>QLTV01002708.1:116516-127661 GCA_003457575.1 Thermophis baileyi | reverse complement strand
GGTCTGTACGGGGCGTGAATAAGCGCACCAGCGTGACCACCGTCCCTGTCCTAACGTCCCCATGCATTCGTAAAATATCATGTACTCATAACCATGCTTATACTTTGTTTAACTTCGTTTATACTTTGTCTGTAATCATATATATGCTTGACAAATAAAATAAATAAATAAAATAAACCGCAACATTACACGAGCTCACAATAGATACAAACTTAATGTAAACCGCTCCAAACTTGATTGCAAAAAATTCGACTTCAGCAACAGAGTGGTCAATGCCTGGCATACATTACCCGACTCTGTAGTTTCTTCCCCAAACACCCAAATCTTTAACCTTAAACTGATTACCATTGACCTCACCCCATTCCTAAGAGGTCTGTAAGGGGCGTGCATAAGTGCACCAGCGTGCCTACCGTCCCTGTCCTAAAGTCCCCATGTATTCGAAAAATATGTACTCAAAAAATATGTACTCAAACTATGTTTGTACTTATTATATACTCACATTAATATTTATACAGTACTTTACCTGTAATCATATACATGCTTGACAAAATAAATAAATAAAAAATAAATAAATAAATAAAAATAAATTTTATAGTCTGCATTTAATAATGATATAGACCTATAGTTCTTTATCTGTGTCAGATCAGCGTCTTCTTTCGGAATTAGAGTAATATTTGCTTCTATCCAAGTATTTGGTATCTTAGCCTCTAACAAAATCTCGTTATAAACCTCTAACATTGGCAAACTCAGTGTGTCCTGAAGATGTTGATATACTTCTGCTGGTAGTCCATCTGGTCCTGGGGTCTTATTATTTTTTTGTCTCTTTATCGCCTCTGTCAGCTCCATCATCGTTATTTTTTCATTTAGCATCTTTTTAATGTTTTCAGTCACTTTCGGTAATTTAGCTTCTTCCAAGTATTGTATTATCCTTTCCTCCGGTATTTTTTCTTTATCATATAATTTTTCATAATATTCCTGAATTTTCTTTTTAATCTCATTTTGAAACTCTAGATTCCCTTTCACATCTTGCAATTTACTTATCAAATTCTTCTCTCTCTTTTTTTTTTCAGTTTATAGGCTAACCATCTTCCTGGTTTGTTGGCGTTTTCAAATAAATGTTTTGCTCTTTTAATTTGTTGTGCCAATTCTTCCTTTTCTATTAAGTTCAGTTTGTGCTTTATTATTTCCATTTGATTTTTTAAAGTTTTCTTTTATGGATCTTTTTGTAGCTCTAATTCGAGTTTTCTATGTTCTTCTTCTAATGTCTTTCGTTGTTGTTGTTTTTCTTATTCTTTCTTGCTATATAGGTTATGGCTAATCCCCTGATATATGCTTTTGTAATGTCCCATAAGTTTTGCAATGAAGTATCTTCTTTTTTGTTTTCTTTGAAGAAGAATTCAATTTCTTTTACCATTGTTTGCATAAACTCTTTCTCTTTTAATATCGATTGGTTTAATGTCCATCTCAACCTTTTCTTTTCTCCTTTCCAGCTGATTTTTATTGGGTTGTGGTCAGCCCATATGTTAGTTTCTATCTCTTGTACGTTTGTTCTTAGTTCAGGTGTCATCCAGATCATGTCAATTCTGGACCATGATTTGTGTCTATTTGAGTAAAATGTATATTGATTTTTCCCCAGGTTCATTTCTCTCCATAAGTCCTGTATACAAGTTTCTTCTACTATTTGAAAAAATGCCTTAGGGAGCTGAGGTGGCGCAGTGGTTAGAGTGCAGTACTGCAGGCTACTTCAGCTGACTGCTAGCTGCAGTTCGGCAGTTCAAATCTCACCGGCTCAAGGTTGACTCAGCCTTCCATCCTTCCGAGGTGGGTAAAATGAGGACCCAGATTGTTGGGGGCAATATGCTGACTCTGTGAATCGCTTAGAGAGGGCTGTAAAGCACTGTAAAGCGGTATATAAGTCTAAGTGCTATTGCTATCCTCCTTGCTTTTCCCCCCATCTTACTACTTCTATAGTCTAGTTTTGCATCCACTATTGCATTAAAATCTACAACAACACAAATGTTTTCATATTCCATTTCCAATATCTTCTTATACAGTGTTTGGTAAAATTCTTCTTGCTTATTATTTGGCGCATATATTGCTATCATAAGTATCTTTTTTTGGTTCATTACCATCTCCACCATTAAAATTCTTCCCTCTTCATCTGTGTATATTTGTTTGGAATTTATTGTATCTTTGATATACAGAGCCACCCCTTCCTTCTTTTGTTGTGCTGATGCAAAATATAACTTTCCAATTTTGGGGCACTTCAATAATTTACTGTGTTGCTTTTTTATGTGAGTCTCTTGAAAACAAATTATATCTGCTTTTACTTTTTGTAGTCGTGTAATTTTTTTTTCCTTTTTATGGGGGAATTCAATCCATTTATGTTTATTGACAACATCTCATTTACCACCTCCATCTCATTTACTTGTATATAGGTCTTATTCTCCTAGTTCTTATTTGTCTTTGGTCTTTTGCTCTCGCTCCTTCTCGTATTGCTTTCTCTGCCTCTTCTACTTCTTGTTGTGCACTCCTCTCTTCTCCTGTCAGTTCCTCTTGTCTTTGATCTTTGGATTCTTCTCTTATGTCTTGTCCCTCATTTGGAACAATATAGTTATCATAGAATTCTAACGCCTTGTCTAATGAGTCCAGTCTGTATCTTTTACCATCCCAGTTCACTAGTATTCCCTCTGGCACCAACCATCTAAAGTTTACTCCTCTTTTAATCAGTTTAACAGTCAAAAATTGATATTGTTTTCGTAAATCTCTGACCCTCCTAGGAATCTGTTTCAGAACCACAACTTCTTTCCCTCTATACTGCAATGGATCATCTCTTACCCTTTTTAGTATTTCATCTCTTGTTGATTTTTTAACAAATCTCACATGTACTTCTCTTGGGACTTTATGTCTCCTTTTTTTTTTTTATTTTAAGTTTTTTATTTTTATTTTTCAAAGTAGAAACATTCCATCTTTCCTTAAACAGTGCATTGTCTGGATTCAAATATCTCTGTGCCTCAATCTTCTACATTTACAACATCATTCACTTTGCTATAATTCTCTAATCTTAAAGTTATAGTATGTTAAACAATTAAGCATTATAATCCTATTCATTTTTCCTCTTAACATGTCTTCTAGTAAAAACACCATAATAATAACATTAATTATCCTCATCATTATAATGCTGACAATTATCATCTTATTTATACCTCTATCTTAACATATTTTCTATTCTTCTTTAATCTTCTCATTTTATTTCCAGTTCCCTTTTTTACTTTCTAACCATTGATAAAATACTTCCTATATCATATAATATTCAGTTTGTTCTTTCTCTTTGATTACTAGTGTTAATCTGTTCATTTCTGCACATTCTAATATTTTCCTACTCACCTTCTCATCGATAGGAATTTCTTCACTTCTAATCACCTTCTCATCAGTAGGAATTTCTTCACTTTTCCAGTGTTGTGCAAATACAATTCTAGCTGCAGTTAAAACATGGATAATTAAATAAGTATTCTCTTTATTATAACTTTCGGGTAATATCCCCAGCAAAAATATTTCTGGTTTTAGATCAATGTGTTGTTTTGTCATCTTTTCCAACCATGTTCTTATTTTTGTCCAATATTTTTTTGCTTCTACACATGTCCACCACATATGATAGTAAGATCCAGGTATCAGGTGGTACTTCCAACATTTAGCTGACTTATCTTTAAACATCTTTGCCAACCTCGCCGGTGCAAGGTGCCATCTATAAAACATCTTATACAAGTTCTCTTTATATGCAGTTGACATTGTTAATTTATAATTCCTATCCCACAATTTTTGCCTCTTATCTAATTCTATCGTGTAGCCAAAATTTTTCGCCCATGCTATCATTGTCTCCTTTACTTGTTCCTCTTCCAACTTTATACCCAATAAGTAGCTATACAATTTCTTTATCAATCTTTCTTCTGTTCCTGTTAGTATTTTATCTAATTCTGTTAATTCTTTATAAAAACCATGTAATTTAGCATCTTTCTCATATCTAGAATGTATCTGCACTTGTGAATACCATGTTATAACGATCCCTTGCTCACTCATTTCTTGTTTAGTTTTGAGTTCCCCCTTTTCATTCAAAATATCTTTATATCTAACAGTATTTCCCATATTAATAACGTTTGGGTGAATCAATGCTTCCATTGTTGAAAGCCAAACTGGTATCCTCAAATAATGTTCTTTAATTTTTTCCCATACTAGTATTAATGCATTCCTTATGTAATGTCTTTGAAAGTATCCGTGTATCTTATTTTCCCCATACCACAAGAAAGCATGCCAACCCAGTTGTAAATCATGCCCTTCCAATGTCAATAATCTTGTATTCCTCAGTAGAATCCATTCTTTCATCCACGTTAATACAGCAGCCTGATAATACAATTCCCAGTTTGGTAACCCAAAACCTCCTCTACTTCTTATATCTTGCGACATTTTTAAACTAATTCTTGCTTTTTTTCCCTTGCCAAATATACTTATGTATTATTTTATTAAGTTCCTCAAAATATTTTTTTTTCAATTTTATCGGAATTGTTTGAAATAAATACAGTAATCTTGGCAATATATTCATTTTAATTGTAGCTATTCTTCCTACCAATGATAATTGCAGACTTTTCCATTTTTCCAGATCCGTTTGGATTTGTTTCAGTAGTTTATGGTAATTATCTTCCTTAATTGTTATACATCTTGCTGTGAACTGAATCCCTAGATATTTTACTTTCTTTACAATCTGAATATCTGTTCTCCATATTAGTGGAGACAGCATCCAGGAATGGGTTAACTCTGTCTAATATCCAATAGGACTGAGTCTGCAAACTAGATGACACGCCTCCTCTTCTTGTGTCTTCCGCTTTTTAGACTCAGTCTTATCTTGGACTAGACGTGTTTCTTCTAAGCTCTCATTCCTGGATCTTCTCCAAAACGAAGAAGAAAGGAAAACAAGCATTCAAATCAAATAGGGATCCCTTTAACTACAGCTGGGGATCGGATCTCCTTTCCGTCGTGAAGGGTTTGCCTGATTCCGCCGAGGACCACTCTAGTGGTGGTTAGGCTGTCGGCCGACAGTCCTAACAGGGCAACGCTCACGAGTTTTGCACTCCGAAACGGTGACCCTAGGGCACTATCTCAGCCCGATTGCCTGATCATTTGAGCTGTTGGCTGGCAGCGTTTTAACAGCAGCGTGCATGAGCCTAGCTCTGCAGCGCTTGCGGGGCAGAGCGAGACCATCAGAGGATCAGCGCGCAGAGGAGAGTCATGCCGCCATTTTTTATTGCCGAAGGGTGAGTTCGTCTCCCCCCGCTCGACCACGCCCCTGATCAGTGCCGGCAAGTTCTCCCTGGGCTCTGGGAGACTCATTTAGCCCCTGCCCGTATTTTGGGCAAGCTAATAAAAGCGGATTCTGTAGCGCACGAGCCTAGCTCTGCAGCTACTACTGGGGGGGGGCAGAACAATTGGAGCGGCGCTGTAACGAAGCGCAGGAAAGGAACCGATGCCATTTTCTCGCCACGAGGGCGAGTCCCGGTTCCAGGCACTCTGCCACGCCCCAGTTAGAGCCGGCAGGTTCTCCCTTGACTCCAGGGAATCTAGTGGCCTCTGTCCGCACTCCGGACAAGCTGCATTGCGCCTGAAGCAACAGCGCTCAGCGAGGCAGAGCCCTTGGGCGTGACCACACGTTCAGCTTTCAAAATGGCCGATGCCATAGCCGGAGCTGCTGCCCGCATGGAAGGAAGGCCAACCCCTTCTTCTTCCGGCAGCGCAAGTACTGCAGGCCCTTCTAAGACTAGATCCTCCAAGAGGAGGACTACCACTGAATCACGTTCAACTAGATCAAGCAAACCTTCCAAGGCTGCTGAAAAGGAGGCCCTAAAACGACACAAAGCTATCGAAAAGGTGATTGACAGAGCCCAGAGGGCTTCAGCTAAGGGGTCTAGTGAATGGCACAGGGTGCAGCCAGCCTGTTCCCGATCTTCTACCCCCCAACAATTGGGACCTGCTGAAATTCCTGGAGCACTGCAGGCCTCTGCATGGTCTCCAGATGAACAGATGGAGCAACATTTGCCCTTGCCCAGCAACAGTGAGTTACTACTCGACTCCATGCCATCCCCTAGGGGTCAAGTGCTCTCATGGTATCAACCTCCACCTCAACAGTCATCCTTGGCTGAGGCGACCTTCACTCCTACCGCTGCAGGCCTCCGCTCTGATGAGCAACCTGAGCCTTTAATCCCGGCCAGCATGGGAGCTTTGATCTCCGAGGCCATTAAACAAGGGATTGCAGCGGGATTACAGCAGAGGGCCTCCTCAGGATCTGAGTATCCCAGAGCCCATGGGCAACGCCAGGGGCATCCTTCCTTTTGGGAGGACATTCCCCACCATGAGCAGGACCTGTTCCACGCTTCTTCTAGCCAAGACTCCTTTTCAGGAGAAGAGGGCCTCAGAGAATTTGATTTATCTGATGATGAAGGTCTAACACCTGATCAGCCTGCATTTGTAGGTCTCTTTAGGCCGCAACTTTTCAGATCATTACTCTTCAAGGCAAAAAACACAGCCCGCCTGGGTTCCAATCCAGCTCCTTCAGAAGCGACATCAGGTTCGGCTGATCCTACAGACCCGCTTTTTGTTGAGCCAACGGTTGAGGCGGAGGAGATTCCAGCTCCTAAACTTTTCATAGATCTAGTGCAGAGGCAGTGGAGCTCTCCCGGCTCAGGACCCAATCCCAGCGGGTCTGACTGGCGTTTTTATAACGTGGGGCCAGAATTATTCAGGGCCCTTCAGGTCCCTACTGTGGACGCCCCGGTAGTGGCATTAGCTTCAACCTCCTTGGTCACTGGGGCCCCGGAGGAAGTCCTCAGGCCTGAGGAAAAAAGGGCAGAGCAATTATTAGTCAAGGCCCATCAGGCGGACGCCTGGGCCGTTAAAGCCTCTACAGCGGCTTCATTTTTCAATAGAGCCTCCCTACTTTGGCTGAGACAGTTACAGGACAGGATACCAGCAGATGACACGAGGTCTCACCAAGATCTAAATAAAATTATGGCAGCCATGGAATTTTCCGCAGACGCCACGCTTAACACGGCACAGTTCGCGGCCAAGGCCATTGGATCTTCTGTGGCCTCCAGACACCTATTATGGCTATGCCAGTGGCAAGCCGATACCAGAAACAAGTGGTGCCTGGCTTCAGCACCTTTTTCCGGGGACAAATTGTTTGGGGACTCTCTAGAACCTATTTTAGTAGAGTCCAGGGATAAGCGCAAGATCTTGCCTTCCATGTCCCGAAGAGCGGAATCCCGCCCTGTCCCTTATTTTCGTCCCTCACCATTTCGGGGACAAGATAGCGGTTTTAGACTACCACGCTATCAAAGGTCCTTTTCTCCCAGACAGGGTCAGCAACAGGACAGACAGGGCAGACAGGGACAAAGGTACCCACCTAAAAGATCCTTTCGGGGTGGGAGAAGTCGTTCCTATCGATGCTTGCGCTGACTGCTTGTCCGGTCCTCCCATAGGGGGTCGCTTGACCTTCTTTGCCGACCAATGGGAGGAGACCACTTTGGACACCTGGGTCAGGGAGACAGTAAGGTCGGGCCTCTCCCTGGAATTCCTGTCCACCCCCCCCCCCCGAGGTTCTTCCTTCATTGTCCGGTCTCAAGGGATCAGACAAAACGACTCCTCATGGAATCGGCCATAAGACACCTTTTGGATATTTGAGCTATCCAACCGGTTCCGGAGGAGCAATGGGGACAGGGGTTTTATTCACTTCTGTTCCTCGTTCAGAAGGCCTCGGGAGGCTGGAGGGCAATTCTAGACCTCAAAACCTTCAACCGTCATATTGTTTATCGACAGTTCAAAATGCAGTTGCTCCAGACCATCTTGGACAACGTCAGAAAGGGCGACTTCCTCACGTCAGTGGATCTGACGGAGACGTACCTTCACGTCCCCATCCTCCCCACCCACAGAAAGTTCCTCCGCTTCCATTACGCAGGGAAGTATTATCAATACCAAGCTTTACCATTTGGCCTCTCCTCCGCCCCACGGATGTTAACCAAACTGATGGCCACCCTGACAGGGCATCTACGTACCCTGCCCATAAGGATCCAGTTCTATCTGGACAATATACTTATCCAGTCCAGCTCGGAACACCAAGCAAGAAGGGATCTAGATACCACGCTCCTAACCCTTCAAGCCCATGGGTTTTCAATAAACAGGGCCAAAAGTCATTTGACCCCTACCACACGACTCCTCCACTTGGGGGCAGTCATCAACACAGTGGAATCCAAGGTTTACCTTTCCCAGGAGCGCCAATCCAGCCTGAGAGATCTGGCAGTTCGAGTCAGACAGGAACGCACGGTTCCTCTTCAGCTTCTCTCCCAACTCCTGGGAAAGATGATCTCGTGCATTCCCATCACTCCATGGGCACGACTCCACTCCAGGAGTCTCCAGTGGTTTCTTCTCCCGTTTCAGAGGGAGGGCAGCAGCAATTCCCAAAGAAGGGTTCTGGTGCCAACACATGTAATCCATTCTCTGCAATGGTGGACCTCAGAGGCCATCACAAAAGGCTGCATGTTCCGAGAACCGGAGTGCCTGATCCTGACCTCCGACGCCAGTCTCTTCGGCTGGGGATCTCACCTTCAGTCCCACATGGCCCAGGGACAGTGGACCCCGGAGGACCTGAAGCACAACATCAATTGGTTAGAGCTCCGGGCAATCCACTTGGCCCTATTGGAGTTCCAGGACGTGGTCTTGGGCCGGGACATATTAGTCTTGATGGACAACGTCGCAGCAAAGGCCCATATCAACCGCCTGGAAGGGACCCATTCCCATGCCCTCATGTCAGAGGCTTATCAGCTGGGCCTCTGGGCAGAGAGTCATCTACAGTCCATGCGGGCAGCCCACATTTTGAGAATAGCAAACGTACAGGCAGACTGGCTCAGCCGTGCGTCAGTGGACCACGCGGAGTGGCGCCTACATCCGTCCTTATTCAAGGACATCGCGGATTGTTTCGGCTACCCCACGGCAATGTTCCCTGTAACACGAGAAAACGCCGCGCGGCAGTTAGAAACTGCTGCGCGGCACTCTCTTCCTGTGCGCGGGCACGCGGGCGCGCAGCCTCTACCATTAGAAAATGCCGCGCGGAAGTTGGAAACTACCGCGCGGCGTTCTCTAGTTACATGTGCGGCCGTGCACCTTAGAGGGAACAGTGCCCCACGGTCGACCTTTTTGCTAGCCAGGACAACAATCAACTTCCACGGTTCTTCTCCAGGTTCCCGACTCCGGGAGCAGAGGGAGTGGACGCGTTACGCAGCCCGTGGCCCCAGGGATTGCTATACGCCTTTCCCCCTCTTCCTCTCATTCCGAAAGTCATCAGGAAGCTCCTGGAGGAGAAGGCGGAACTTCTACTCCTGGCTCCCCACTGGCCCAGACGTCCTTGGTTCGCGGACCTCGTGAACCTATCCGTGACTCGACCCTGGCGGATCCCTCAGAGCAAGGTGCACCTCAGCCAGGGGGCATTGGTCCATCCGGACCCTCAGTGGTTCCAGCTGACCGCCTGGCGCTTGAGCGGTGCCTTTTGAGTGGGGACAGTCTTTCCGCCCGTGTCATCAAGACTATCCAGGCCTCTCGCAGAGCCTCGACTAACAGGATTTACAACGCCACCTGGAGGGCATTTTGTTCGTGGTGTACAAAAAAGGGGTTCCGGCCCATGGATGTTTCCATTGCCCAGGTCCTAGAGTTTCTCCAGGATGGGCTTGACAAAGGACTATCGCCTAATACAATCCGGAGGCAGGTGGCAGCCCTGTCCTCCATTTTAACTTGTGGATCTAAAGACACTTTATCGCAGCATCCTGTTGTTCGTCAGTTCCTCCGAGGAGCGACCAATTTGCGACCACCCATAGTACATTGCTTCCCTATGTGGGATTTATCCAAGGTCCTCAATTCGCTCACCCAGAGCCCATTTGAACCTCTTAGGGAAGCCAGTCTATGCTATCTAACATATAAGGTGGCATTTCTAGTGGCTATAACATCAGCCCGGAGAATATCAGAGTTGGCAGCTCTATCGATACGGTCGGACCTTTGTGTTTTTCATTCCAACAGGGTGGTCTTACGACTAGACCCTACCTTCGGTCCAAAGATCAACACTTAGTTCCACAGGGCCCAGGAACTAGTTCTTCCAAACTTTTGTCCACAGCCGTCCCATCGGTTAGAACATAGGTGGCATACCTTGGATGTTCGGAGGGCTCTCAAGATTTATATCAAATGTACTTCATCTTTCCGGAGGTCGGAGTCCCTTCTGGTCTCCTTTCAGCCATCCACGTTAGGAACCAAGGTCACCTCCTCCACCGTGGGGAGATGGATCAGGGCATGTATTGCCAAGGCCTATGAGATCCAGGCCTTGCCTCTGCCGAGACATATTACAGCCCATTCTACTAGGAGTGCAGCTACATCGGCAGCATGGGCGACACAGGCTTCCATTGAAGAGGTCTGTCGAGCGGCCACCTGGTCCTCTCCATCTCCTTTTATTCGCCATTACAAGTTGGACTCCTACGCATCGGCTGAGGCAGCTTTTGGCAGGAGAATGCTTCAATGCGTTCACTCAGGCCAGGGGACCCAGGACCAGGCCGCACCCTCCCAATAGGACAGCCAGCTTTGGTATGTCCCATTCCTGGATACTGTCTCCACTAATATGGAGAAGGGGCGTTGGTCTTACCTGATACGCTCCTTCTCGTGGACGTGGAGACAGCATCCAGCCCCACCCGGATTGCGTCCGGTCCTGGTCATCAAGGACACACGGTCAACACACAGAGCTACACGTAAGTCTGCATCAACGCCTTCGTCAAAAAAGCGGAAGACACAGGAAGAGGAGGCGTGTCATCTACTTTGCAGACTCAGTCCTATTGGATATTAGACCGAGTTAACCCATTCCTGGATGCTGTCTCCACGTCCATGAGAAGGAGCGTATCAGGTAAGACCAACACCCCTTCTCTTCGTTAACTCTTTTTTCTGCTTATCTGTAAGATTTTTAACTAGGATCTTAGTTTTCTCTTTGTTTATCTTCAGACCTGCCACTTCTCCATATTCTCCTTTTTTTTTTAATTAAAAAAACCTGAACTGGCAATTTATGATAGCAAAGCT
>QLTV01002708.1:95604-105743 GCA_003457575.1 Thermophis baileyi | reverse complement strand
AATTTGCAAATTTGCAACATTTAGAAATTGTTCATCATCTAAATTCAAGATGAGATAAGCCATTGCATGATCATGATTTTTCTGATCAGCAGCTACAAACACTTGTGGTGGATTTTCTACGATATACCATAGCTTTCAATTTCGATAAACATTCCATTTTTTCAGCCCACACACTATAATTCTTCTGGCTCAAACGAGGCACAGAGCTTTCCTTAAATTCCAATGCAGCCATTCTGCTTATCCTGCCTTGTTTTTATACTTTCTAAACACAGGCAATTCCTTCCAGCTTTAAATTACAATGCAGTCCTTAATGAGCTCTGGGCCCATAACCTGTTAGAGAATTTTCTTTCTGTATTGTAGAAAAAATAAATCAGAAGCTTTCACAGTTGACTGCATTTGCTGAATCAAATAACTTCTTTATAATCTTATCAAAATATTTACAATACCATACTTTCTTCTTTACAGCAACATAATGAAGTCTTCACACAGAGAGATACAGAGACAGACCTGAGACTGGAAAACATGTCCAGCTTCTAGCTTAATTCCTTTTTTGCACAGACTCAGTAGCACTTTACTCACATTGGCTGACTGAGTTACCACATGACTCTTCCTGCTCATGAATATCCCAACAGGTTCATTCAGCCCTGCTCCTCCCTCACCATGTTGGGCCCTGTGATCCTGCGCTTGGTGTGTTTGGCGGTCTCCTTCCGCTCTGGTTCGGAGGGAGGGGAGGGGCCGCCCCCCTTGGGTGGCTTGCCTGTTACGTGGCAGGACCACCGGCAGCAGCCTTGGGCTCATTCTCCCTCTGGGTAGTGTAGAAGGGCGGCTGCGTTCCCGTCTGCTTCTCCTTGCTTGAAAGCGCTCAGCTGTAAACCCCCTCTCTTTTGGGCGGCACAACGGGCCCTCATCCTGAAGGGTGGTTCGGTCAAATTTCTCCCTCAGCTGTTCTACGGATCCCCCCAAGGGTTCCATCAGAGTTTTGGGGAGTCTGGCACATTCCCAGTCCATCATCCATTCCACTCTTCCTAGCTCGCTCCGGCGTTTCCCCCAGCCCTGGGCTCTGGGGTGGGGGAGTTCGACCTCAGCCGCTTTAGGGACTTTTTTCCACCAATACTCATCTTTTCTTGTTTCAGTCACTACAATGGGCCTCTCGGCTTTGATGTCCAGGGAGGGCTGCAATTTGGCTCCGGTTGGGCTGCTGGTTCCTGGAGTTCCCTGGGTGGGGGCAAGTTCTACCCCGCTCAGGGTCACCTGGAGCAGGCTCTCTTCGGATAGTCCGCCCTCTGCCATGGTAGCCTGAGATATTTACAACAGAGAGCTATGACATTGGGAAATGAAATGCAATTCTATGGAAAGATCCCAGTTATCATTGTAAGGAAAAGTTTTATTATTGAGAATCAATCAAGGATATTTGATCCTGGATGGATCAAAGATAATGACTGCAATGGGTTATGTTAGATTAGAAGCTGTTGTGGACTTCTTTCAATCTATACAACAATAGATTGTTAACAGAGTGCTTTGAAGTTTAGCTTTGCTGTTGGGTTTACCTGTTAACTGTCCTTTCTTACAGTAGATAGATGGTAGGTCAAATTGGTTGGGTAAACAGAGTTGTATAAGTTCATAAATTTTGGACCTGTTTTGGGGGTGGGGACTACGATTGTTGAAATATATTTATCAGTATTCAACTTGGGGGGACAATATATCTGTGTTTTTTCAATGCACTTTTTTTGTCCTGTTTAGTTTTGCTTTGGTTTTTTTTGGGGGGGGGGGGGTTGTATTTTCACTTTGGAAATAAAATTTAAAAATTATATAAAAACATAAAACAATTAAAAAAACCAATATAGAATAAATATATATGGTTGCTGAGTAAAAGAGTCCCTGTTTGAGAGAGATGGGTGCTTCAAAAATGTGAAAAATAACCAGGCACATAACCAGGTCTTCATGGCCTATGAAAGGCTAAGAGGGTCGGAGTCTTCCTGATTTCTGCAGGGAGAATGTTCCAGAGGGCAGCGGCTAGGGCAGAGAAGGCACGTCTCCTAGTCCCCGCCACACTCATCACATGCCCAACATGGCCCCAACCGTTAGCCTTTTTAACGCCCTAAAAACCTGGCTATGTTCTTGAGCCTGGCGTGTTGAATGTGTTAAGGGCCCCAATTTCTGGCTGTATTGCTAACTGGCCAAATAGCTCCAAGCTTCTGCCTTAGTTTATTTTGGGGTTTAAAGTGTGTATGTATATTGAGTTGGTTGAAAATCCTCCTGAGCTTTTCAGATACTCATGTAATGTATGGAATGACAACGTTGCTTCATTTGTTGTTCTCTTCTTTGTCTGTAATGAGCCATGGTGGCGCAGTGGTTAGAATGCAGTATTGCAGGCTAATTCTGATGACTGCCAGCAGTTCGAGTCTCACTGGCTCAAGGTTGACTCAGTCTTCCATTCTTCCGAGGTCGGTAAAATGAGGACCCAGATTGTTGGGGACAATATGCTGACTCTGTGAACCACTTAGAGAGGGCTGTAAAGCACTGTGAAGCGGTATATAAGTCTAAGTGCTATTGCTATTTAGTTTGGAGGTTTGTATTGTTTTTACTGTTTTAAAATGTTTTTCGTATTTTGATTGTAATATATTTTTTGAATTGTAAGCTGCCCAGACATTGACTGAGATGGGCAGCTATAGAAATTGAATAAACAAACAAACCTGCTGGACTGAATTGGATGAGTAGAAGCAGCTGGGAGAAGATGGTCCTTTGGTAACCTGGTTCCAAGCCATGAAGGGCTTTAAAGGTGACAACCAGGACCTTGAATTGCATCCGGAAACACACTGGCATCCAGGGCAGCTCATGCAGTAGTGGTGTTACACATGTTGAATATCCAACACCATTTAGTACCCATGTAGCCATATTCTGCAGTAATCCAGATGAGAGGTCACAAGGGCATGAGTGACTGAGCAAATTTTGGTGGGAGGGGGTTTCCTGCTTTCCAAAGGGATTTCATTGAGTCACTTGAGGGAAAGCATACTGTACTAGATCAGTGTTACAGAACATGGCAAATCTTACATACTTAAGTACAGGTAGTCCTTGACTTACAACCACAATTTAGCCCAAAATTTCTGTTGCTAAGCAAGGCAGTTGTTAAGTGAGTTATGCCTCATTTTACAACTTTTTGTCACAGTTGTTAAGTGAATCATGTCATTAAGCGAATCGGGCTTCCCCCATTGACTTCGCTTGGCAGAAGCCAGCTGGGAAGTTTACAAATTGTGAACATGTGATCGCAGGACAGTGCAACTGTTATAAATACATACCAGTTGCCAAGCACCTGAATTTTGATCACGTGACCATGGGGATGCTACAATGGTTGTAAGTGTGAAAAACAATCATAGGTCACTTTTTTCAGTGCTGTTGTAACATTAAACGGTCACTAAACGAATGGTTGTAAGTTGAGGACTCTGCACATGGCTAAGATGTTATGGTCCTTTCTTATCCTATAACATACTAGTCAAAGCATTCACATTTATATGCATATAAAGCAATCATTAACATAAAATAAGACTCCACTATCCAGGGAGTGGCATTACAATACCAAGTGTGCAAGTTAGCTGGACAACTGTTTCGTTCAACTGGTCCTTGAATGATGGTGGTGGTGATGATGTGTGACTTGAAGTATCAGTGGGAATAGAAACTGGGAAATGTTGCTATCTTAATAGTTTTTATTTTGGGTATAAGAATGATAATAAATTATTGTCACTTTCTGTTAGCTTAGCTAATCAGCATTTGGGTCTTAAAAAGCCCTTGTCTTTTTAATGGACAGAAGTACATTCTGTCATTGTGTTGTTACAGGGGAGAAAATCAATTATGGAGCTTAAATTTTAAACAGTTTCTCCCCTTACTGTTGATGAAATAGCTAAATATCTGTCTGTAACCCATTTATTTAAAATGAAGAGTATGATGTCTATGTTAATTTTTCATACTTTTTTAATAATGAATATCTCAGCTGCTTAGATACTTAGGATAATGTAGGCATCAAATGTTGTCTTCCTTATTATTGAAATAAGCACATATATGTGTGTGCATATGTGTATGAAGGGGCGAGGGATCATTGTTAGACATCAGAAAATTAAAGTAGCTTCATTTTTAGTTGCTTAGGCTTTATTAAATAGCAAATAAATATCATGGTTTTAAAAGTGTCGGGAGCATAAAGTAGACATTCATACTTTGGGATCAATGGGATAGAAGTTCAATAATTGTATGGATTTCAGTAAGCTTGAAAAGAAATGGCATTCTTGCAGGGCTGCTGTGATTATTAAAACATTTTGAGTTCCCTGTAAACATGTTGTCCTTAGAATCTGGGTTCACAGTCACAACAAAAGATGGTGGCCATTTGTGCAGATTATAAATAGATCCTTTCATCTATTAGACATTTTCTTCCAAAAGTAAATGGACTAATGACGAAATGCTACAGGAATAATTGTGCCTCATTTCTCCCTCATCCCCCTTTTTTTTATCCTGCAGGGCTCTCCAGATTTTCAACAAAACCCTCCTGAACCTGTTCCTACCAATTTCAACCAGGCCCCACGACTTTCCCTCCAAGACCAGTGGCGAGGGCCACCACCCCCTCTTCCGCCCCCACCTCCGCAGGAGAGAGAACCTTTCTTCATGGGAGGTATGGCCATTGTCTTACCAGTGGGAAGAGACCTTTTCCTTGGTTCTCAGGGAGGGGATTGAGCATGAACTATGAAGCCAGAATCATCTTATCACTTGGCCAATCCCAAAATTGTCCCATCTTCCTTTGTTTGAAGTCCAGCACTTACCAATTACATACATACTCTTGAAGCAACATGACTGTTACTCCAGCCCTTTCCTATGTACTGTTTACCATGTTTAATGCATCCTTACCACAGAAAAGTTTCAGGAAGTGATGCACTAACCACAGAATGATTATTGTCAAGCACAAAAGACCAGGTCCACATGTGCAGGTCCAATTAAACTGATTTATTGCTAATCATGCCTATGCACAGGAATCTTCTCAAGTTTAACACCTGCTTGGAGTTAGATAAGGGTCAATGAAATTCAAGGGAGGTTATAATCTTAGTTCACTTGTGGCTATGTAGGGATTCTAGGATGATCCCTCTTTTAACTCTGCCTCCAGGTTCTATCACTCCTTCTACTACATTTATCTACAGAACTGGTGACTTCTAGTTGGAGTAGAGAGTATTGGGCTAATTGAAGAAATTGTTGGGCATGATCCTGGCAATTCTCCATGAGACTTTTATTTCCAGTAGGTTTGGGCCAAAACTGGTATTTTTCTTGGCAGATGAGTTGGTTTCATGCCGTCTCATTTTGATTTTTCCAACAGAGCTGAGATTTCCCAGCCATCACTTGTTTGAGCAGCGGAGCCCCCCTCCACCACCGCCCCCCCTTCTTAACAGTGTGCATCCTGTGCCCAGCCAAAACTCACTCCCATTCAGCCAGCCTGGACCAGGTTTCAGCCAGCAGGGGCAGCAACCAATGTTTCCAAGAGAAAGGCTGGTAAGGCCAAATCTGCAGCCTCAGGGCCCTATGGGAATCCTTCACTTCAGCCAGCCTGGAGCAGCCAATGCACGGCCTTTTCTTCCCCCAAGGCAGTCCTTCCTGCAGGTACCAGGGCAGCCGTTCTTAACCCCTCTCACCCAAGCCGGCATGCAGGTATGTAATGTATGTAACAGCCCTCCTCTCTGTCGAGTGCTCCTATGACCATTGTAGCCTGAACTTTCAAAGTCTGTGTAGGTCCTCCAGTACAGTTGTTCCTCCTCATTTTTCCCTTTTTGCAGGAGCATGATTTTAGATAGTGATACAGATCTGCTATCAGCAGTTACTTTAAAAAAAAGATGGCAACTCTCTTGTCTGGTACTTGGGAGAATATAACTAGTTTCTACTGTGCCTTTTTGGCTCTACTACCAAACCCTCTTATATGTAAAACAGTAATTTCTTTGCTATTTCAGGCTAAGAGTAAAGTGAGTTGTGGATATTGACTGGCCTAACATAGTTATGCTGTTAGAGGGATTCTGGGAGTTGTAGTCCCAACCTATTGGGAGTGTGGCATTTGTGTGTGGGAAACTGTTACAGGTTATATTACATTTAGTCTTAGCTCAGAACATACATTGCTTAAGCAGAATGCTGAGAGAAGCTCTTTTGTAAACAGAGCTTGAATGCTTAGCATTTGAAGCAATTTAAACATGCCTTTTTATTATTGTGCCAAGCATAACAATATTACTCTCATTAGTGGCCAGCACTAATTGAATTATAAGGGCTAGCTGCTTCAAAGTGAAGACATTAAAAAGAGTTGATTTTTGTGAAGCTGTTCACAGACCTAATTGGATTAGAAAAGTTTGTAACATGGCATTCTGTTACATATTCCTTGGTTTCCTAAATTGATTTACTCCAGGAGAGATACTGAAGTCTATTTCATGAAAACAAGTTTCTGTACTGTGAGTCACTTAATCATGCATCTAAAAACATTAGGTCTGGAACACTACAAGGCTTAGAACTCCCTCTGTTGGTGCTTTGCTTTCTTCTATGAAAGCTTGAATAACAAACACCAGCTTTTAGTAATTTATTTGCTGAAGCATATTTTAGAAAGATTCTGTATTTTATTATCAAAAGCATTCAAATTCCAGTTGTGATCTTCACCTTCACCCCCAAAAGGAGGAGCGCCAGTATAATACCTTCATGCAGGAAAGCCCTTAGGTTAATTGAATTTATCAGATTAGAACTTGGTGGGAAATGGGCTGTGCAGCTCTTTAGATCTGAAGATTGAAAGTTGGTCAGAGCAAACAGGTTCAAACTTTAAAGTAGACAGTACAGGTAGTCCTTGACTTAACAACCACAACTGGCCCAAAATTTCCATTGCTATGCAAGGTGGCTGTTAAGTTAATCATGCCTGATTTTACGACCATTTTTCCCACAGTTGTTAAGCAAATTACTGCAGATGTTACACGAATCACACAGCAGTTAAGCAAATCCAGCTTCCCCATTGACTTTGCTTGTTGGAAGTTGGCTGCGAAGGACACAAATGGTCACATGACCCCAGGATTCTGCAACTGTCTTAAATACTTGCCATTTGTCAAGCACCTGTATTTTGATCATACGATTGTGGGGATGCTGCGATGGTCATAAGTTTGAGAACCAGTCATAAGTCACTTTTTCAGTGCTGTTGTAACTTCAAATGGTTGTAAGTCAATTACTACCTGTAATGTCTTTGTCCTGGATTACCAAGATTCTGCTGCTGTCTAATCCTAGGAAAATGTATTTTTTGTTTAAAGAGTTGCAGTCAGCTGCCATATGTGCCAAAGCATTTTTTGTCTTCAACTCCCAATTTCTGAAAAACCTTACTTTCTGTTAGAGGCTTTTTGTTTCCTTGTTAAGTGCTGATTCTGTCTTGCAGTCAGAGAATAAGCCTGACCTCACAACTGCCATGTTTTCAAATGTACAGGGTCATTTGCACCCTCCTATGCAGCCACAGCATCCACAGCCACCACCACAACATCCACAGACGCCCCAGCAGCACCCCCAACCACCCCAGCCTCACCACCAGACGCACCAGTCCCACCACCAGCACCACCTTCTGCCTGTGCCTCCCCAGCCTCTGATTCCGGTGGCCCCATCCCAGTTCAGGCTGCACCTGCAGACTTCACAGCAACAGCCAAGTGGCAACTGGATGCAGTGCCAGCAACGGCAAGGTCTGGTAAAGGCCAGGCATGTAAGTGTCCTTTCCATACAGTAAAAAACATGGGCTCTTATTGGACAGGGGCAAGACCTGAACAGTCATCTTTGAAAAGGTGTGAGTTCTGATCTCTCTTACTGCTTGCCCCATCTACTCCCTCTGTATTTATTTATTTATTTCATCTTTTCTACACCACCAAATTAATAGACTGTAGGTGGCTAGAATCTGTGTAACATTTTCATTTTTAATATTTATTTATATCCTGACTTTATTATTTTTATCCCACTTTTCCTCTGGGAGTTTGCAGGAAGTAGGGCTGGGGCTGTCCACTAGTTGTTATTTACAGTATTTAAATGTATTGGCTGCCGAACTCCAATGGACTTTGGGTGGTATAATATATTTTCATCTGAAAGTGTGGGGGGGGGAACATAAAAGCAGCAAAAAGCTTTATACAATGGATATCAAAAGTCTACACACTCCTGTTAAAATGCCAGGTTTTTGAAATGCCCACTGTGTCAAGATGGGCAGCCCAGATAAAAAATAATCTAATAAACAGCAAAGCAAAACGGGCCTTAGACAAATCATAAACATCAACCTCAGGTCTGGGACCAAAGCCAGATTTTCAAAGCTTTCTAGAAGCCTAGGAGAGGGCACTGTCCTTATCTCTGGGAGGATGTTGTTCCAGATGGTGGGGGCCCCTACAGCGAAGGCATGCTTCCTTGGTCCCACACAATGACAAGGTTTAATAGAGGGGATCTGGAGCACACCCACTGTGCCAGTACATACTGGGCGGGCAGAAACTATTGGAGACCACTGGTCTCTCAGATACCCAAACTGTATGCAGTATACAAATTATAGTTATACCAGATGAACTCTTTCAGGTAAATTAGACTGAGAGAGTTGTCCAGTTATCTCTATAGAAGAGTAGGGGGTTGAACCAAGACCCCTTGGCCCATGTCCACTCTCTTAACCACTGCAAATTGCTCTGAGGATAATTGTGTCCTACTTGCTTGCCTTTCTTTTCTCATTCCACACTCCCTTCTATATCCCTTGTGAACTATATTTTAATATGACTCCCATTTACTCATCTGTTGACATATTAGATTGGTATGGAATAAAATCAAGCTACCACCATATAGGTAAGTGGTTGTCTTTGAGTTGAGTGGGACTCTCAAGTGAAAGATGCTAGGAGCTGGAAATAAGTACTGTAGTTTATAAAGTGCTACAGATTACCTACTGTTACCATGGATTATGAGTTCAGTAATATCAGGAGGTGTAAGCAGTGTCTCATTCATCCCAACACCAGACCTGCCCCACCCAAATAAGATAGCCTGGAAAGAAAGGAGCTGGGGTTGCTTTCACTGGTAGTTTTGTAACCCCCCTCCCCCAGGGAGTCGTGAGTAAGGTTGAAAGAAAGAAAATGTCTTCCTCTTTCTAATAATAAAAGAAAACACAAAGCCAGTTTAAAAGCAGCAGCTTTTAATTTACAAAGGTGTAGTTTACCTGAAGGGGGTTATACCACATAATTCCCAATACACAAACTGGCACCCAAAGTACTTACAGTATTTATTAGAAAACACATGGTAGCAAAGAGAAGCATGGATGAGCATCACAAAAAATAGTATGTTTAAATAAAGTAATAATAAGGTAAGCTCATCTGAAATGGTGACTGAGCCTACTAGAATAATAGTTGTGAAATTATAAACAATCAGAATAGAGCTGGAAGAGACCATGGAGGTCTTCTAGTCCAGCCCCCTGCTCAAGCAGGAGACCCTATATACCATTTCAGACAAGTGACTGTCCAGTCTCTTCTTAAAAACCTCCAGTGATGAAGCACCCACAACTTCTGATGGCAAGCTGTTCCACTGGTTAATTGTCCTCACTGTTAGGAAGTTTCTCCTTAATTCCAGGTTGCTTCTCTCCTTGATTAGTTTCCATCCATTGTTTCTTGTCTTGCCTTCTGGTGCTTTGGAAAATAAGTTGACCCCCTCTTCTTTGTGGCAGCCCCTCAAATACTGGAATACTGCTATCGTGTCATCCCTAGTCCTTCTTTATAAAATGGCACTAATACTTCACTAATATTTAAGTGATTGTCCACTAGCACTCCCAAGGACCCTCTCACAGTTACTGTTTTTGAGCCAGGTTTCACCTAATCTGTACTTGTACCTTTGGTTTTTCCTGCCTAAGTGTAAAACCTTGCTTTTCTCCACGTTAAATTTCATGTTGTTGGGTAGGGCCCATTGTTCAAGTCTGTCAAGAACTTTTTGGATCCTGAGCTTGTCTTCTGGGGTGTTGGCTATTCCTGCCAGCTTAGTGTCATCGGCAAATTTGATGAGTTCCCCTTCTATTCCCTCTTCTAAGTCATTGATGAAGATATTGAAGAGTCCTGGGCCTAAGAGGGAATCTTGTGGTACCCTGCTGCTTACTTCCCTCCATGTAGATGTAC
>QLTV01002708.1:63923-77889 GCA_003457575.1 Thermophis baileyi | reverse complement strand
ATAATTATTTATTTATTCATTTATTTAAAAAATTTATATGCAGCCCAAATCCCGAAGAAATCTGGGCGGCTTACAAAATATAAAAAATAAAAATAAAACATATAAAAACAATTTAAAAAACCGTATCTATATTAAAATAAGACATTCACACAACCATACATGGGCCAATCAGAACAACTATTAGCCCCAGGCCTGCCAGAAAAGCCAGGGCTTAACGGCTTTACGGAAAGCTAGTAAGGTGGGGGTAGTACGGATCTCGGGGGAAAGTTGGTTCCATAGAGTCGGTGCGGCTACAGAGAAGGCCCTCCCCCGTGGACCCGCCAGCCGACACTGTCTGGCTGACGGGACCTGAAGAAGGCCGACCCTGTGCGACCTCACTGGTCGTTGGGAGGAGTGTGGCAGAAGGCGGTCACGCAGATAAACTGGTCCTGAGCCATGTAGGGCTTTAAAGGTAAATACCCTCCTCCTCACCTTTTGAAGAGCTCCAAGGCCTTAGAGTTCCACGGAACACAGTTTAGGAACCGCTGGAGTAGGTGATGGACTTGTGCTTACCGGGAATAGCCTTGTCACCTTAGGACAAAAACAGACTTATTAATATGTTCAAAAGTTTCTTGTCCCACCATGACTTTTTCCTTAACACCTCCCATTTTTAGTTCCCATAAGGTAGCTAATGGCACATCCTTCCCGTTCCCATGTGTAAGTATTCTATACAGAAGTTAATCAGGAGCATGTATAACAGAAATAACCACTTATTGTGGTCCTGCTTCTGTTCCTCTATTTCTCTATCTATTCTCCCCTATATTGTATTGCAGACTATGCACACATTGGAGTAGGGACTCACCTACCATTTCCTACTTGGTAAATTGCCATACATACTGTGATTTATTTATTTTTTGAATAAAAGTAATTTCACACAATGTTGCTTCATAAAGTTAACAGAAGAAGCTTCTTGGATGAGAAGTGAAATGTTTTCAAAGAAAAAAACAAGAAAGTCCAGTTGCCTTTTAGAAAAAGCACCTTTGGGACAACCGTGACCTGGATGATTGAGAATCTCCATAGACATTCATAAAGTTAACTCTTTATTTGAAGAAATTTGTGACTTACAATATTTGTGAATTGGTGAGTTCACAAAGAATGTTGAACTTTTATTAGATTCTCTTTAAGAATTAAGTCTTTAACATACAGATGTCAAGCACAGCAAATCAGGAACAAGGCGGTTCAAATGACTACAGGTTTATTGCATGCTTACAGTCTCTACAAGAATCTGAACTACTAACAGTCAAAGCAAATTGACGGTAGATAAGAGGAATTCAAGGTGGGCTGGACTTAGTTCTCTTGTGGGCGCGAAGTGACTTGAGTCTGATGATGTGCTTGACTCCACCCTCGGGCTCAGCCTAATCATCTAATACCCCAACCAGTGACCTAAGGAATTTTTTTCTCTGGTTTATTTTTCAAAGAAAAATGTTCATCCCACAGCATTGATGATGAACATTTTCCTATGCGGATTAATCTACTATGCACAAGGTAATTTACATTTGAATTTTTTTCTAATGCAAACTGAAAATGGTTCCAGGCAAATATGTGAGACACTAATTTTGAGTCTCATAAATATCGTACTGTATTTCTGAAGGATGCCAATAGGGAAAAGCTAGTTAAGTCCAAATCTGAACCTTAAATGCTACATTGGGGCTAACCCCAATAAACTCATTTGCAGTCTTCTCACCTTGACCTTAAAGGAAGAAAGAAGTACATACCTTTGTTTAAGTCTCAGACCTCAAAAGTGATCCAGCATGTACCCTTCTTTAATTTCCTTGCCATAAAATTAGTTGTGGTTAGTTGATTAATAGAAGTATTCAAATGAGATAAAATTATGGAAGGTTGCTAGCTTTGCGGTGATCTTACACCTTTTTGTTTTAAACTTATTTTACTGCCTAAGAATGCCTAAGAATTCTTTATTGGCCAAGTGCACATAAAAGATATAAGTGATAAATCATGATCATAGTCAACATAAATACATTCATCATGAATCATAAGATACAACACTTAGTGATAGTCATAGGATACTAAATAAGCAATCAACATAAATCATACTAGGAAACTAAGTAAAACAATATAAATCGTAAAGATACAAGCAACAAAGTTATAGTCATAAGTAGAAAAGGAAATGGGTAATAGGAAGGATGAGAATAATAATAGTAATACAGTCTTAGTAAATAGTTCGACAGTGTTGTGGGAATTAGTTGTTTATCAGAGTGATGGCATGGGGGAAAAACTGTCCTTGTGTCTAGTTCTGGTGTGCAATGCCCTATAATGTCGTTTTGAGGGTAGAAGTTGAAACAATTTATGTCCAGGATGTGAGGGGTCTGTAGATATTTTCACAGCCCTCTTTTTGACTCGTGCAGTATACAGGTCCTCAATGGAAGGCAGGTTGGTAGCAGAGGTGGGTTTCAGCAGGTTCTAACCAGTTCTGGAGAACCGGTAGCGGAAATTTTGAGTAGTTCGGAGAACCGGTAAATACCATCTCTGCCTCCCGAGTCCCAGCTGATCGGGAGCCCACCCAGTCACATGACCACCAAGCCACGCCCCCAAATAAGCCACGCCCACAGAACCCTGTAGTAAAAATTTTTGAATCCCACCACTGGTTGGTAGCAATTGTTTTTTCTGCAGTTCTAATTATCCGTTGAAGTCTGTGTCTGTCTTGTTTGGCTGCAGAGCCAAACCAGACAGTTATAGAGGTGCAGATGACAGACTCAATAATTCCTCTGTAGAACTGAATCAGCAGCTCCTTGGGCAGTCTGAGCTTTCTGAGTTGGCGCAGAAAGAACATTCTTCGTTGTGCTTTTTTGATGACGTTTTTGATATTAGGTGTCCATTTTAAGTCTCGAGATATTATAGAACCTAGAAACTTGAAGGTCTCTATTGTTGATACTGTGTTGTTTAGTATTGTAAGAGGTAGTATAGGAGGGTTTCAATTTGCTCACTACAAAATGCATACTAGTGATACTAGTGATACTGTTTAGATGTGCAGTTTTAAGAATTAAAATAAGGTTTGATCTGTCAAATTGCACAAAGCTCTGACAGTATCAACGGGGCAGTATTTTATCAGGACATTCTCAAAGCATTTGTTATAAATAAAATTGTCCAGCTAATATTGGTAGCAAACCAACTTCATCTTCATTGTGACACTGTCAAGGTATTTGTGATAAAAGTACAGCTTACAAAATTCCGGTCCTCCTTCGTTGCTCTTATTTATTAAAGTCTTTTCTAATATGATCAGAGCTTACATTTCTAAAAATACAAAAAAATCATTCATGAATAATAGAATGGCTTTCCTCAAGAGGTTTCTTAAGGAAAACTTCACATACCATGGTTTGACTTATTTTCTTTGCATAATCTAGTACTATAGTTAGAAAAGGACTGCTCCATAAATGTCTTCCATGTAGAGATTGGCCACAATGGGGAACACAGGTGAACCCATGGCGCAGCAGTGAGCCATGTGCAGATCTGTACATTGGGGAAACAAAACAACCACTTCATAAACGCATGGCACAACATAGGAGAACAAACCCATCAGGACTAGATTCAGCACTCCATATGCATTTAAAAGACAAAGGCCACTCTTTGACAGTAAAGACAGCAAAGTCCACATTTTGGACAGAAAGGACTGCTGGTTTGAAAGAGGGGTCAAAGAGGCCATCTATGTCAAAATTGAACAGCCCTCTCTCAACAGAGGGGGAGGGATACAACTTCATCTCCAGTCTACAACACAGTCCTTTCAACAGTTCCAAGAAGGCTCCACATTCATTTGCACCACTCAGGTGACCCTGATAGCAATAGCAATAGCACTTAGACTTATATACCGCTTCATAGTGCTTTACAGCCCTCTCTAAGCGGTTTACAGAGTTAGCATATTGCCCCCAACAATCTGGGTCCTCATTTTACCCACCTCAGAAGGATGGAAGGCTGAGTCAACCTTGAGCCGGTGAGATTTGAACCGCCGAACTACAGCTAGCAGTCAGCTGAAGTAGCCTGCAGTGCTACACTCTAACCACTGCGCCACCTCGGCTGTGATGACACAGATAAACCTCCAGGTGGCCTTAACAACTTGCTAAAAGAATGCAAATGACCAGCTGTCTGCAAGGAGTATAAATCCTTCCATTCCCCACCATCCAATCAGAGCTGAAGAAGCTTCTTGGATGATAAGTGAAACATCTTCAAAGAAAAACCAGAAAGTCCAGTTGCCTCTTGAAAAAGCACCTTTAGGACAACTGCTCCATAAAGACAGCAGCCTGACTGGATCAGACCAAAATCCTAACTCATCTTAATCCAGCATCCTTGCATTTCCATTAGGAATGTGCAAAATATTATGATCAGCAAGTATTGGATAGTTCATGTCCATACTGAAGTCATTAAGAGCTTATCTGGGCACAGATTGTGAATGCTTGTGTGCTGGCAAAAATGTTACAGGGTGAGAGGAAATGGCTAAAAAATGGGAGGGCTAAGGCAAGGTAAGACTGGGGAGAGGGACATGTGGACCAGACAGAAATGAAGATGAGAAGGAGGTGTGGTGGAATCTGGAGCTAAGTTGAGGGGAAGAGTGAAAAGGCTAGCTAGCCTTGAATCGATGATGGGGTGGAAGTATTATTATTATTTATTAAATTTGTATGCCGCCCAACTCCCAAGGTACTCTGGGCGGCTCACAACAATATAAAAAACCATTAAAAGAAACATAATAAAAACATTTAAAAACAGTTAAAAAACTCATACACACCGTTTCATGGCCGGACCTCGCCAATTACAGAGGCGAGATCAACGGCCCCAAGCCTGCCGGAAGAGCCAGGTCTTAATGCCAGCAGGGTGGGGGTAGTCCAGATCTTAGGAAGTAACTGGTTCCAGAGGGCCAGGGCAGCCACAGAGAAGGCCCTACCCCGCGGGCCCGCCAGCCAGCACTGTTTAGCTGACGGGACCTGGAGGAGCCCAACCCTGTGGGATCTTACCGGTCGCTGGGAGCTATGCGGTAGAAGGCGGTCTCGAAGATAACCTGGTCCTGAGCCATATAGGGCTTTAAAGGTAATAACCAACACCTTGAATTGTGCCCGGAGACCAATAGGAAGCCAGTGCAGCTCGCGGAGTATAGATGTAATAAGGGTGTACCTAGGTGCACCCACGACAGCTCGCGCAGCCGCATTCTGGACCAATTGTAGTCTCCGAACACTCTTCAAGGGTAGCCCCATGTAGAGCGCCAAGTAGGTAAAAGGAGATCCTCCCTAAAACTTTATTAGTTCTATAGTGAGTGCATTAATCTGGCAAGATTCCTGTCAATAGGCAAGTAGCAATAAACATACCACTCTGATCAGCTCCTTGTGTAGTTTCTGGTTCCTTGCGCCTGAAAGGAGGTGAGCATGTGCTGAGAAATAATTAAAGGAAAATTGAGGGCTTGGGTAGGTATACCTTTCTTGAATTCAAGTGCAGTGGTGGATAAGTGAAAGGAAGATGCTGGAAATATTGATGGGCAGGCTGATACAGAGGTCATGCAGGGATGGAGAAGAGAGAGGAACAGGTTTATCAACCTTCCTCTAGTTCCCTTCAGATGAAGGAGCCATCTGACAGGGAAACTAAGGCAATATAATCCATAAGCTATCTGAGTTTGGTTTGGACAGATTTTTACTCCCTGGAAAAGTCTGGATGACCTTTTAAGCCAGAATGTGTGTGATGACCCGGGGCGTGGCACGAAAGCAACACAGCCAGAGAACTGGTCTAACTCCCCTTTATTGCTCCAACTTTGCCCCCAAACGTCCCCACGTTTACTACAAGTCCTGGAGCAAAGCTCTCACACACACCTTCAGCAGCCTCTGTGTTCTGACCCAGCCTTAGCAGAACCAAGAAACAGAACCCCTTGTTCCGAAAAAACCCTCTTTATTTAACTAATGTGAATTCATGGCATTCACACACAGAAAAGTCCAGGCAATAATCCTTCCAAGGGTAAACTGAAGTACAGACCTTATCAGTTCTTGGATAATTGCCAGGCCGGGAGCTTCCAGCCACAAAGCTGTAAATTAAACTCTCTCAAGCAGTCTCTGAGACACAAATCACGATGAGCAAATCTTCCTAAATAAATCCGAACGTGGTTGTTTCCCACGACGCCACTCCCCTTTTGCTTCTATTTATTCCCCAGCCAGGGAGCGTCCACTCAGCGTCCACGTGTGGCTTTCTTTCTGAGTCGGCTCCTGGTGCTCAATTGTTCTCCTCTCCTGACAGCTCTGCGCATACGCGCATCTGTAACAGGCCCCAGCTGTTCTTCTTCCCCACTTATCTCCGACTCCAAAGGCAGCTGGGAAATGTCGGACGGCCCTGGCTCTATCTCTGCTTCCGACACAGAGCATCCATAAGAGCCTTCCCCAGACTCCAAGACTGGCCCAAGTTCCTCCCCAACCTCCTCCTCATCCGAGTCTGCCGCCAGCTCCGTTGGCAGCTGGCAGGCCACAACACTCTGGCTGCGAGTAGTCCAGTAAGACAGGTTAGCCAAACAGTAACCAGGGCCAGCAGTCCAGTAAGCCAGGTTAGCCAAACAGTAACCAGAGCAAGAAGTTCAGCGAAGCAGGCAAGCCCCACAAGACAGCACAGTAATCTCCAGGCATCGGCAAGTGCACACGAGGCTCCACAGATTCAACGCTTGTTCCCGACAAATGCCCCTCCCACCGGCACCTCCTTACATCTCAATCCCCAGGTGTGCCTTGTGAAGGGGGGCGGGGCACACTCCTCCCTCGTAGCCGGCTCAGTCTGCGTTGTTCTCGCCTTCTCTCTTCTCTGCATGCTCTAGGATCAGGAGGGGGTGGTCCTTGCTCTTCGCCTGAGCTCTGTCTGTCCTGCTCCTCCCTGTCTGCAAGCCTTTCTAATCCTGAAAAGCCTTGCCCGGAGTGACTCTGCCCTTCCCCAGTTTCCTCCAAGGCCAACGGAGCTGCCCTCTCGATCTCTATCAGCTCTTGTTCCAGCTCATCTTCCCCCGCAGATTCAGACTCCAACGGGGGCATGACAGTGTGTTTGACCATCTTACCCTGTGGTAAGATGGGTGGCCAATAAATTTTATAAATAAAAAATAAAATAAAAATCCATGCTTGAATCAAAACACATTTTCCATTTTGTGTATATCTTCAAATGTTGACAGTCACCAGTATGAGGTATTTTCATGCCATAAGCAGGACATGGAAAGCAAGAAGTCCTCAGCGTTTTGTTACATAAGTAGTCAAACTGACTGAAAATTCTTGAATTGAAAGCCTCAGAACTACAGGGCTCGAAATTGCAGAAAGTTGTACTAGCATTTGATTCACATATATGTCTCTTGAAAACTCTACAACTTGTGTCTTGTAACTCTAAGAAATAATCATACAGGAAGAAAGTTCTGCTAAGTGCCTTCTCTTCCTAACCCCCTCCCAACTTTAGGAAGCCGTGCATATTCTCTTCTGAATAAAGCATGGTCTTAATGCTTCTGAATCTGATATCCAAGTTCTGTTCTATAGTAGCTGTTGCCAAAAATATGTAGTAGTTTTTTAAAAAAATCTTGAACAGAATGTTTTCAACTTTCGTACAGGGTGGTGAGAATGTTGACTTTTCTCATTTGGAAGGACCGTCTCACCGGCTTTCGCAGCCATCAGAGCAGAGACATCAGCCAATGCGGAAGGTCACACTGACAAAGGGGACAGTGCAGCAACCGCATCAGCCTCATCAGCACCATCTATCACAGATTCAGTCTATGTTTCCTCAAGGACTAAAAAATATCCCAGGGATACATCAAGTGAAAAAGGTACTGATTCTGGTTTGTACTGATATCTTCATTAGTTGCTTGAAGAAATAAATTTTCAGCATTATTGAGACACTGAATTTGTGTCTACCACAGTAGCTACAGGTAAGGTAGCAGAAAAAGAATTTGTCTCAGTGGTATAGATTCGTGAGTTGTTTTGACTTCAGATAAAGCTTTGGATGATTGAAACATTCCTATGTGTAACGTGGTTCTCAGCATTTCCATATCTTATACTCCCAGATAAGTTAGGTTCCAATTTTTAACATCTTGAGAAGCATCAAACAGAATTGATGGGAAATGTATTCTAACTTGAAGTAACTGTATTGGGGACTGTTGATCTAAAACCCTTTTGTAAGATCTTTGCAACTGTGCATTTTCATGTGGTATTATAAAAAAGCTTGGGGGCCTACATTTTGCAATCTATAGTTCTTTATTGCCATAACATATATCAGAGTTGTTGGGACTTGTCTTATAGAACAGCTGTAAAGTGGGAAGGGTTAACTTGAGTTGAGGACACTGTTGGAAATAAAAGTTTTCATGAAGGAAAGGGATGTTGCTTTGGCAAACCTTGGTGTTTTGGGAGTGTTTTCTCCTAAGGATGGAACTTTTTGTTACATTGGAGTTTTCCTATGATTTTGAAAATCATTGGAGCCCTGGTGGCACAGTGGTTAAGTGCAGTATTGCAGGCAAACTCTACCGACAGCCTGGAGTTTGATCCTGACCGGCTCAAGGTTGACTCAGCCTTCCATCCTTCCAAGGTTGGTAAAATGAGGACCCAGATTGTTGGAGGAAATATGCAAATAATGCTGACATTGTAAACCACCCAGAGAGTGCTGTAAAGTGCTATGGGGCAGTATATAAGTCAGAAATGCTATGCTGCTGTGCTGTTTCCTATCTGTGTACTATTAAAACTGTCTTGTCTGATTGTAAACTTCAATTGGACGAAACAGTTCATCGTAGGGCAACAATTTTTAAATCAACGTACCTCAAAAGGGCTAATTTACAGAAAGCACCCCAAATCTGGGACCCATGACTCCAGTGGGATTGAAATTTGGCAAAGTTGTGGCCATTTGAGTGCTGCCACAGTTAGCCACGGTCACATCAACATCATTTCCAATGTTCCCTGCCAGCTTCCTACAAGGAAACTCAATGGGGAAGCCAGCAGGAAGTCAGAAGTTGCTCCCGCTCCCACTGCTTTTTTGCCCTCATGTGGTCATTCTGTTTTTCTGTTTAGCTAAGGAAATATCTCTGAAATGATGACTCAGTGGGTCATGGACTGTCTAGTTCATAATATAAATGAGAGTGAATCTAAGAGAAATGTGACTGCCAGGCCAATAGCTGTGTTTACTAGTGGAACTTTAGCAATTTGCCCTCCAACCCTTCTAAGAGAATATATAACTTTTGTGTTAATCTGTCATATTCTGTAAGCAGAAGCATGAAATCAAATACTTTTTTTCTCACCAGGGTATTCTGCATGGGAGAGGCAGGGGGATCACAGGCCAGATGGGCCGAGGCCGCTTGATGCCAAGTAAACCAAATCTGCGTGTGGTAGAGTGCAAACCTCAGCCCTGCATCGTGTCAGTGGAAGGGCTTTCTTCATCCACCACGGATATTCAGCTGAAAAACCTGCTCATGTCAGTAGGACCCATTCAGGTAGATCATCTCCCATTTTTTATACTTTTGCCAGAAATCTTAAATCCTACAAAGCTCTATGCAAGTGTTTCTCAACCTTGGTAACTTTAAGATGTCTGGACTTCAACTCCCAGAATCCCCCAGCCAGCTTGCCCTATGGGGGATTCTGGGAATTGAAGTCCAGATACCTTAAAATTGCCAGGGTTGAGAAACACTGCTCTATACTTTTGAAAGAAGAGGCACAATATGTGGTATCTGGCTGTTGACTACATATATTTAAAGATGCCCACCACCAATGTATCTGAAAGGAAAAAAAACCCTTTTGGATCAGTAAATGATACTCACTTGCAGCCCAGTGGATGCTTTTGCAATCTTAACCTGGTCACTGATTTAACCCATTTTCTGAATTTGACTTACACATTACATATGAATAAACCAAATGGACTGGGTTTGCACAGCACCAATAAGCCCCAAGAGAATTAACTAAAAATAAAACTGACCATGCTTAGCAGGTTACACAAATGCAGCCACCAAGTCTTTAGGTCAGTTAAAATGTGGTGGCTCAGTGGTTAGAATACAGTATTGCAGGCTAACTCTGACCACAGCCAGGAGTTTGACTGACTCAAGGGTGATTCAGCCTTCCATCTTCCAAGGTCAGTAAAATGAGGACCCAGATTGTTGGGGGCAATATGCTGACATTGTAAACCACTCAGAGAGTGCCGTAAAGCACTATGGAGCAGTATATAAGTCTAAGTGCTAGTGCTAAAATGTGGCAGCATGTAGTGTTGTTCTACATTTTGCACCTACAAATACTTCTCCCAGTTTTTATACAGCTCTTTTCTGTCCCCTAATATGCTAATGAGGAATGGAAAAATTCATTCCATTCCATGCTAACAAGGAAATTTAATGAGAATATTTTCTTAAGCAAATGTTTTGGTGGATGCACGCACATACTTATTAACACCAGTTATTCCCATGAGCCACCACTGAGCTCTTAAAGGCCTGTTTTAGATGGGACTGCCTCCACCCAGTCTCACATCTAGCTAAGTCAGAAGTGGTACCCAGGGTTAGGTTCTTCCTCACCATGTAGAGAAATTAACCCTTAAACAATAGAGGATCCTGCTTTTATTTGATTGCAGCACATCTTCTAAACCACAGGTGTCAAACTCGATCGTGTCACGGGCCAGATTGTGATGTATCGTTAGGGTTTTTTTGCCTTTGCAGAGCCGGGGTGGGCGTGGCATGCACATGACATAACCGGCCCACGGGCCACCAGTTTGACAGGCCTGTTCTAAACCATGAAGTGGCTGAAAAAAGGAGGACTGGAACTTATGAAGCAACCAAGTAATGTAGGGATGTTCTTATTTAGATGTTCCTATCACCTGTGAAGGAAGGAAGCAAATATAGGGCCTGTTCTGTGGAGTAAAAATTCTCAGTGAAACCTCCTTTGTTGACTGAATTTATCACCTTCCCTCCCTCCAAGTATTTTAAGGTAAAGCCTCCAAATTGGATTGAGTACTGAGGAGTTCCCAGCACTAAACAGAGCCCCTTGGCCTAGTTTTTCCAAGTCAGCTAAGTTTAGCTAGGTGCTGCCACATGGTGGCTCCGGGATTACAGAAATATGGTTTAAAGTACTATTATTTTAGGATTAGGCATGCATAATTTGAATAGATTGATATAGAGACCCATCTGTCTCTTGCTCTTGATACAAATTTTTGAGATTAGCATTATCAGCATTCTCTGAACCAGCTGGGAAAAATGTTTCTTGCCAATTCCATCTGTCTCCAGGTGAAAATGTCAACTAAAGTACATTTTCAGTTTCAAGGGGAGGCTAATACAGAATAATCCGTGAATGTATTTTTCACTAATAACTTGCCATCTCTGTCTTCAAATCTTTTTGATTTTATTACTTAAAAATGCATTTGCCATGCTATGTGGTTCTTCTGTTGGGTCAGTATGAAAGTATTATCTACCTAGAGCAGGGCTGTCAAACTCGAAGGGGAAAAAAGTCCCGATATGTCATGTGATGCCGCCGTGATGACGTGAGTTTGACACCCCTGACCTAGAGAAATTTTCTGCAAGAATGAAGAAAGAAAATTCTTATTGTGAAAGGTTCCATTGTTTCTGGATCTTAGGAGTTTATCCGGTCATACTTGGTTGGGAGTTTCCCATTTGCAGGCTCTGGGTATTAGTACTGTCAAGGCACAATAATGATCATCTGGACAAGTTGTCTTAATTTAGTGAGAAAACCCGTACAGTAATTCAAGAAAACATTGAATGGGCAGGAGTTGGAAATAATGAAAGCATTCACTTTCATAAAGGGAAACCAAAGATGAAGGAAAATTACTGTCATGCCTCAAGGGGGACAAAGATACTGTAAGCATGCTAACCTTGCCCACTTGTCACCCTTCTTGTGAAAGGGTGAGTGCCTGCATTGGAGAATCTTGTGTATCCGTAGAGGCTGTCTGTGTAAATTGGGATCCTTAATTGATGGAGGCTCTCCATGGTTAGAACAGGCTCTCAGTTGCAAACACTCTCTCTGTATATGTGGAGACAATAAAAGAAGTGTGATGTTAGCAGGTAGTTTTTGCATGCTGACTAAAATTCTGAGCATACAGAATCAGGACCAGAATTTCAGTTGCTAAGCAAGGCGGTTGTTAAGTGAGGTGTGCATGATTTTTGAAAACTTTTTGCCACAGTTGTTAAGTGAATCAGTGCAGTTGTTAAATGAATCAACATGGTCATTAAGCAAATCTGGCTTCCCCCATTGACTTTGCCTGTCAGAAGCCAGCTGGGAAGGTCACAAATGGCAATCAAATGTCTTCGGGACAATAACTGTTATAAATATATGCCAAGTGCCCAAATTTTGATCACATGACTGTGGGGATGCTGCAATGGTCATAAGTGCAAGGACCAGTCATAAACCATTCTTTTCAGTACTGTTGTAACCTCAAATGATTGTTAAACAAATTGTTGTATGTTGAGGACTACCTGTACTTACCTAAGAATAAAGACTCTTGAATTCAGGGAGCATGCATTTCTTTGTGTTTGAAGCCAGACACAAATGCTTTTATTGACCTATTTTGTATTTGCAAAGAGAAGGAAAAAGAATACTCTGAGAAGGTTTCCCCCAATTTTTATTCCGTTTTCTGGGAATAAGCTGGGATAAACGGAGTTATCACAGCATAGCATACACCTTAAATATGCTTAACTAGGAATGAATCTACATGCTAAGTGTGCCTAAATTAATGCTTGCTTATGCTCAAATTTCTACTGTCTCTTTCTGAGTATATGTGGGTGCATGAGAAAGTGGTTGTATATATGCAGATAGATCAATTGGTGAAGTATCAGTTACAGTCATGTGAAAAAGAAAGTACACCTTATGATTCAATAGCTTGTAGAACCACCTTTAGCAGCAATAACTTGAAGTAATTGTTTTCTGTATGACTATCAGTCTCTCACATAGTTGTGGAGGAATTTTGGCCCACTCTTCTTTACAACATTGTTTCAGTTCATTGAGGTTTGTGGGTATTTGTTTATACACAGCTCTGAGGTCTTGCCACAGCATTTTAATCAGGTTGAGGTCTGGACTTTGACTGGGCCATTGCAACACCTTGATTCTTTTTTTTTCCCAGCCATTTTCTTGTAGATTTGCTGGTGTGCTTGGGATCATTGTCCTGTTGCATGACCTAATATCGGCCAAGCTTTAGCTGTCAGATAGATGGCCTCACATTTGACTCTAGAATACTTTGGAATACAGAGGAGCTCATGGTCGACTCAATGACTGCAAGGTTCCCAGGTCTTGTGGCTGCAAAACAAGCCCAAATCATCACCCCTCCACCACAGTGCTTGATGGTTGATATGAGAGGTTTGTTCCAATATGCTGTGTTTGGTTTTCACTAAATGTGGCACTCTACATTATGGCCAAACATCTCCACTTTGGTCTCATCTGTCCAAAGGACAGTGTTCCAGACGTTTTGTGATTTGTTCAGATGCAACTTTGCAAACCAAAGCTGTGCTGTGTTCCTTTGTAAAGAGAAGATGTTTTCTCCTGGCAACCCTTCCAAACAAACCATACTTGTTCAGTCTTTTTCTAATTGTACTATCACAAACTTTAACATTTACAGTTGCAAGAAAAAGTATGTGAACCCCTTGGGATTACATGGAGTTTTGCATGAATTGGTCATAAAATGTGCTCTGAACGTCATCTAAGTCACAACAATAGAAAAACACAGTCTGCTTAAAATAATACTACACAAACATTAGATGTTGCCATGGTTTAATTGAACATAACATGTAAACATTCACAGTGCAGGGAGGAAAAAGTATGTGAGCCCCTAGCCTAATTAATTGGTTGACCCTCCTTTGGCAGCAATAACCTCAACCAAATGTTTCCTGTAGTTGCAGATCAGACCTGCACAACGATCTGGAGTAATTTTGGACCACTCCTCTTCACAACACTGTTTCAGTGTAGCAATATTCTTGGGATGTCTGGTGTGAATCGCTCTCTTAAGGTAATGCCACAGCATTTCAATC
>QLTV01002708.1:43957-55777 GCA_003457575.1 Thermophis baileyi | reverse complement strand
GAGAGACTGCGTGCAGTAAAGTGGTGCTGACAAGGAGACTGTCTAAAGCACAACTGAAGCTGGGGGAGAGCATGTACACACATCTGCAGGATATGAGAAGGACATTCCTTTAGTTAGAAGAAAGAGGAATGACATTTACTGAAGCACACAAGGTGTATGTGGTGCTCAGTTCATTGGACAGTTCATGGGATGTTCTTGTGACTAGTCTAGAGTCCATGCAAGAGCAGGACTTAACCATGGCATATTTGACTGGTCAATTGTTGGAGGAGGAGCAGAAACAGCTGGAGAGGTGACCAGGAAAGGGAGAAGAGAACGCTCAGCACAGACCAGCATCTGCACCAGTCCATGATGCCGGCAGAGCAGCTGAGACAGTTTATACAGTGAAGAGATGCTACACATTTAAGTTTAAGTTTATTTGTATTTCTATGCTGCCCAACTCCCAAGGGACTCTGAGCGGCTTACACGTGTGGTTCTACTGAGCATCTCCAGAGACACTGCCCTGAGAGGAGAAATAGAGGAGCAGCGAGACAAGGGCGCAGGACTACTGAACACATGAGGAACGGTTCTCCAGCGTCATTTTCCCTGGCAGTGACAGCATCTGAAAAAACCAGGAACACTTGGTTGTTGGACAGTGGGGCGAGTCAGCATATTGCAAATGACCCACAAGCATTTTCTGGTTTGAAACAAACTATGCAAACATGTGTTAGTCTGGCTAATGGTCAAAGAGCTGCTGTAAAAGGGGAAGGTAACGTGTATGTATCAGAGATAGGAGAAACATTGTACAATGTCCTATATGTACTTGCATTAGATCATAATCTGTTAAGTGTATCCAGGTTAGACAGGCAGAGTTATGAAATACTGTTTACAGGAGGGCAGTACTCCATCAGGAAAGGTGGAAGGATACGTGCACGAGGGGTTAAGAAGGATGGCCTGTACGTTCTCGGAAGGCAGGAGAATAGTTGTGCACGTGCACTTATGAATGCTCCCACACATGACAATTGCGTACATTTGTTGCATAGGCGATTGGGGCATGCAAGTTTCGACGTACTAAAGAAGATGCCAGGCCTAGCTGAGGGACTTAGGATAATGCAATGTGTATTTAGATTGCGCTGTTTGTAAGGAGTCAAAGTCCAGGGTATATCCTGTAAGTAGGAAAAGCTCAAGGAAAACAGTATTGCAGTTAGTGCATGCTGATTTGATTGGCCCTATGGGACCCTCTTTAGGAGGAGCTAGTCATAGCCTTAGTCATAGTAGAAGAAATGCAATGTGTATTCAAATTTTGCTGTTTGTAAGGAGTCAAAGTCCAGGGTGTATCCTGTAAGTAGGAAAAGCTCAAGGCAAACAAACAGAGTATTGCAGTTAGTGCATGCTGATTTGATTGGCCCTATGGCACCCTCTTTAGGAGGAGCTAGGTATGCCTTAGTCATAGTAGATGACTACAGTAGATATGGGTTTTGTTATCTGCTAAAAAGCAAGACAGAAGTATTGCAACAATTCAAGCAATGGGTAAAACTTGTAGAGTGACGGTATGGTTGTAAAGTATGCCAGCTGCAAACAGAGAGGGGAACAGAGTTTATGTCTGATAATTTCCAAAGATGGTTAAGAAGTTTAGGCATAAGGTATAGACGTACGAATCCATATTCGCTGGCTGAAAATGGAGTGACTGAGAGAAGAAATGGTGTGATACAGACCATGAAGGACTCATTGCTTGCTGATGCAGGCATGAGTAAAGTTTACTGGAGGGAAGCCATGAAGACAGCAAATGATATAATTAACAGGATATGGAGTGTGGTGATAAAGGAAACGCCGTATTTCCTGTTGCATGGAAGGAAACCCTCCTTAGCTCATCTAAGGACATTTGGCAGTTATGCCTGGGTGCATAGTCCCAAAGGCACCAGGAGAAAAGGACAGAAAAAGGCCAGGAAGCTTAGGTTTGTTGGGTGTGAGCCAGGTTCCAAAGGGTATAGGTTTACAGATGGAACCAGAAAGGTTGTGATTTCTAGATCTGCTAGTTTTGTGGAGCAGAACAATTGGAATAGGGTGCATGCTAATCCTGATGTGTTCATGCCAATGCATAGCACTAGTTTTCCGGAAGGAAGCTCGATAAAGGAGAGACAGGAAAGCGGGTCAGAGGTAGATATAGAAGAGGATAGACCTGTGATAAAAAGCGAAAGCACAGAAACGCAGGAACAGATAATACCAAGGAGATCTGAAAGGAGTAATAAAGGTATACCTCCAGAGCGGTTCACTGCAAGTGAGGTTAGAGTATATAGTGTTAGGTATGAACCCCAAAATTACCAAGAGATATGGTCATGGTCATTGCTTAAGGAACAACAAGATAAATGGAGGAAGCCGAAGTTAAAGAGAATGTCAGACAGACAGATAAACCAAACTGAGGATATTGAGCTAGTGAAAAAAGAAAGTAATGGTATCCAGCCAAGGGATGGTAAACAGGATGTAATGGAGAATAATGAGACAGAGTGTACAGAGTCATTAGATAATGGAATTAGGAGTAGTTCCAGCAGCAATAGTAGTAATGGTACTAGTAGCGTTTGTAGCAAGGAGAGTAGGAACCGAAGCAGGAGGCAAGGACAGAATAGAAAAAGAAAGCATCATGAATATGTTAAAGCATTTGGATTATTCAGTTCAGCTTTAAATGGGAGGAGTGTCAGAGTAATGATGATTTAATATCTGACCAGCTGATGTAAGGCTGTAAACTGAAATGCTGATGCAATGAGGATGAGTCAGCAGGGTTACTGCCGCTTTAAGAAGCTGTCTATATAAGGGAGGCCATGAGAGGGCGTATCTCTCTCTCCTCGTCGTGTTCAATCTGCATTGTAGTTCTCAGTGTAGAGTTGAAGATTGATTGCTTGCCTGGTATGTGCCTACCACGTGTATGTATGTATATAGAAGTCTTGTATATAAACCACTGTTTGTAAGACAAACCTCTGTGTACTGTATTTTGCTCCTGGGTTGTCTCAAAATAGTAGTCACGCTGTGCACACTCTGACAAGATCACTAAAGACACTGAAACAAGACGAAAGCATCGTCATCCTACCGGCAGACAAAGGCAGACTGACGGTAGTAATGAACATAACTGACTACATCAGCAAAGCCAAAAACCACCTAAACGACACCAACAACTACCAAATAATCCACAATGATCCAACGAAACAGCTAGAGAACAAAGTAAAGAACACCCTAAGAAAAATGGAAAAAGAAAAACAGCTAACACCACTAGAGAGAAAGCACATGCAACCACAAGACTCCTCCACACCCAAGTTCTACGGACTCCCCAAAATACACAAGAACGGGATCCCCTTACACCCAATTGTATCTCTACCTGGAACACCGATGTACAAACTAGCAAAAACCTTGCAGAGGAAACTCAGACACCTGGTCAACGACTCAACCCACTCAATAAACTCCCCAGAACAATTTATCCAATGCATCAAGCACACCAAGATCAACAAGGAAGAGATCATGGTCTCCTTCGATGTCGCCGCTCTCTTCACCTCAATTGACATCGACCTGGCTAAACAAACCATACACCACCTACTTACTAAACACCATACCCACAAAGATGACGCCACCACAGAACACTCCATGTCCACAGAAACCATCATGAAACTCCTGGATCTATGCCTCAACACATACTTCAAGTTCAATGGGAAAATCTATAAACAAGTACAAGGTACCCCAATGGGATCAACCATATCAAGCCTAATAGCAGAAGCAGTCATGCAATGACTCGAATCCATAGCTCTACCAACCATCCAACCAAAATTCTGGACACGCTATGTCGATGACACCTTTGTCATCATCAAATGCTCCCAAATTGAAGAAACATACCACCTACTCAATAACATATTCCCTGGGATCAAATTCACACATGAAGAGGAAACCGACAACAGACTCCCATTCCTCAACATCGACATAAGGAGACTAGACAACGGAGAACTGGAAACTCGTGTCTACCGCAAACCCACACATTTGGACCAGATCCTCAGCTTCGCAACCACCCCACCGCACACAAAATAAGTTGTGTCCAGACCCTCTTCAGAAGGGCCAGGACACACTGCAGCACCACAATATTGAACGGTTGCTGGAATTGGGTATGTCTAGTTTAATGAAAAGAAGGACTAGGAGTGACACGATAGTGTTCCAATATCTCAGGTTGCCACAAAGAAGAGGGAGTCAAGCTATTCTTCAAAGTACCTGAGGGTAGGACAAGAAGCAATGGGTGGAAACTAATCAAGGAGAGAAGCAAACTGGAACTGAGGAGAAATTTCCTGACAGAACAATTTATCAGTGGAACAACTTGCCTCCAGAAGTCGTGAATGCTCCAACACTGGAAGTTTGATAAGAAGAGATTGGACAACCATTTGTCTGAAATGGTATAGGGTTTCCTGCCTCAGCAGGGGGTTGGACTAGAAGACCTCCAAGGTCCCTTCCATCTATTCCATTCCATTCCTAAGAAAAGTGGAAGAGAAACTGCTTCTTGACGTCTTTCTCCATAATGGCTATCCAAAAACTTCATATTCCAACACACAGCACCCAAACCACAATACACCACATAGCCAACCACCACGTAAAAACTAACCCTACCGTTCACAAAAGGGGTGTTGGAAATGACAGCCAGAATTTTCCAACCCCTAGGAATAGCAATAGCCCACAAACCCACAGCCACACTCCACCAGGAATTATTTATTATTATTATTATTTATTAAATTTGTATGCCGCCCAACTCCCAAGGGACTCTGGGCGGAATTATCCAGAACCAAAGGCAAAATACAGAAGGATGAAAGAAACAATGTGATCTACAAAATCAACTGTAACTATTGCAACCAATTCTATGTGGGACAAACATCACATCAATTAAAAACCAGGATCCACAAATACCAGCTGGCAGTCAAACGCCACAATCCCAAATCCTTAATCTCTACCCACATCGACACCAGACAGCACCAGTTCAATTGGAGCAACACAAAAATTATTGGCCACGCTACCACCCACCATGCTCGTGGGTTCATCGAAGCCTGGCACACCACAAGCAATTCCATCAATAGACACATTGACCTACAAGACCCTCACTTGACACACCCACACCCGAAGCCCTTATAAACAGAAGAACACTGACACTCCTTAAACTCTGCTGAAGATGTTACCTAGCCTGGTAATGAAACCTTTGGAAACCAACCCACAAGATCAGAGAATGACCCTTCACCCTCATAACTACAATATTTTGTGGTTAATGTGTTTTACTTAAAAAATGATTATACAGTTAATGCTTTATAAGGTTAAAACCCCTCATTTAAAATGAAATATTTGATTTCACATAATTTGACATAAAGAAGTTCCACTAATTTGAAGATTACACTGAAGATAAAAGTCTATTATTACAGATTAAATTAGTTTACATTGTAATCTGTAAAGTAATGGAAAATCTGTGGATCTGTTGTTCCTCTAGCTCTTTTCTCTTTTCCTTGGTGGCTGGGGAATTCTGGAAGTTGAAGTTCACACATCTTAAAATTGCCAAGGTTGAGAAACATTGCTGTAGCCTATGCCAGATATACTTGTGCGCTTTCATTTTCCCCACACAGGAGCTGTTCCCTAAATCCAATATTTTTTTACCTTGCAAAGAAATTGTTTTTAATGTCTTTTCTCTAGGCCACTTTCAAATATATAGCCTCCTCATCACTGCTGCTCTCTTTTCGGGATCTAAATATAATTCAGGAAATAAGCTCTCTTATTCTGCATGAACCTTGCATTTCAATCTCTTGTTTCCAACATACAAATAAGTAGCTGTCCATCTATAGATGACTGTTATGGGTAGTATGCAGTGTGAAATCAGATCATCTTATTTGCAGGATGTGGCTTAAATTTTATCTTTTGCAGTGATATGGTTGCTGCTTCCTTGGTGATTGTTTTGCTACCATTCTGGTAAAATGTGTATCCTCAATGTACATAAAGCAGATTGTGTGCACAAGTTGCTGGTAACCCACCTCTTTTCAATATGGCTGATGTAGAGGTCTCTGGGAAACCAAGCCAGCAACTCTCTTGTCTTGTCTTCTTTTTAATGCTTTTGTCTAGGCCACTTTCAAATAACTAGCCTCCTTAGCTCTGCTGCTCTCTTTTCAGAATCTAAATGTAATTCATACTTATTATTTTATTTATACGCCACCCATCTCACTATCCAAAATGACTCTCGGCAACTTACAATACAATAAAAACACAAGTATAAAAACATTAAAGTTAACAAGGATTAGATAAAACTATGAACCAAATATACACATTGTTGGTTGCTCTGCCCATTAACGCAGTGTTGGTCACATTAGAGTGGGGCTATAGGTCCATACTCATTAAGTATCCAAAACGGTATGATAGAATGAACATATATGAAGGGAAGACTTTAAAATATAAAGTTCCTTTGGTCTGTGCACAGACTCATTGCCACCCCTGCAGATACTATCAAATTAGGTTTGTGAAATCCAGTGTCAGGCCATAACTCTATTTCATTTTTCACGAAGCTTACATTTTTCACAGAGAAGGTCACAATTGAATTCTTTGCATTTTCAGGTAGGGCTTGAAAAGAATTCTGTTAGAAATTCTGGGAGTCACTGTTCACAATTAGAGGGCCAGTAGTCCAACTTGGTATGAAGCAATTTTTGGATTTTCTTTAAAATGCCATCATGAATGGATGAATTTATGTGTATATACAGTATGTGAGATATATATATTTAAAACATGCTGGCTGGGGACTTCTGGGTGTTGATGTCCACACATCTGAACATTGCTGAGGTTAAGAAACACTATTCTGAGAGTTAGTGTTCTGACCTAGGCTTCCTGATTAAAGAATACGGCACAAACGGCGTCCCAAAAACCTCTTTTATTTGTAACGGCTGGTAATTATTTTCATTACCAGCTGTACTAAGTCCCAAACAAAGGATAATAAGTCCGACAACAGTCTTTCAGGGAAAGGCAGATAAACACACAAACCTTGATCTTCTTTGACAAACTGCCAAGGACTAATTAGCAGGAAAACTAATTGTTGTCATTACCAGCCGTACTAAGTCCCAAACAAAGGATAATAAGTTGTAATGACTAGAGCTAGAGGTGAACTGAGTTGCTTCCTGCAACGAACCCTTTTGTGTTCTCCACTTATATAGCCTATGGGAGGGGCCAATTATCTCCAAACCTTACTCCCGAGTAGTCCTGCTCCTCTGTAACTGTTCTTGCCTTCTGGCAGCTCTGCGCATGCGCGCATTGAGAACAGGCTCCCCCTGTTCCTCTGCCTCTGGCACTGAGCCTTCTCCAGACTCCAGGCCTGGCCCATGGTCCTCCCCAGCCTCCTCGCTGTCCGACTCTGCTGCCAGCTCCGCAGGCGGACCACAACACTTAGCACATTTCTTTGTAAAACTTAGAACTTTGAGTTCAGGAGTTTCATTGGAATTTGTGCAACCTCTCTTGCTTTATTCATGCTAGCAGGTGACAGTCAAGTTGATCTCTGAATCTTGATCATGTCAGTGATTGATTAAATGTTAGAAATTCCCTTTACTGATTGGGATATACAGTATGTCTAAGAATAAAATATGCATACAGGTACTCCTCGACTTACGGCTGTAATTGAGCCTGGAATTATGGTTGTAAATTGTTACAGTTGTAATTTGGGGCACCCACATGACTAGAAGTAAATTTCCAGCTTTTTTTCCAGCAGTCATTAAGCAAAAGCTGCCATTGTTATGTGAATGCAGCCGTGGTTAAAAAACCCATTAATTTGAAAGGGCGTTTTTGCCAGTTTTGCAAATAGCGGTCATGTCACTGCAGAACACCGTGACAGGTCATAAAGCAAAGACTACTTGTAAATACTTATAGCTGAAGAAACACTTCAATAAAAAGCAACTAAATATGTAGCTGAGAAAACTGAAACTTTTGATCCAGCTGCAGGCAATCCCCCAGGTACGTACGTTCATTTAGCGAATTTTCACAAGAACGAATTTATTCAGAAAGGGTACGTACGTTAGAAATTCAAAACTGCGATCAAAAAGAGGCCTCTGTAGCTGTGTGACTTGGATTCAGTCACTGCTGCAGCGGTGGCCATTTTTAACTCTGTGACTTGCCTGTGCCATTCAGGGTTATGACATGCAATTTCCTGAAGCCAGCAGGGGGGTTTTTTTGTCCCTGGTCACATAGCCAAACAAGATCCAGTGATTTTTGCAGCCGGCACGGCGCCGATTTTGTTTTTGTTTTGATGCTGTGTGGGCTTGAGGACTAGTGCTAGAATTGAGTGCTAGAATTGCTTCTGTAAGTATTTTAAAATATTCTTTTTTGTTCTATAGTACTGTACTGTTTGTAAGCACTTTGGGAACTGCTCTGCTTTTTAAGTACTATACTTTGCAAACTATTGTGTTTGTAAGTACAGTACTTTGCAAAGATAAAGTTTGTTTGCATTTGCCTTGAAACTGCTTTGTAGAAATGCTAGTCAGCATCTACACAAAGCATTCAGCGGTGGGTTGCTCCCGGTTTGGCCCGGTTCAGCGAACTGGTAGCAGTGGCGGCGGGAGGCTCCGCCCACCCGCCCGGGACGCTTCTGCGCATGTGCAGAAGTGTTGCGAGCGCACGAGCAAACTGGTAGCGACGGGATTTAGAACCCACTACTGAAAGCATTCTATAATGTTGTGTTTCCTTGCTTTTATTTTGGAGATTAGTGTATATTACTGTAGTATGTAGGTTTTAAATTTAAATTGCCTCCAGAAGTTGTGGATGCCCCATCACTGGAAGCTTTTTTAAGAAGAGACTGGATAGGCATTTATCAGAAATACTCTCTTGTGAGAGCAGTGAGTTAGACTAGATGATCTCAAGGTCCCTTCCATCTCTATTACTGTTGCAAGCTGAGAGTTCTGTAAATCCCTTCCCCATCTCCCTCTGGGTGCCTGGCTAGAGACTCTTCAGCTAATTTAGTGGCAAGTGTTTTTTTTAAAGCAACTGCAATAGGAGAGTTCTGTAGATTACTGCCCCACCCTCCTCTGGGCAGCTGTCTGAAGAAGCTTGAGCTAACTAGCAGCAAATGAGGGTTTTTTTAAAAAGCAACTGCAATCTGAGAGCTCTGAGAGCCTGAAAGAGCCGGTGGCGCAGTGGTTAGAGTGCAGCACTGCAGGCTACTTCAGCTGACTGCTAGCTGCAGTTCAGCGGTTCAAATCTCACCGGCTCAAGGTTGACTCAGCCTTCCATCCTTCCGAGGTGGGTAAAATGAGGACCCAGATTGTTGGGGGCAATATGCTAACTCTGTAAACCGCTTAGAGAGGGCTGTAAAGCACTATGAAGCGGTATATAAGTCTAAGTGCTATTGCTATTGCTAATTTAGTTACTCAGCCGAAGGCTGCACCGGAAACAGCTGATAGGCGGCCGGTGGGAAAGCCTCTCAGTTCAGTTAACATGGCAGCGATCAATGAATAGGAGGAAATAGTAAGTCAGATCTTTGTTCATTTAATGAGCCATTTGATTCAATTAATGAATTTGATTTTAAAAATTCATAAAATTGAGTCTGATTCATTTGACAATTTTTTTGACTTATGAACCTAATGGGCAGGCTCCATTAGGTTTGTACCTTGAGGACTACCTGTATTTGAATACCTCTTACAGGAAGACTTGTGTATTATAGAAATAATGGTTACACATAGGGAACAACTTACCTGGAATCTAGGAAGTATTAGTAAAAGTAAAGTTTTCTTTGAGTCAAACTCGGTTTTAGTGATTTCTTAAACTTATCTATATAAATTTCTTGGTAGCAATGTGAAAATAATTTTCTGCCACTTTGTTCATTTATTTACTTCTCACTCTAGCCTAGAGCTCAGTCTCTCATCCAAGTACTAACCAAATCTGGCCCTTTGTAGCTTTTTGAGATCAGCCAAGATTGAAAAGAAAATAGATTACTGTATCAATATAAAAAGATTATAGCTTGCATAATGTATCAGGAGAGCAGTTGAACTTACCATAAATATGTAATGAAGATATGCAGACTTAACTCCATTTTATGTTTTCCTAGCACCTGTATTTGGCATCCCAAAAGCAGAACCTGGTAAAGTAAGTTACTCAATTGTAGTAGCCTCAAGTTAGTAGTATAAATATTATAAATAAATATTATAACTGCATTGAGAATCCCAGGATTCTGAAGTGTTGGTTTAAAAAAATCACCCTGTAGGTTTAACACATACAGTCATGTAGGAGCACAGTGGATCATGTGGTCAGGACGCTGGGTTGGAGGTTAGCAAGCCCACGTTTGAGACCTGTGTGCTGCCGTGGGGTGGGGTGAGCTCTCATCCTTTGCTCCAGCTCCTGCCGGGGACATGAAAGGAGACCCCCAGGCAATGGTGATGTCACTGGCCAATCCTTTCAACACGGAAGTGCCTTGGTGCTTCTGACATGAGTGTGATGTGATAGTCATGTGAAAAAGAAAGTATTGCTGTGGCAAGACCTCAAGAGAGCTGTGTATAAACAAATGCCCACAAACCTCAATGAACTGAAGCAATGTTGTAAAGAAGAGTGGGCCAAAATTCCTCCATAACAATGTGGGAGACTGATAGTCATACAGAAAACAATTACTTCAAGTTATTGCTGCTGATGGTTCTACAAGCTATCGAATCATAAGGTGTACCGGTACTTAGTTTTTCATAAATGGTTTCTCCATTTTGGCTTTCTTTTTGTAAAATAAATGATGACATGGTGTAATATGTCACGTGTTGTTCATCTGAGGTTGTACTTACCTACTTTTAAGAACTGCTAAGGACCAGATAATTTTTACTATGTCCTGATACGTAAAACCATAGAGCTCAAAGAGGGTGTACTTTCTTTTTTCACATGACTGTAGGTAGTCCTTGATTTATGACCAATCACTTAGTGACCATTCAAAGTTATGGACCCCCAAAATATACTTATGACCCATCCCTGATGACTGCCCCCCCCCATGGTCACATGACCCCATTTCAGGCACTTAGCAACCAGCCCGCATTTACAGCCATTTGCATCCCATGGTCATGTGATTGCAATTTACAATGTTTTTGCCAAAATGCAGCATTTACTTCCATTTTTCGGTAAGAGCACCCCATAGCAAACAATGGGTTTGCTTGACAGCCACTGCAAAAAAAGATCATAAAATCAGATTGGTCATGTGGGTGACCCACTTTACAACTGTCACGATGTACGACCATAATGGGCAGGCTCCATTACAGTCATAAGTCGAGGACTACCTGTATTCTAAAACTTACTTAAAACTTTTTTTAAAAAAATATTTTTATTGGTTTTCAAATTTAATATATCACAATATTTATAGACAGATCCGCCACCATTTACATACATCGTTACTATATTTATATATTTTATACATTGATTTAACGTATTTTCTAATCTTATGTCCTCATCCCACATTGTCTCTTCAATTTTCTATTATTAGTCCAATTATACCATTTTTCCCAAACGTCATGGTATTCTGAATTTTTTTGTCCTCTGTGTTCAATCGTTAATTTATCCATTTCAACACATACATCGTTACTATATTTATATATTTTATACATTGATTTAACGTATTTTCTAATCTTATGTCCTCATCCCACATTGTCTCTTCAATTTTCTATTATTAGTCCAATTATACCATTTTTCCCAAACGTCATGGTATTCTGAATTTTTTTGTCCTCTGAGTTCAATCGTTAATTTATCCATTTCAGCACAGTCGTATATTTTTTAATTATCATACTGTCCATCGGTGTGGTGGGGTTCTTCCAATTCTGTGCATACACAATTCTAGCTGCAGTAGTGATATGTAGA
>QLTV01002708.1:24264-40492 GCA_003457575.1 Thermophis baileyi | reverse complement strand
ATTTCTTAAGATAAAATATATAAATTTCTTAAATACAACTATTACAATAATATACAAAATATTATCTCTACTCTGTTAATTATGTTATATTAACATTTTTATTTATTTATTTATTTATAATTGATTCAGATACTATCATTCTAATCTACTTTACTATAGTTTGTTATAATTTAACATATATAAGGATATATACACAACATAAATAATACTAGTGAATTAATATATATATATATATGTTTCTTATATATTTACTATTTTTAAGCAATAGATAGTAAATCAAATAGACTAAAATTGAAGGTAGAGGAAAGAAGTATAGAAAAGTGGGGCACAACATAAATAATGCTAGTGAATTAATATATATTTATATATGTTTCTTATTATATTTACTATTTTTAAGCAATAGATAGTAAATCAAATAGACTAAAATTGAAGGTAGAGGAAAGAAGTATAGAAAAGTGGGGTAGGGGGAAAGAGGGAATTAATTTAGTGAGAAAAAAAAAGAGAGTCAAAGGAGAGAATGTGTTCCCCTTTAATATCCAATATTTTCACCAAAATTCAGTTTATATTCTCTTAATCCCCAATTACTTGCTCTTTAATAGTCCTTTTCTGTTGTCTTTAATTGTTAGCTCCTCCGGAGACTTCAACTTGTGGATTGCTGTCCCACTTTTAACAGATTTGCACAGTCACTGCCGCTTTCCGGTCTCTCTACTTAATCTTTGTTTTGACTCTTTCTTTGTATCCAGCTGGTTCGTTAATGAGTTGTGAAACGGTCTGCTCTAAACCACCTCCTGGGCTCTGTTCTCAATTCTCTCTCCACGTATGTTCACTGGGATCTTTCTCCGTTCGGATCCTTTCTTTATTTGAACACACTTTCAATTTCGGCTTTCACGTTCTTCTTCCGATTTTCTCTCTCACTTACAATCGCCGCTGGTATTCTTTTGAAGTCTTCTTATTGCCGCAATAGATTGGATCTCTCTGTTAGCGGTTTTCTCCTCGTTAACTGTTGGAGTCTTTTCTCTTAGATCGGGTGCAGTCTGTCAAATTAATTTGCTTCCAAGTCCATTCGTGGTGCGCTATGGCTTCAGGCCCGCCATGCTATTTCAGCAGATACGAGCACTTTTCGCGTTGGATAGAGAGGGTGCCCTCCAGTTGCGATGCCTTCGCTCCACTGTTGCCCAGGATGCCCCTCTTTTCCCACTCATTCCTACAGACTTCCGTGCCTCGAGGGGTCTCCAAAAAGCGAAAAGAAAGCAGTTTCAAAGGATAGAGGTCGTCCTTCTCCAGCTGCAGCGCCCAATGTCACCACCGGAAGTCTACTTAAAACCTTTTAATCCTGTTAGACAGCAGACATCCTTAATCTGGCACATTGAAGTGCTTGAGACTATCTCTCCAACCATATTTAGCCAGCATGTTGGCTGTGATTATAGAAGTTGTGGTACAAAGCATCTGAAGAGCAGGAGGTTGGGGAAGGAGGGTATGGAACCTGACAAATCATTAGCTCCTGCTGACACCATAGAATGAGAAACACAAGGTGGAACAGGCTTTGGCCAAAAATTAAAATATTGTGGAGGCTTTAATTATTTAAAGCAGCTGTTTTATAGAACAGGTTCAGAGTTTGATAGAATGGCCAGATTCTAAATTTGTCGTCGTCTTGCCCAGAGTAAGGAACAATAGCAGTTTAGATAGCAATGTGATAATGGGCAAAGACAGTTTTAAGCCAAGCATTATTCGATTGGCTATAGAATAAACATGTTTTTCATAAATTCTCCATTTCAGAGAAAGGCTGTGATTTTAGCTCCATGTCCCCGAAGAATTTTATAGACTATTGTCCCAATAATTGATATAGTAGCTAAATACAGGTTCATTTTTCCCCCTCTCAATTGGCTATCTCAGGAATCTGGAGACTAAAGCATTGGGAGAATGTCCTGCAGTAGTTGAGAGAAAAGCATCTAACTTGATTGACAGAGTCAGTTACTAGCAAGAGGGCTGAAGAAGGTCCAGGAGAGGGGAGACCACCAATTGACAGAGGAGGAAGTACTGTGTGTCGCTGGTGGTGAAGTTCCCCTCCTATGGTCATTTGTCCTACCTGTTGACTTAACTGGACCTTTAAGAATATCCTCTCAGGTAATAGAGGACATTCTTCATGATTGGTGACCAATTTGTTCAGTGCAAATGGTTTCTGCATTTGTAAAAAAAAGTTTGTAATTTAGTGTACCATTGCAAGTGTTTTATAATATATTCCATTAACCTGGTCCAAATTTTATGACCAAGAAACAACCTAGCAGAGTTAAGAATATACCTACTAGTAAATATGGAGGAGCAAACAAGCACTAATTTCTACTAGACTAGAATTCAAAGTAGGACTCTATACAGTTGGAGTTGAATGGTACATCTGCCCAGTTTTCAGTTCTGAAAAGTTAAACAATGGCAACTATAAAAATGCAAGTGTAAGGTCCCAAAATGTACTTGAGTCACCAGAATGCCAAAGAGAGAGACCCAAGAAGAGGCTTGGAAAAAATATCAGTTTTTATTTGTACAAAGAAGAACTGGGTAGACCATACCACAACATACAGACAAGAGCATGCAGTGAAAGGCCACACCTTGGGGAAGGTATGGCGTCCTTTTATACCTTCAGAGACATCAGCTTAGTACCCAATTCTGGCCCCCTGGCCCATGCCTTCCTTGTAGCCCTGCATTGTCTGTGCAGCAAGGAACAGGGGGGCTGAGTGCTTAGCAACACAGGTATTTGCCCGATGTAACCCTGCCAAACCATGACATACCCCGCTTCTTGAGATATCCACCAGGCACGGAGTTGTAAAAAAAAACAAGATAACAGAAGTTAGATCACTGATAGAAGCAAATGGCAGAGACAATTCTAATTCTTACAGGAGCAAAGCAATTCTTACAGAAGTGAAATAGCAAGTTATTATTATGTCCCAGTAATTCTACCTATTCTACTATTATTATGTCCCTTCACAAGAAATGGAAGATAGTTTAGTTTTTTAGTTTATATTTAAAATAAAATTTAAAAATGATGTTCTTTATTAATATAGCAATATCAAGTTGCAGAAGTTTTCTTTTTTTTCTGAAACAAAACTGCTAAACCAATTCCATTGAATTTGTTTAAAATTTATATAAGGAAAGTTAGATAATCAGCTAAGCCAACGCTGATAAGCTAATGCGGGACTATTAAGAATTAGAAACAATCCAGTTAATTGGATTGTATGTAATCATAAAATAACACCTTTCTGAAACCTCAATATGTTAACAATATTACTTAAGTTTAATGTGAAAAGTATGTTCCTTCATCTCTTCTGCATTTAATTTGTATTTATGTACTTAAATTAGGTTTTGAGGTAGAAAATAGTTTTCATGCTATCATTAAGCAAATCCAGCTTCCTCTATTGGCTTTGCTTGTTGGAAGCTGGCTAGGAAATGTTGTAAATACATGCTAGTTGCCCCATGACCATGAGGATGCTGTGATGGTTGTAAGTGTGAGGACTATAAGTCACTTTTTTCAGTACCTTTGTAACTTTGAACGATCACTAAACAAATGGTTGTAAGGCAAGGACTACCTTTATGGTCTGAGCACTCTCCTTTCTGTATTTAGAGTAAAGAAATGATAGGGTAAACAGTTTGGGGTTAGTTTAATACAATCATCCCCAACATGATACCCTTCAGATGGGCTGTGAATGCAGATTCCAAAATTCCAAGCCTGTGTTTAGAAACTTGGAGAGTTGCAGTTCTAGCTATGCTGAATGATTAGGATATGAGAAAGCTGATTTAGCAGGTAAATTTTTTAAAAAAACATGCTGATTATCCCATCAGCGTTTAGCAGGTTTTGTTATGGTATTGGACTGTATCATATTTACAAAAATCTCAAAGAAATAAGTATGCAATTTAGTCATCACTAGCAGAAATCCTGTTGGCTTCAGTGGGTTAAATCTAAATATAACTAAATCTGTATACAACCCTTTGTATTCATAGGAATGTTAATTAGGAAACAAGGGTATTGAAATAATGGTTCAGCATCTTATAAACTTATAGTAGTAACTGCCGATGCAGACAGTACTTGTGACTGCTTCTTTAACCTAGGTTATTTATTTAATTTAGAGATTATATGAACCACAAAGTTATCAGATGAAAACAAAGGTACATTTCACAGTGCATGCTAGCAGAATTTAGGCAATTGTATTTTAATTATTGAACAAAAGGATGGGTAACAAAATGACTGACATAGAGAATTAATAGTCAAGTTAATTATGTTGTATCATAGGGTGCCAACCAAAATCAATCCTCTATTTCTGACTCATTTTGGAGAATAAAAGGTTCCTTTTTCCTCCCCACGCATTCCTTATCTGAAGGAGATGAATAGTTATATTCTTTACTACTTTATAATTCATTTAAATTAGTCATTCACAGATTGTATTACACCTGGATTGTTTTTTCACTAAATCAATTTGACTGAAATATTTAAGTTAAATACAAGTGAAGCTAAAGGCTTTGTACCACAGAATTTGAGGTACTGTATTACCATTTTCTTTGCATCTGTGAAGAAAACAGTCCATTTGGAGGACTGTAAAAGTATCCTAATTCTTGCATCCATCTATCATAAAATGTATAAATCCTTAGAATTAAATCCAAAGAGCATTGGTTCCAAGTTACCTTAACAAATGACTCTGGAATTGTTGGACACCAGCACCAATCTCTAGCATGCTAAGGGAAACTATGGGCTCTGTGAATGCAAGAAACCCAGTTCTATATGCACATTTTTGTGTACTCATCTAGATTTTTAGACATTTCCTGCATCAAAAACACAGGAGCAGCTGTTGTTCAAATCATGAATTCAACTTTCAGTTGTCTTGAAAGAACTTGAGAATGATCTGCAGGTATTTCAACTTGGTTCTGTTAGGCCTACTTTGAATGTTTTCAGCATTTTCTCACATGTTCCTTTAAAACTTGGTCTTTCCCCCCACTCCCCCACTTTTTGTTTCCATTTAAACTTGTATAAGCAAGTTAATGGATATATGGAAAACTGAAAAGTTTGAATCAGCAGCATCCAAGGGGAAGGGTCAAAAATTAAGGTGATGTTTGCAGCAGCATTTTCAAAGCTCTCTTCAACACTCCACTCAATAGCTCCCCCCAGTTCTCTAATAAAAATACAGCCTCAGAATGAATTTTGATATTTTTTGACACCATCTTAGTTGTTTTAAATATGAATTTGTAGTGATCATTTAGGTTGTGAGAATGTGGTAGAATTTCTCATAGTACCTAAGTGAGCACATGGACATCAGATTCTGCATACAGACGGATTGATTTGCAAATTAAGTACTAGCCTCATGGCTTCTACTTTAACTCAACTTTTTGCAACAGTTGGCGAGAGGAAATTATTCCAAACACTGATGTTCTTTAAAGAGCATTTTTCTTTTCGTTTTTTGTCTTCTATAGAGTTTACAGATGTTGCCTCAACAACGAAAGGCCATTGCAAAATTTAAAGAGCCTGCTGATGCTTTAAAATTTCAACAGAAGTTTCACAGGTAAGTATTATGCATAGGTTTTCTCATATATGAACTATTTTACTCTTCCTCAACATTTCTCAATGTTGGATGTCTTTTATTACAATCCCATTGTCCCTAACCCATCTGGTGAAAAAGACAAAAGTTATAGTTCAATACAGCAATTGGGAAAACTATAAATTCTTTTCAACCAATTCACTTTAAAAAGACCTTTTATCTTCTTGAGATTGGAGAACTGTTTAACTTAGAGCTGAGTCAGCTGTAGCAGTGATAGTTGATCAGGCTGAAAGCAAGCTTTGTATCCATGTGTTCAATTTTTGTTTTTCTATGTCGCAATACACTTTTTTTCAACACTGATATCTGTCTTTAAGCTACACTTTTCCATGGCATCAGGAACAAATGTCATTTTATGTACACTGTACAAATCAGGATATCAAATTATGTTTTCTATCATGATTTGTAAGCAGAATGTAAAGTGGATTCAAATTCTGGATGCTATAGTTTAACAAGCCAATGTCTCAGTGAAAAAGTTGGGTGCTTGACTAAACTGGGTCCAGGATATTTGAAGAACTGTCTTGCCCCAATGGGACTGACCAGCCCCACACATTCCAGCAGAAGAGGCCTACTATGGACCTCATCAGCCAAGGAATTTCAGCTGGTGGGGTCTAGGAGAAGAGCCTTTTATGTCATGGCCCCCACCCTTTGGAACATCCTGCTGCCAGAGGTGAGGTCCACCCCCACCCTTTTGCCCTTCCGAAAGGGCTTTAAGACCTGGCTCTGCTGGTTGGCGTGAATGAATAAATAAATCTGTCAATGAAACAATCCAGTCTTTTCATACACTGTGTGCACAATTATTAGACGAGTATTTTGAACATATCATCTTTTTTATGCATATTTTCCACCTCCAAGCTGTATAAACTTGAATGCTTAGTGGATATAAGCATATCAGGTGATGTATATTTGAGTAATGAGGGAGGGTGTGGCCTAAGGAGATCACCCTATATCAAGGTGTGCATAATTATTAGGCAGCTTCTTTTCCTCAGGCAAAATGAGCCAAAAAAGAGATTTAACTGACTCTGAAATGTCAAAAATTGTAAAAAGTCTTTCAGAGGGATGCAGCACTCTTGAAATTGCTAATATTGCAAATAGTTAACAGGGTTGCAAGAAACATGTTGAGAAAAAAAGATGCACATTAACTGCCAAAGATGTGAGAAGAATCAAACATGAAGCTACCAGGAATCCATTATCCTCCAGTGCTGTCCTATTCCAGAACTGCAACCTACCTGGAGTGCCCAGAAGTACAAGGTGTTCAGTGCTCAGAGACATGGCCAAGGTAAGGAAGGCTGAAACCCGACCACCACTGAACAAGACACAAAGTTGAAACGGCAAGACTGGGCCAAGAAATATCTGAAGACAGATTTTTCAAAGGTTTTATGGACTGATGAGATTAGAGTGACTCTTGACGGACCAGATGGATGGGCCCGTGGCTGGATCCACTTCGACTCAGGCGCCAGCAAGGGGGAAGTGGGGTACTGGTATGCACTGGTATTATTAAAGATGAGCTAGTTGGACCTTTTCGGGTTGAAGATGGACTCAAAATCAACTCCCAAACCTATTGCCAGTTTTTAGAAGACATTTTCTTCAAGCAGTGGTACAGGAAAAAGTCTGCATCTTTCAAGAAGACCATGATTTTTATGCAGGACAATGCTCCGTCGCATGCATCAAAGTAATCCACTGTCTGGCTAGCCAGTAAAGGCCTTAAAGATGAAAGAATAATGACATGCCCCCCTTCCTCACCTGACCAACACCCTATTGAGAACTTGTGTCAGAAATGTTTATTTGTAGATTTTGAGTTGTTTGTTTATTATTCTCACTTTAATAGATGCAAATAAACGAGTGAGATGGGCAAATTTTCGTTTTTCATTTAGTTGCATAATTCTGCACACTAATAGGTTGCCCAATAATTGTGCACACATAGATATTCTCCTAAGAAAGCCAAAACCTCACTTTTACTTTCTTAAATATTCAGGTTTGATGTTTATTAACATTTTGGGTTGACTGAGATAAAAATACAACTTGCCTAATAATTGTGCACACAGTGTAGTTTGAACCACTTGCTTCTGAAACATGGCTGCATCTGAACCAAGCCTGAAATTGCGTGAGAGCGTGTAACTAAACAAGTTCCTTAATGCATTAAAAAAAAATACAGCTGCCTTAAATCATTGTGTGTTCATCTTTTTTTCCAGGCACATGATAGACCTCTCCCATATCAATGTGGCACTGATAGTGGAGTGACCCACTGAGCATAAGTTGTCTTAAAATAAAGCAAGTTATGGAGGAAGTCAGAAGGGTAGAATCTTCCTGTAATTTCTGGTGCCAGCTTTGCAGACTCCTTCTGAAACTTCAAATTATTTTGTGACAGCAACAGCCTTGCTACAAATGAAGTTTGATTTCAAGATTGAAAAAGATCTGTATTGAACATACATAACTACAGATATCATGTATGAATAGTGTACACGGATGTTTTCAGGCAATTACTATGTGATCACAATGACTTGGAACAAAAGAACATTGACTCTTGAAAAGGTTTTTTATGTTTTTTCTTAGAAAAGAATATTTGATAATGGTTGCCCTTATCTTCAGTGTGAGGTGTTGAAATCAGAATACACCCATAATCTACTGTTTGTAGCTAAGCATATAGATGCCTATAATATAGAATAAAAGTTGATCTATGTATTTTGTGGTTTTTTTGTTGTTGTTGTTGTTTTGCTTAGAGGCTCTGAAGCTCATTCTTGAAAGCTCTTATTCCTAGTAAGGTGAATGTACAGGTAGTCCTCGACTTACAACAGTTCATTTAGTGACCATTCAAAGTTACAACAGCACTGAAAAAAGTGACTTATGACAGTTTTTCACACAACCTTGCAGCAGCTCCATGGTCACATGATCAAAATTCAGATGCTTAGCAAGTGGTTCATATTTATGATGGTTGCAGTGTCCTGGGGTAATGTGATCAGCTTTTGCAACCTTCTGACAAGCAAAGTCAATGGGGAATCCAGATTCACTTAACAACCATTTTATTAACTTAACAAATGCAATTATTCACTTAACAACTGTGGCAAGAAAAGTCGTAAAATGGGGCAAACTCATTTAACAAATGTTTCACTTAGCAACATAAATTTTGGGCTCAATTGTGGTCGTAACTCGAGGACTACCTGTAGTTTGTTGCACATTAAAGTCCCTCTCGGTGTTCCCAGCATTATTTCTTACCAACCCTATTTTGGACAAATAGTCTCGCCAGTTTGATGTCCTTATGTATGAAGGATGCTTGTGTTCAGACTCCAGAATCTTGGATCGACACATCTTTTACCCTTCTCTTGTGCTTTCTTAGAGTGCTTGAATAGCCAGGAACTAACTGAAAGCTGTTGGTGGTGAGAATGTTTACATATTCATGTCCACGAGATCCATTTTGGTTAGGCTTGTTGGGAAATGAGTCACTGGTGTTGAGCTTCATATTTTAATTTATTTTTGTGTAATAATTGGCAGTAATGCTTGCTAACGGTAGAATCTGCCAAATCATACTCTAGCACTCTTCCCACATCACCTGGTGAATTATGAGGACATTTCCTCTGAGATGTGGGCTGTTCTGAAAATATGTGCAGACTTTATGGAAGTCCTGTTTTTATACTAAATAAACTCTTTCCTCCAAAGAAAGGTGCTTGTGACACTGTTCCCTGCTTCCTTTGAAATCTATTCAATGTTTATGTATTTGAGGCCAATAAACATAGTTAGAGCTGATAAAGATTATAACTTAGACAGTGAGTTTGAGCATATAGAAAAATAGTCAAAGAATGTTCTCTCAGGACTGCAGGTTATATGATATTGAGAAGTAGTGATGTTTCTTTTCTAATTATTCAAAATATTCTGAACAGATGAAGGCTTTTAAAACTGTTCCCAGTTAAAGAGAAGATATGGGAATCGGCTATAAGCAATTAAGATATAAAAATACATCATGTCTTCTAAAGGCAAAGCTGGTTTTTTTCCTCCACTGGTGGTACCATGGCTATAGCATCTTTGGTATAATGTAGGGTATGAAGATATGTTAAAGACGTTTTATCGACTAGCTAGAAAAAAAGTCTTCATCTTGCGGAGTATCCTACCTTGAATTTGACCATGCCATAGAGGTGAGTTTTGCTGTCCTTTATTATTTATATCTCTTAATTTGTGTTCATTAAAAAAACTGGGATTTTAGTTTATGGTGCAATTTAGGCTAGCTTTTCTCTGCTTAGAATTGTGTTAAAAACTAACAGTCCCTCAGGGTCAAAAGAGAGAGACTATCATACCTTTGCCCATCTCAGGACATGTTACAGTCTTTCCACAAAACTAAGATTGTGCTTTAGGACTTAACATGTAAAGTAATATTTTTAAAAAAATATGTCTTCACCGCACAGCTCAGGTACAGTTTGTCCATGACAAACAAGCACGATACCCAGATAGTTCTGAAAACAGAGTAGGTTTAAACTGAATTCACTATGCAGTAAAGAGCTGGGCTCAGTCATTGGCAAGGCTGCATCACTTTGGCAGGATTAAATGCAACAATGCCTGCCAGAAGAGGGGATTTTATAATGTCCCACCTCTACATCACATTTGAGGTCAGAGGAAACTTTTATTTATTATGTCAGCAGGTCTTTGATTAGGCTGGATAACCTTCAAATAGCTTAGGGCATTAATTAACTGGGAGCGTTAATTAATGCTGTAAGGTTTAAAATAATGGTGTGGACTTTTGTATGATTTGTCTGAGGCCCATTTCTTACACATGATGGCAAATGCCTAGTAGGTGTATAATATGCTCACCATTTTGGTAGAGGGGATTCTTAGATATGGGAAAGAGAAAGAAGAAGATGACTTGTGATTTTTTTTCTCAGTCTCTCTTTGTAGTGAGCAGAAGGAAACCTGTAGTATGGGTGATAGGCACCAAATCTCTTGCTTGAATTGTCTTTAGATATTACAATACCTTGACTGATTAATGCTAAATTAGAACTGAGTTTGGCATGATCATAGTAATGTTGGTTCCTAATTTTGAGGTGCCTTCCACAAAAGCAAATCACAGAAAAATAGGAGACCTGTTCTTTGCATAATGCTTCCTGACCCTATCTCCACATCTTTTGTAGAAGATCTGTTGCAACCATTATCTTGTTCTTTGTTTATCATGTGTTCTTTTAAAGATGCAAAATGCAGGCATTGCATTTAATGTATTGTGTAAATATGAGACTTTTTAACAAAATTTAGATGAAGCTGTTCACATGAAAGCTTATTTGGTGGGATGGGGAGGAAGGCAGTTATATTGTCTTATCAGAGTTGAATGGAAATGGTTCTATAAATGTTGCTGCTATTATTATTTTTGGTGTAACTCTTCTGTTTTTTTATAAAGATGCCAGTAAGTCAATACATGTCTCTTGACCTGTGTATTATTTGTTCTGGAACTTCAAAAGCATACATTTGGTATAAATGTTTAGCCAGTGACCACTGTATGTGGAAACTTTTTTCTCGTATAAAGATAATTTTTATTTAATTTGGCAACATTTTCTAGGTCACTTTAGTTTTTATACCCATACCAATGAAAAAGTATAGTCAAATTATGTGTAGATGCTGAAGTATTAATGACTATATAGTTCAAAGTTAAATGGCCACTGTAGTATTCATTAATTCATGTATTTTTCACATTCATTTTGGACAAAGTTGGATAATTTTAATTTCATAAGAAATTAAAGATAATCTGCATAATGGTGTTTTTGTCCAGGCTAAAATGAGGGTGATTTACTCTTGGCTCACTTAGCATGAGAAGCTTACAGAAAATCTTCCCTATATAACTATTGTGTTCTTCCAATTTTCAAAAGTTGTTCTGAAATATTGGTCATAAAGGAGAGATGTTCAGCAGAAGTCAAATTTATAATTATTAGATATTGCTAGGACATTAAAACCTACAAAAATAGCTAGAGTGTATAGAGATGGGTGTACCAACTATTTGTAGTTTGTATCAAACTAGACTGACTGAACAATTGAACCACTATTGACCAAGCGTTGGCCTTTAGATAGCCTCTAGGTGCTAGTATGAATTATGTGGCAAGAACATAAACCACTATTGAAGAGACCTAGTGTGAGTTATACAGTATATCAGTGAAGGCTTACATATATCAAATTAGAGTGAGTTGATCAGCTTTATAGGAAAATGCTAACATAAGATGACATTTCTTCATTCTTCCATGGTTTATTGTTTTTCCATATGTGGCCCAAATGATGAAACTAAGGGATTGCTGTATTCCTTTTCAGTGACTGACTTTAAATGGTACAGTCAATATTTCATTACCAAGAGAGGGCTCACACTGATCACAGAAGAAATGAAGAAGCAATGTTACCTTGTGGTGACACTTTTCAAAGAAAGAAGTGATACTACAAACTTCATAGTTGATTCAAATGAGTTTTGGCAACTTAATGGGTCTTGATATTAATCTTGCAGAAACTTTTAGCTGGCATCAGGAAGTCAAATTAACTACACCACCTATGGGATTTATCTTAGATGTTAGTTCACTTACTCCAAGTATTTTTTTTGGATAGGATAAACTCCTATTTCAGTTTTCATGATTGTATTCATGAATTGTATAGCTTTATTTGGTGGTACTTCTTAGAACCTTTTATGGGCATTCCCTAGTATTAGGTAAACTAATAAGATTTGTTTTCTTATTCATCTTTCCAGAGTAGACTCTTAGTATCACAGGCATTCTTTTCATTAACTAGGATGTCAGCCTAACATTCATATGGATGGGGAATGGTTCTTGTTTGTTTTTTTGCTTTGATTGCCTGCTTATAAACTTTCTCACTGTCTTCTAAGCTTTATTTTGCAGCTGCCATTTTGGACAAAACGAAGGGTTGGAGAATTCTTTTAACGCATCCAAGATAGTGCAGTTGGCTTTTAAAGCCATAACATACCTCTGAGTAGCATGGCTGAGGTGTACCTGCATTAAGGTCACCACAAAATAGCAAAGATCCATACTATTTATCAAAGTATTGCATTTGCAATGTATTACAAAACTATTTTAAATCCTAAGGATTTTGTGTAAGGTTATTTGTAACCCATTTTTATTATATACAGTACTGTGCAAAAGTGTTAGGCAGTTGTGCAAAAATGCTGTAAATTAAGAATGCTTTCAGAAATAGAAGTATTAATAGTTTATTTTTATCAATTAACAAAATGGAAAGTAAATGAACAGAAGAGAAAGCCAAATCAAATCAATATCTGGAGTGATCACACTTTGCCTTCAAAGCAGCATTTTTGTAGGATTAGAGTCAGATGAACCATTATACCAAGCAGGTGCTAATGATCATCAATTTCATATGTAGGTTGAAATACAGTCATTAACTGAAACAGAAGAAGCTATGTAGGAGGCTTATAACTGAGTGAGGAACAACCAAACTGCTACTAAGGTGAGGTTGTGGAAGACAGTTTCATGTCACAGGTCATACACCATGGCAAAACTGAGCACAGGAACAAGACAAAAGGGTAGTTATACTGCATCAGCAAGGTCTCTCCCAGGCAAAGATTTCAAAGCAGACTGGGGTTTCAAGATGTGCTGTTCAAGCTCTTTTGAAGAAGCACAAAGGAACAGGTAACATTGAGGACTGTAGATGCAGTGGTCGGCCAAGGAAACTTAATGCAGCAGATGAAAGACGCATCATGCTTCCTTCCCTTTGACATTGGAAGATGTCCAGTGCCATCAGCACAGAACTGGTGGAAACCAGTGGCACCCAGGTACACCCATCTATTGTCTGGAGAAGTCTGGCCAGAGGTGGTCTTCATGGAAGAATTGCAGCCAAAAAGCCATACCTCTGACATGGAAACAAGGCTAAGCGACTCAACTATGCATGAAAACAGAGGAACTGGGGTGCAGAAAAATGGCAGCAGGTGCTCTGGACTGATGAGTCAAAATTTGAAATATTTGGCTGTAGCAGGAGGCAGTTTGTTCACCAAAGGGGGCTGGAGAGTAGTACAATAATCAGTGTCTGCAGGCAAACAGTAAAGCATGGTGTAGGTTCCTTGCAAGTTTGGGGCTACATTTCTGCAAATGGTGTTGGAGATTTGGTCAGGATCAATGGTGTCCTCAATGCTGAAAAATACAGGCAGATATTTATCCATCATGCCATACCAATCAGGGAGGTGTGTGATTGGCCCCACATTTATTCTGCAGCAGGACAACGGCCCCAAACATACAGCCAATGTCATTAAGAACTATCTTCAGTGTAAAGAAGAAACAAGAAGTCCTGGAAATGATGGTTTGGGCCCCCACAGAGCCCTGATCTCAATAACATTGAGTCTGTTTGGGATTACATGAAGAGAGAGAAGGATTTGAGGTAGCCTACATCCACAGAAGATCTGTGGTTAGTTCTCCAAGATTGTTTGGAACAACCTTGAAGGAACCTTGCCTAGTTCCTTCAAGAACTAGAAGAATTGATGCTGCTTTGAAGGGAAAGGGTGGTCACACCAGATTTTCATTTGGATTTCTCTTCTGTTCATTTACTTTCCATTTTGTTAATTGATAAAAATAAACTATTAACACTTCTATTTCTGAAAGCATTCTTAATTTACAGCATTTTTGCACAACTGCCTAACACTTTTGCACAGTACTATATGTTACTATCAATGTGTGAAATTAGGCATTTTATAGAATGCCTAGGAAATTTATAGAATGCCAAAAATGGGACGTCAAAGTATGAAATGCTTAATATTTCACACATTTCCTAGGCATTCTATGCAATGCCAAAAGGCAAACTGGCAAAGTATAAAATACTACCACTAAAATGCCATTCTTGCCTTCCTTGTTGCAACAAGTAGGTCAATAGTGGTCTTTTTCTCTTGGTTTTTTCAGTAAGAAAGTCCTGTACTTTATTTTGCATTTTTTTCGTTCATCTTCATATATGTCCTTTCAATAAAGTTTTAGAGTTAACCCTAACCCTTTTCAGGACTCTTTTCATACTTTGCCTAAATGGTTCTTGTCATTCTGCATAATGCCTACGTATTACATTACTTTTTTGTATTGTATTGTATTGTATTGTATTGTATTGTATTGTATTGTATTATGTATACAATTCCTAGGGAAAATATATAGCATATTAAAATAAAACATATTTCATACTCTTTCTAAATAGTCACACTTTCTATATATTTCCTAGGCATTCTATACAATGCCAGCTTTTCACACACTGCCGGTAAAATATATATTTAATAACTTGTTACTAATATGAGCCTTGGGTCCTAATGTACAGAACATTGATTCATATTGGATCTCATGTATGCCTTCTTTTGGTATAAATCTGGTTGGGAAGGATAATTTCTAACTCTGATATTCAACGCATATATTCCAGTTTCCATACTCAACTTTGGTAGTGCTACCCCTTTTCATATTATGTAAGATCTTTGGTTGAGAATGTCAGGTTAAAAAACAATAAAACTCAATGTTGCCCTTTGCTGTTGGTTTAAAAGCACACCTCACCAAAAGAAGACAATATGTTAACCTTTCCTCATGGGAGAAAGTTGTTAATGAAAAATCTGTAATGCACTCTAGCAAACTGGTAAGCAGGAACCCCAAAACCAGATCATCATTAAACAAATCATCTAGCCAAATGCTGTTTGGTGGTGCTCTTAATTTGGTGCTACAGAAAATGTGTTTCTTCAGAGAAATTATTGTTAATTAGAATAAAATTGTATGGTTATCTGCTTGATATATATGCATAATACTGGTCTTTTCTAAGAAGCTTGTTTTGTTTCCTCTCCCATTTTATGTAAGTGAAAATGAAGATTTACTTTTAAGTAACTGCATAACTTTCCTTTCAGATTATAGGGAAAGGAATTCATTCCTGACTCTTTTCCAGTACTTAACCTTGACATGAATCTTTTTTACAGGTGGAACCACTGTGTCAGACTCATCTTTTTGTAGAAGATCTTTGAGTTTTCATATCTTATTCAATGTTAGAATTTTATTTTATTTTTTTGCTCAGCAGTTGTCTTAATTTTAAATTATGCTTATGGCATTTTTCCAGTCATGATTTTTCATTCACTGGCCCTTTGTACCAAACTGTTATAAGGGTTAATGAAGCCATCCTGTTTGCTGAAATTCCTAAGGATGGGGCTGCAGCTCTTTCAGGTCCCAATATACTCCTACCAAGGACTCAATTCTTTCTTCAATATGATAACTCTTTCCATCTTTGTTCTCCCTTTGCAGCTTGTTTTCTTTTTTTAGGGCGAGAAATAGAACCCGATGATTTACGTTAAATTGTCTGTTGAGTTCTTATTGAGCTAAGAAAATTATTTAGGACCATGATGCGTAATTCTTGTATGTGATTAGCGTGGCATAAAGTAGGAACATGCTGCTTTGGCCATTTCAAGGCTTTTCTAGGGTTTGCACGGTTTCTTGAGGGCTGTACTCCAAAAGTGGCCAGGGATTGCAGGCCAGTCATTCAGATTGGACCTATTTGGAGAGGGCAGTTGCAGAATTGTAAGAAGGGAAATGGGTCCATTGAGCATTTGCAACCCGCTACCTCCCCCCCCAAATAAATAAATAAATAATATATATAGCGGCGCCCATGGACTGGCACCGACGAACCGGCTCTGTGACATCACCGTGACGTCACCAGCGGGTCGCTACCAGGAGGAACCCACCTCT
>QLTV01002707.1:177610-199645 GCA_003457575.1 Thermophis baileyi | reverse complement strand
CGGAGCCATCCAGCTGACAGAAAGCCACTGGCACTTTAAGCTGCTTGAGTCTGATCCCTAACTTCTCAACTATGGCAGGGTTGAGCAGGCATCTGGTGTAAATCGAGTCCAGGAGGGCCGGCAAGCTTGCTTTGAATCCCGAGGATTGGACCACTAGTTCTATGGGGATAATCACCAGGGTGATATGGCCACTTACCAGGGGGCCAGAGTCAATATTGGTTTTCCCAGGGCCCTCTGCCAGGTTGGTCAGAGTTCCATCACCACCTCGGGGCGGGGGGGGAGAATTCTATGACTTGTACTCCCTCCAGGGCTGTTTCCCAGGTCCATGGCAGCAGCTTGGTGGGTTTCTTTTTTGGGCCCAGGGGTCGATTTTTTCACCGGGCGGCTGGCTCTGCACTCAGCTGCCCAGTGCCCCTCCCTTCTGTACTTGAACCAAGCAGTTGAGCCCTGCTGTGGGCCTTGGGTACTTGTCAGTGGTTTGGGGCGTCCCACTTCTCATGGAAAGGCTTTCACCACCTGTATCCCAGTTGGTGTTTGTTCTGGGCCAGGTCGATCTCCACTTCCTCCACCAGGACATACTATCCATGTGGGGGGGGGGTGCTCCCAAAGATGCAGAAGTTATAGATTTCATCACTCAGCCCATCCTTGAAGCAGCTAATGAGAATGTCTTGCAGCCAGTCAGTCAGCACACCAGGTCGCAACATTCTTGGGTGTATTCAGCCACACCCCTCGCGGCCAAGGGATCTTCGAATTGCTTGCGCAGGGTAGCCATGAAGCAGTTGAGATTTCTCAGCTATGGGGTGTTGTCATTGTGGAGGGTCACTATCCACCGGGCAACTGGCCCCTCCAGAGGCAACTCACCTTGATTCCTTTGGCATTTCTGGGCCATACTCCATCATGTATGTCCAGACATGGGCAGGAAGAATCCCAGTTGCTGGGAGTCTTCGTTAAACACCCAGGTGGGTGTCCTATGGGCCCTCCTACCTGGGGCTGGTCCTGCAGGCGCTCCCTGCCGGACAGCCACCCCAGCACTAGGGTGGTGGCAGCCGCTGCTGTTGGTCGGGCTCAGGTGCCGGCCGTCACAGCGGGAGTGGATGTTCTGTCACCGGCTGTGGTGAGGGGGCGAATGCGCATCAGGTTGCTCCATTTGAGCCAGGGTTTTGCGTGCTTTGAGGTTCTCAAAGGACCCCTGTATGAATTTTATGGCCTGCTCCATCATCCAGTCCGCTCGATCACTTTCTTCACACTCCTCATCATCTTCTTCATCCAGTCCTTCCAGCTCGGCTCGCTTTCCATGTCGGTGCCTCCCCCTGTCCCCATGGGTGAATGTCATCTCGTGGGGTTTCTCTACCCACTTCTCTTTTCTTCCAAGCCCTAGGGACTATTGGGGCCTCGGCGGGTCATCCTCCCCTAGCCACTCAGAAAGATCCAGTGCTCCAGGAGGAGGGGGCCTCATCGACATCTCTCCCTAGGTTTCAATTTCTTCCTGGTTGCTCCCTTTAGTCGACATTGTATGTACGGTCCCCACAGCAGAGGTAATATCTTCTCCAGGTTGACCAAAATTGCAGATTCTGCTTAATGTCAGACCTGCCCCAAAACAATCATTTAGGAAAGCAGAGTCTCAACTGACTCTCAGAGAAAAGAATGTTGTTATGGCTAAATACTTCTACCAGCTCCATGCAAACCCCCCTCCCAGTTTCCCACAAACTAAGCCCTGAAAATCCAAAAGAAAAGATGGCCTCCAGGGCTGACAGTTTCTTTAGCTGACATGCTTTGCCATAGTCTTGATATAGATTAAGATATCATCTAAATATACCAACACCCCTTTGTATAAATGTTCATGCAGCACCTCGTTTATCAGCTGCATAAAGACTGCAGGGGCTCCTTGCAGTCTAAACAGGAGGACTGTGAACTGGAAACACCCTAAGGGGCAGTTGAACACAGTCTTCCACTCATCTCCCTCTTTGATCCTTAACTCAGTAATATGCTTCTCGCAGGTCTAGCTTTGTGAAAAAATTTCCCTTTGCCAGATGGGCCAACATGTCTTTCATTAGGGGCAAGGGATAAACATTTTCCACGTTTAACATCATTTAACCCTCTATAGTCCACACATAAATGAAGGGACCCATCTTTCTTTTCTCGGAACAGAACCGGGGCAGCTACCCAGGGACAGGCTGGTTGGATGAACCCTCATTCTAGATTTTGTCAATGCAGGTCCATAGCTTGCCCAGGTCCCTGGGGTAATTGAATATAGCTTGGGTTTGGGTAATTTGGCCCCTGGCAAGATTACTATGGAACAGTCAGTGGACCGGTGGGGTGGGAGTGCGTCCGACCCTTTTTCGCTAAATACATCCTGCGGGTCTTGGTACTCTTTGGAGATTTGAGGATTTGCCTCCTGTTCTTGGGATGCAGCTCCCATCTTCTGTCTGGGATCTTGGGATCCCTGGTCTCTCCTCTGATTTCCCCCCAGGTTGATCTGTCATATTTTTAACAGCCCCCTCCTCCAGTTCACATAAGGGTTCCATTTCAACAGCCACACTACTCCCAACACCAGTGGTCTCTCCTGCCAGGGCCCACTATAAAACTTAGAGTCTCAGTATGTGCCCCCATCCACAAATCTACTGGTTTGGTGATGAATGTCACTGGGATCTCCCCCCTCCACTACGGAGCCATCCAGCTGACAGAAAGCCACTGGCACTTTAAGCTGCTTGAGTCTGATCCCTAACTTCTCAACTATGGCAGGGTTGAGCAGGCATCTGGTGTAAATCGAGTCCAGGAGGGCCGGCAAGCTTGCTTTGAATCCCGAGGATTGGACCACTAGTTCTATGGGGATAATCACCAGGGTGATATGGCCACTTACCAGGGGGCCAGAGTCAATATTGGTTTTCCCAGGGCCCTCTGCCAGGTTGGTCAGAGTTCCATCACCACCTCGGGGCGGGGGGGGAGAATTCTATGACTTGTACTCCCTCCAGGGCTGTTTCCCAGGTCCATGGCAGCAGCTTGGTGGGTTTCTTTTTTGGGCCCAGGGGTCGATTTTTTCACCGGGCGGCTGGCTCTGCACTCAGCTGCCCAGTGCCCCTCCCTTCTGTACTTGAACCAAGCAGTTGAGCCCTGCTGTGGGCCTTGGGTACTTGTCAGTGGTTTGGGGCGTCCCACTTCTCATGGAAAGGCTTTCACCACCTGTATCCCAGTTGGTGTTTGTTCTGGGCCAGGTCGATCTCCACTTCCTCCACCAGGACATACTATCCATGTGGGGGGGGGGGTGCTCCCAAAGATGCAGAAGTTATAGATTTCATCACTCAGCCCATCCTTGAAGCAGCTAATGAGAATGTCTTGCAGCCAGTCAGTCAGCACACCAGGTCGCAACATTCTTGGGTGTATTCAGCCACACCCCTCGCGGCCAAGGGATCTTCGAATTGCTTGCGCAGGGTAGCCATGAAGCAGTTGAGATTTCTCAGCTATGGGGTGTTGTCATTGTGGAGGGTCACTATCCACCGGGCAACTGGCCCCTCCAGAGGCAACTCACCTTGATTCCTTTGGCATTTCTGGGCCATACTCCATCATGTATGTCCAGACATGGGCAGGAAGAATCCCAGTTGCTGGGAGTCTTCGTTAAACACCCAGGTGGGTGTCCTATGGGCCCTCCTACCTGGGGCTGGTCCTGCAGGCGCTCCCTGCCGGACAGCCACCCCAGCACTAGGGTGGTGGCAGCCGCTGCTGTTGGTCGGGCTCAGGTGCCGGCCGTCACAGCGGGAGTGGATGTTCTGTCACCGGCTGTGGTGAGGGGGCGAATGCGCATCAGGTTGCTCCATTTGAGCCAGGGTTTTGCGTGCTTTGAGGTTCTCAAAGGACCCCTGTATGAATTTTATGGCCTGCTCCATCATCCAGTCCGCTCGATCACTTTCTTCACACTCCTCATCATCTTCTTCATCCAGTCCTTCCAGCTCGGCTCGCTTTCCATGTCGGTGCCTCCCCCTGTCCCCATGGGTGAATGTCATCTCGTGGGGTTTCTCTACCCACTTCTCTTTTCTTCCAAGCCCTAGGGACTATTGGGGCCTCGGCGGGTCATCCTCCCCTAGCCACTCAGAAAGATCCAGTGCTCCAGGAGGAGGGGGCCTCATCGACATCTCTCCCTAGGTTTCAATTTCTTCCTGGTTGCTCCCTTTAGTCGACATTGTATGTACGGTCCCCACAGCAGAGGTAATATCTTCTCCAGGTTGACCAAAATTGCAGATTCTGCTTAATGTCAGACCTGCCCCAAAACAATCATTTAGGAAAGCAGAGTCTCAACTCCAATTGATTGAAGTGAAAATAACTTTTACTAAAGATGTTGGTTGCAGGAAGGTGAGGCAAAATCTGAAGTTCCTGCTCACTGATACAAAGAGCCAAACCCAACGTTCCCCATCCCTTTCCCCCTCCCCAATGTCCAGTCCGTTGCCACCCAATCTGGGATCGTTGCGATGTTGTGGGAAGCTCTGGGTTGTTCAGGCTGCTGAAATTTCACACCCAGGGCATGCAGCCTTGAAGATGCCTGACGTAACCGGTACAAACAGCTCCTGTCTTCACATGTCAGCTCCCCCTCCCCATTTCCCATCATTAGATACATAGGTGTAGATTGCCCCAAATTCCTCCTCCCTCCCTTCCCCTTTGATGGCAGGATGCCAGCAAGGCACCAGGCCGACACTAGAAGACCTATGAGGTCCCTTCCAACTCTGTTATTTTGTTAACTTTTTGTCACAGCTTAGCATACAAATTTGGAAAAAAATATCACTTTAAAAGACTTGTCATATCTTATTTAAGATATGAATATTATTTGTCCTTGACTATACAGTACTTATTATTACAGGTGGTCCTCGACTTACGACCAAAATTTAGCCCAAAATTTCTGTTGCTAAATTTAATTTTGTTGAGTTGTTAAGTGAGTTTTACTCTTATTTTATGACTTTTCTTGCCAGAGTTGTTATGTGAATCACTGCAGTTGTTAAGTTAACCACTTAACATGGTTATTTTCTATTTTGGCATGGTTATCTATTCAGTGCTTTCAAAGTTATTATTCCCCACTGACTTTGATTGTTAGAAGGTCACAAAAGGGGATCACATGATCCCAGGACACTGTAACCGTTATAACTATGAGTCAGTTGCCATGCATCTGAATTTTGATCCATGGGGATGCTGCAATGGTCATAAGTGTGAAAAATGATCAAAATCACTTTTTTCAGTGCGGTTGTAACTTCAAACAGTCATTAAATGAACTGTTGTAAGTTGAGGACTGCCTATATAAGTTCATAATATATTATGCTAAAATATAACAGTATTTCTGTCCTGTTTTAGGAATTTTAGATAGGAATTCCTTTAGATAGGAATTTTAGGCACTCTGACTAAGAAATGATTTAATTCTCTTTTTCTTTTCTTTCTGCATAGAGCTGGATGATCATACACCACTTTGCAACTGTACCTACACCACCCTCTGTTCCATATTTTCCCAAGGAATATATTATTTATACCCCTTCAATATTGAGTATCACATTTTAGCATCCACAATGCTGTACGTGGTCTGGAAAAACATTGGGCGTAAAGTTGAATACCTACAGCCACATAAGATGCCATTCAAGTTTCAGGGCACAGCAATAGGCAGCATCTTAGGTCTAGTAGTATTTATTACAACAATAGCAGTTGTAGTTGTTTATCTTATTCAGATTGGGGGTTCAAAATTAAAGAGTGAACTAGCACTTATTATGTTTTACTTGTATGCCATCACAGTACTGGCACTCATGTGTGCAGCAGGCATTGTGGCGATTCTAATCTATAGACTTGAAGACAATTCACTAGATATTTCTAAAAATCCAGCTAGAAAACTTGATGCAGACCTCTTGGTGGGGACAGCCTCGGGATCCTGGCTTCTTTCTTGGGGTTCTATTCTTGCAATTATCTGTGCTCAGTCCCATCCTGCATATACATGGTTCAGTTTGCCCTACTCTGTACTTGTTATCATTGAGAAATATATTCAGAACCTCTTCATAATTGAATCTATACATCGTGAGCATGACAAGAGTAATGATGACATTAAAACTCTGCGAATATTAACAGTGTCCAGTGGAAGCAATCTCTCCCCTACAGCTTCCTACAAAGAAATCTATAATGGAACAAATGGAAAGTTGTCAACCACAATTTATGAAAATAGTTATCCATCTGAGAACAGTTCCAGTTGTGCTTTCCAAGAAAACATTAATCAGAGCAAGATTCCAGTCCCTCCATCCTCTCCAGATTTTTCATTCACTCCAAGAAACTTCTCTGTCAACAACAAAAATATCTTGAAGAATATTGCTGTTTTTTTGTTCTTGGGTAATCTCTCAGTAAGTATTTAAAATAATGCAATTTATTTCTGTAGCAGAACAGTTGCCCTCAGTGTGTTTTGCCTTTAACATTAACTTCAGCAGAAGTTAATGTTAAGCAGAAATCAGAAGATGAAATTATTCCTACCCATGTAACTTGTCAAGCAGTTGAGCACAACCACCGGAGGCCTGATGAACTGTTGAACATTTTGTCCTTGGTCCTTTTATCTTCCAAAGAGTAAGCAAAGATTGAACTGGTTAACTGTTGTACCCTACTCTTCAACCAGCAGATAGCCAAATTAGCGTAATTAAAAAAAACCACTTCAGTTTCTACTCACAAACCAGCAACCAAGCATCATTCTCAAAAGGGACAAGAATTGAGAAGCAAGAGGGTGGCCTGTTCTAAAATTACAAAATGAACACAGATCTGCTGGGCAAAGCATACTATTATATGCTCCCCCCCCCAAAGGAAGATTTTATCTCCTTTATTATCATCTATAGGCACTAGGAGTTACTTAACTATACCATATTAGCCAGCTGACTGATATGTTTTAAATCAACATTTTCAACTTTTACTAAACTTTGCTTTGCAGTTGAATTACAAATTATGCTAATTAACTTCTAGACACATTAAATTTTTATGTACCAATTACAAAAGCAAATTAAATGTTATTAAAACCAAAATCAGTGCACCACAGTAAACATCCCTATAATTAAATATGATTCTCTAGTTAGCTGAGATTTTTGCTATGGCTCATCAATTCTTCCAAGGCATTGTGTTTTAGAAACAAAACAGTTTTTGAAGGATCAGTTGAAGGCTTGGAAGTACATTCAGAAATGGCTGTAAAGAAGCATTCTCCATCTTGGGAGGAGCCAGCAGTCAGGATGTCCTCGTCCAATCAGCGATGAGGACCGAGTCTATCTTTTTTTCTTTAGCCAGGATCCGCCCTTCTAGGACCCAGTTTTGGGCCTCAGCAGAGCAGATCCTGGCAAAGCTCTCCCATTCTGACTTTCGGTTCCTCTCTTCGTGAGTAGCCCAAAGGATTACAAATCTCTGACTCTACCTACTTAGAAGGGGCTCCGTGGCATTGATTCCAGAGCTTCGCTCTTCTGCCACGAGGAGTTGATCCTCGGATCCTCTCAGGCACGCCGTGGGTTCCTTAAGGCTGTGTAGAGACTATAGAAAGAGCAGCATTTACGATCGCTGGTTCTCACTCGGCAAACTTGCTTAATTGATTTCAGCTGTTCGTCGGCCGATCGCACTGATTGCCTGGCCATGCGCTTCGGCACCTTAGTTTCAGCCTCAGCACTCTCCAGCCAGCCCCGCCCATCGTGTGTAACTCGAGCGTGCCTTGGCCTACAGCCTTTCGCCCGGTGGGGGAGGTAACTGCTTGAGCACTGGCTCGCAGGCTCCCTCGTTGATTTTAACCGGAGCTGATTATAACCGCTGGAGTCAGAGGCTCGCGGTTTCTTTATTGCTTCCTGTGAGGCTAATTCCCAGTACAACGGGATTTAGCGAGGCCTCCCCCACGCTTCTCAACAGCACGCGCCTTCGGCCCTTGCATTTCATCGGGCAGGCACTTTTCCAGAGGCCTTGAGGCCATCAGCTGCAGGGATTTTTTGTACACCGCTCATACCCAAGGGGTTTTTATCCTGCTTGTCACAATGGCAGTGGCTTCTTCCTCTTCTGCTAAACCAGGGGGGAAACGATCCAAAAAGACCAATCGCCCCTCCCCAAATGAGGAAACAGAATGGGCTTCTGAGGTGGCTATTGGGACCATCCACCCTCTTCAAGCCTCTGACAGGGCTGAAAAAAGGCGGGATAGGGTCCTCCAAAAGATCATTGACCGCAATGTGGCAAAGGCCTCCTCTTCTCATGGGCCAGGCAATAGTGGGGCCCTGCAGCTCCCAGCTCCCACAGTGGCCAGTGACGACCCCCTGGCCCTTGACAATACAACTTTGCCCAGGCCTGATCCCCCCCCCCGGGGACCTTCTGGTATTGGGTTGGCGGCTCCTCAGTCTGCTCAGGGGCCTCAGATTCCGACCTCCCAGCCCTCCAGGCCCTTGGCCTCTCACACACCGGCTGGTGTGGTGAATGCCCCTCCCATGGCCTTTGATGCGGCCACAATTCAACAGTGGATTGCTGCCGCGGTGCAGCATAGTATTTCCACCAACCTCCAATCAATCGCTGCATCACTCCCAGATAATCAGGCAAGGGAGGCAGGTTCTCAACGATTCGGGCCCCACCTGGGCCCTGATTACTGAAGAGTTGTCTGATATCTCAGACACTGAAGACCCTCAGGAGTGGGCTGTGGCTGATGAGCAATATAATTTAGAGCTATCAGAGGACGAGGAGGTTGCCCCAGGCCAGCCCCATTACGCTGGCCTCTTCCCTCCTGGCTTATATAAATCTCTCCTCTACAAAGCTCGAGCAGCGGCCGGGCTGGCGGTCCCCTCGGCCAGGGATTCGTCATCTGAGCTTGGAGATCCGCTATTTTCCTCAGTTCCACAGGAGATGGATTTTGTACCAACCCCATCTCTGTTCCTGGATACTGTTAAGAATCAGTGGGCTTCTCCTGCAGCGGGCCCTGCCCCGACCTCCCTAGACCACAAGTTTTTCCACATAGCCAACGAACTCGTGGAGCTCCTGGCTATACCTGAGGTCGATGCACCTGTCCTGGCCCTGCATGCCCCTACTACCATGCCAGGGGACTCCGATGAACTGCTCAAGCCAGAAGAAAGGAAGACGGAGCAGGCGTTGCTGCGAGCCCATCAGGCAGCGGCCTGGTCCATCAAGGTTTCCTCGACGTCTTCCTTTTTCGCTAGGGCGACCCTGATTTGGCTTCATCAAATTCAGGAGCACATTCCTGCAGATAACATCAGGGCCCAGCAAGATCTTAACAAGGTCTTTGCTGCTACTCAATTTCTGGCCGACTCGACGCTTCACGCATCTCGTTTTGTATCCAGAGCCATGGCAGCAATGGTGGTTGCGCGACGGATGAACTGGCTCAAACAATGGTCGGCTGACACGAAGCATAAATGGCGCCTGGCTTTGGGGCCCATCCGTGGTCCCCTCCTTTTTGGAGAATCCCTTGAGCCTATTCTTGTCGAGTCGCGGGACCGCAGGAAGATTCTTCCAGCCGTCTCCAGGCGGGGATTCCCTCGCCAAGCTCCGTATTTTCGGCGGCCCTTTCGACAGGCCGACCAGGGTCCCAGTTTCCCCTGGGCCCCAGGTCAGTATGGGTCTCGTGTTCCACCTCAGCACGATAGGACTGGGAGGGGGAGACAATACAGGAAACAGGGCTGGAGTGGCTCCAGTGGTAGACCCTTTAGGAGAGGCAAGTGGTAGGCAGTCAGACCTGCCTATTGGGGGTCGCCTTGCCAGATTCGCCTCAGCCTGGTCCCAGATCACACAGGACACTTGGGTCCTGGACACGATCCGCCATGGTTTGCCTCTGGAATTTCTCTCCATTCCCCCGAGGTTTTTCATCTGTTGTTCCACCTCCAGGATCCCTTCAAAGAGGGCTATCATGGATGAGGCTGTAACACATCTGCTGGATATTCGGGCCGTCCAACAGATGCCCCTGGACCAGCAGGGACAGGGGTTTTACTCCATCCTTTTTGTGGTCCCTAAAGCATCCGGGGGATGGAGAGCAATTTTGGATTTGAAGCATCTGAACTCCTATTTAAAATATAGGAAGTTCAAGATGTATACCCTCCAATCTATCCTGGCTTATATCCGCCAGGGAGATTACATGGCATCTCTAGACTTGACGGAAGCCTACCTGCATATCCCCATTTCATACCAGCACCGCAAATACCTTCGGTTTTGCTATGCAGGTAGGCATTTCCAATATAGAGCCCTCCCCTTCGGTCTGTCATCTGCCCCTAGGGTATTTACTAAGGTTCTGGTGACCCTGGCGGCCCACCTACATTCCCTTCCTGTGTGTGTCCAGTGTTACCTGGATGACATGGTGCACGCACCATCTAAACATCTGGCGCTCCAGCACCTCCAGGTAACTATTAACACACTGTGACGCCACGGGTTCTCTATAAATCTCGAGAAGAGCCATCTGGATCCTTCCACATCCATCTGTCACTTAGGAACGGTCATCGATTCCTTAGCATGCAGGGTTTCCTTGTCGCAAGAATGCCTGGTCAGCCTCCGGAGCTTCGCCTCGCAGGTCATCGGTGAGCGTAGGGTTCCCTTGTCAGTATTGTCGACCCTCCTGGGGAAGATGATACCTTGTATATCCATCACCCCCTGGGCCCACCTCCATGCTAGGGAACTACAGTGATTCCTCCTTCCGTTCCAGAAGTCCGGCCGAGGGTCATATCTCCGAGTCCTGGTTACTCCTCGCGTGAGACTATCCCTCTTATGGTGGCAGACATCGGCAGTAGCCCAGGGGTCCCTGTTCAAGGAACCAACCAGGGTCACCGTCACCACGGATGCCAGCCTGGCCAGTTGGGGTGCAGTCTGCGGGAGTCACATGGCTCAGGGACTTTGGTCAGCAGCCGAATCCAATTGCTCTATAAATTGGCTAGAACTACGGGCCGTCTTGCTGGCTCTGCGTCAGTTTCATCACCTCGTGGCAGGCCGGCATGTGCTTGTCCTAACGGACAATATAACAACGAAGGCACATATCAATCGGCAGGGTGGCACGCGCTCGAGGACACTCATGATGGAGGCGCTAAAGCTGGGCCTATGGTCCGAGAAACACCTCTCCCTGAAAGCGGATCACATCTCCGGGGTGGCCAACGTTCAGGCCAACAGGCTCAGCCGCTCGATAGTAGACCAAGCTGAGTGGCGACTGCATCCTCGGGTTCTCGGACCTCTTCGCCACCCCAGAGAATGCGCAGCTCCCTCGCTTTTTCTCCCGTTTTCAATCTCCGGGGGCGGAGGGGGTCAACGCACTCCGGTGCACCTGGCCGCAGGGCCTCCTATATGCGTTCCCCCCATTACCAATTATACCTCAAGTGCTGCAGAAAGTACTCGAGCAGGGAGCGGAGGTCATTTTGTTGGCCCCCTTCTGGCCGAGGCAACCGTGGTTTGCAGAACTCCGGGCTCTTTCAGTGGCGGATCCGTGGAGGCTACTGGTCTCGAAGGACATGCTCAGCCAGGGGTCTCTGTACCACCCAGACCCTCAATATTGTCAACTGACCGCCTGGCGCTTGAGCGGGACACCTTAAGCAGCCAACAGTATGATATGGACATCATATTGACCATTCAGGCGTCCCGACGGCCTTCTACTGAACGGATATATTCCGCAACATGGAAGGCCTTTTGTTCCTGGTGCGCTTCCGAGGGCCTGTCGCCTCTGCGGATACCTCTCCCTATGGTCTTACGGTTCTTACAGCTGGTCTCACTAAAGGTCTTTCTCCGAACACCTTGAGATGCCAGGTGGCAGCTCTTTCTTCGGTGCTGACATGTGGTCATCTTGAGTCCCTGTCGCATTTCCCGATGGTCTGGAGATTTTTGAAGGGAGCTTCCAATCTGAGGCCGCCGGTGATCCATTTTTATCCCACGTGGGATCTTCCTAGGGTGATTAAATCCCTCACTGGCCCACCATATGAACCTCTGCGGGAGGCCTCTCTTCGGCACCTTTCCTTCAAAGTGGCCTTCCTGTTGGCCATCACTTCGGCCCGACGAATTTCAGAGATCTCTGCACTCTCGGTTCGAGATGATCTCTGCGTGTTTCACCCGGACCGCGTGGTGCTTCGCCTCGATCCCTCCTTTCTTCCAAAGGTGAACTCGCCATTCCATCGGGCCCAGGAGTTAGTGCTGCCCTCCTTTTGTGCGCGGCCCAAGCATCCTGCAGAGCAGTTGTGGCACACTCTGGACGTGCAGAGGGCTCTCCGTATCTATATCGAGAGGACCCACCCCTTTAGGAAGACAGAGGCTCTCCTGGTGGCATTCTTACCTCACACTCAGGGTCTCAAGGTCTCTCCCACGACAATTGGCCGCTGGATCAGGGGCGTCATCACCAAGGCTTACGATCTTTCTTCTCTTCCACGCCCTGCCGGAATCACCGCCCACTCAACACGCAGTGCGGCCACATTGGCGGCCTGGGCGACTCAGTCAACATTGGAAGAGCTGTGCCGGGCGGCTACCTGGGCCTCGCCTTCCCAATTCATCAGGCACTATAAAATTGATTGCTTCGCATCCGCGGATGCCGCCTTCGGCAGGAGGGTGCTACAACGGGTCGTGGCCAACGCCTCTTGACTCCTTGCCGCTTGTTTCCCACCCATGGACCTAGGGAGCTTTGGTATGTCCCATCCTGACTGCTGGCTCCTCCCAAGATGGAGAAGGGGCGTTGGTCTTATCTGATATGCCTCTTCTTATCAGGAGGAGCCAGCAGTCAGTCTCCCCCCCCCTATATTTTTCTTCCTTGATTTCCATTTGGACCGCTCTGGACGTCTTAGGAGTCTATGCTTCCGACACCGGGGCTACTCACCTGTTGAGTCTCGAGAGTTGAACCTAGAGTCAGTCTATGTGGAATGGGAGTTTTGAATCCCTGGCGGATGAACTGGTTGTTGCCAGGCCGGGTCTAGTGTTCGGATTCGCCAAAACTGGGTCCTAGAAGGGTGGATCCTGGCTAAAGAAAAAAAGATAGACTTGGTCCTCATCGCTGATTGGACGAGGACAACCCATCCTGACTGCTGGCTCCTCCTGATGAGAAGAGGCGTATCAGGTAAGACCAACACCCCTTCTGTTTAGAAAGTAGCTTGGTCTTCCATTGGAGGTCATCACATCTGAACTGCAGAAATCTGAAGGACCATTAGATGACAGCAGCAAAATTGTGGTGGAATCTTCAGCTAGACAGAGGGAGGTATTAAGAGGGGGGCAAATTTAGTCTTTTCACTGCAGAAAGCAGCATAAGGCTGACCTCCCCCAGAATTGCTGAAACCTTATCTGCCCAATTCCAAGGAAATGCAATTAGTCTGGCGAAATTTTTGTAACATAGGTGACTAACAGCAAAGCTTCTGCTTGAGACTATTCACAAGTAGTTCTGGTTGCTTGTGCCTGACAGAGTTCATCCAGTGTTCTTTAGAGTTTTGCAATCCAGTGTTCTCTGGAGTTTTGCAACTCAAGTGACAGAGATGACTTCAGAACAGGAAAATATATGCAAGCTTGGAAGAAAATTTCTCCAGGTTTGATGTATGTTTATTATTATATATTATTTGTTAGATTTTTATCTAAATAAATAACCAGGGCCTTTAAGTAATTTATATTACATTCCTTCTTGTATATTTTCTCCTGTGGCATTGTGAGTTGGATTGAGATTCCACCAAGGTACTTCAATTTTGGGAAGGGGAGTGCTAGAAAGTGGGAGTTTGGTCAGTCCAACATTTTCACTGCTTTGATACTCTCCTGATAGTAGCTGAGTTGATGGGTAATGGCACATCTCATTTATTTAATGAAAGGAAACAGTGAACTAATGTCCAGAAGAAGACCTGTCTGCAGTGATTTGCTCCCTGTTTAGGGAAGGAGAATATTAGTGACAGGACTAATATGAGCTGTGCTGTTAAATTATATTAAAAGAAACCATTATGAATAAATTTAATCAGATTTATCTCCATATTTAAGAAGAGATTGAAGGATTAAGCCTACATCTCTTGGTTTCAGTATGGTAGCTAAAATATATTTTAAAATATATTTCTAATTATTGCTTACATTGCTGCATTTTGTACCAGCTATAGCATTTTGGATGGTTTTCAAGAGCATCCGCATGTAAAACATATTGCAGTAATCCATGTGATTAGACCATGAATATCTGTCTGAAGGGCCACCTGGTCAAAGAAGAGGTGCAACTGTCACACCAGATGAACCTCGACAAAGGCCCTCCTGACCACAGCTGCCACCTGTTCTTCAAGCAGTTGCTATGAATCCAGAAGGATCCCCAAGTTGCACATCAATCTTGACTGGGCAAATGAAGCCCCCTCCAAGACCAATAATGTCCCTGACCCTGGGGGGGGGAGGGCAAACAGATCTAAACATGAGGTCAATATATCAGTAACTTCACCTGTACAACCTGTCGTGGAGATATAAATATGCTTATGATATCAACCCCGAACAGATACTCGCCCAGTACTAAAAAGGAAATCGGTACGCATCAAGCCCTCAGTCATCCTACAAATGTGTATGGTATACCAATATAAAAAAGAACAAATATTGGGAATAATCAGTTCAGTCCTTTCATTCAAGAGACTATAAATGCCCCAGGAGTTTTCTCTAGCAGATTAAAATCAATACTGTTCTATATTTTATACAGTACTTCCCCCCCCCCACCCCCCATGCTTTCAAAGGTTGAAGACTGGTAAAGAAAGGAACATTTTTTGAGACTGACATTTTTTCTCTACAAAAAGTGATTACTGCAGTTCTAACAGGTCTACAAAATAAGCAAACATGTTCATAAGAAAAGAAATAAGAACGTGGATGTAATCGTCCTTCTTAGGTCTGCTCATAAGAGCAGCAAAGTGTGAAGATTTCCAAAACCTTCTTTGGCTCCAGTTCTGATACATTTCAAGCTGAGTATGTCCTGAACAATCTTGTCCTCTCTTTATCAATAATTTAATTACCCGGCTAGCCCATTGGAAAGCTCTAGACAGTTTTTTTCCATCCAATAAGGCTGAAATGTTCGGAGTTCTAATGTTGCATAGTGGAATGGGGAGACCCAGGTTAAAGACCCCCCCCCCTTAGCTGGGAAGCTCCTTAGATTGTTGCAGTAGGGAAAAATAGGACGAGGGAGTCTTAGCCACCATGAATGAAAGACTGAACATAACTCCAATTAACAGTAACAGCCATTTATCAGCAAAAGAGTCAGCCTCAGGGAATGGTGGAGTTTCATATGCTGGGGGGGTGGGAGGGTGGAGGCTGGAGATGAGGGATGCTGAGGTGATGGATTCCTGCACAAGATGCTTTCTGGTGTCTCATTCAACTTTGCATCTGTGATTCTATGGAAAATACAAGATGGGGATGCAGGTGACTGAGGTGACTGGATCTTGGCAGTTTGGAATGATAAAGGTCAAGGAGCATGTTCCTAGCAAGACTAATGCTGGATTCCCTTTAGAATAAAATAACTAAATTTTACTGTAGGCAAGTCATTAAAACAGCATGAGGGTACCTTGGTAGACCAATCAGATATAGCATTAAAAGCAACACTAGTGAGGTCAGAGATGTAAATGCATTTAATAATAAAATATTTTTAGAATGTCCTAGGAGATCATGAAGTGATTGGTCCATAAAAAAAATCATGTAGTAGCAGTTGCAATCAGAAGCCAGGTGCTGTGCCTGACAAGGTCAGTTATGCCCTACAATGGCTTATGAAGTACAATGAGTCCCCTTGCTTCTCATAGCTATTTTTAAAATTATTTGTTTTGTTCAATTAATATTAAGTTCTATTGTTTTTTCAGTATATAATTTTAAACCTAAGAAAACGATTTTGAAACCAGGACAAAGATTACATGATCATGTGAAATACACAATACAAAATAAAATTTAGAATTCTGCAACTGAATTTTTAGTTAAATTATATGAATCAAACTGAAAAATATTGTTCCCAGCATAATCTCACGGATAATTTTTAATCTAGATTTTTTTTAAAAAAAATGTTCTTTTTTTATAGCTTTGGATTCCACAAGCTTTTGGTTGCCGCCCTGAATATGACAATGGCCTGGAAGAAATGGTTTTTGGATTTGAACCTTGGATCATTGTGGTGAATCTTGCAATGCCCTTTTCCATTTTCTACCGGATGCATTCAGCAGCCTCCCTCTTTGAGGTTAGCTGCAAAATGTAAATTGTATGATTTCATCAAGAAGGAAGGATGAAAGGCTGGGAAGGTAAATACACTTGATAGATCTTGAAGATCCAAGATCATTTAAATGAATTCTTTTGCCACCTCTTCTCTCCCTTGTGGGGAAATTTAAGCAAACATTAATACATCTGTAAAAGCATTGAGCCAATTAAACAGCTGCAGGGTTGCTGATTTTAAGAAAAAGAGATGATTTGGCATGGATGATACACCCCCATACTTCCAATGTGTGGTACAAAAGTCAAGGAAAAGAGTATGTTTTTGTAAGCTGCTGCTGCCAGGTGCCAAGTGAGCATCTCTGCTCTCTTTAAATTATCTGTTCCCTTCTGATCCAGAACAGGGATGTCTCTGCAATACCAAGCTCAAATGAGATGTTTGAGACTGCAGACTACATCAAGGACAACATTGCAGAATCTTTCTTCAGCTAATAGCATGAAGCCACCATTTGGGGGGGGAAATAGTTCCCTGTATAAATTGAACTTGCAGTTTTCATGAGTTCTAAGGAATTTTTAACATATAATGAAAAATGAAATGAAAAAGTATTCCCACCAAAATACTGTACACCTATATTAATATTACTAATAATAATAATTACAGCAATAATTACTAATAAATATTCAGCAGTGTCATTGATTTCATTCATCCGCAAAGGTGAGGGAATTCAGAATTATAAAATTTAAGCCTCTGCTTGTAAAAGGAGAGAAATAAACCAAATACAGGTAGTTGTAAGTGTGGAAAATGGTCATGTCACTTTTTTTAGTGTTGTAACTTTGAATGGTCACTAAATGAATATAAGTTGAGGACTACTTATATAGCAGTGAAACATTTTGAACATATTGATAATCGGCATGTACTGAGTAGAACATAAATGTAATTTTTTTCAGAACACTTTTCTTCTGAAAAAAAATAGTATGAAATATAGTGTTTCCCCGAAAATAAGATCTATCTCAAAAATCAAGATTTGTACGTGTGCACCTTATATAAGCCCTACCCCCAAAATAAGCCCTAGTTAAGACCCTGCCCACTCCGTCCCACCATCTGGTTGTACAAGGTGGGGCAAGGCGCATGTGTAAAAACCAAGCTAGGGTGGGGGTGGGGGATGGAGCTGCCCCACGCGCCCCACACCCACTTACCCTAGGACCGCCACAGTGACTTCTATGGCCGCTTGCGGTCCTATGCCACATGCCAGTGCCACCGCTCGTGACAGGACGGCGTATGGCTCATTGCACCGGTGCCACCGCTCGTGGCAGGACACCCCGTGGCTCATCACACTGGTGCCACTGCTTGCGGCAGGACACCACATATAAAGAGTGTCAATTTGAGTTTTAACTTTCATTAGCTAAATACTTTCATTACTATTACTACTGGTATTATTATTATTTAAGATTTAGTCTTCAATTTGATTCACAGTCTGGGACTGGTAAAAATTTAACAGTTCAAGTCCTAACCAAGGACCTACGAGCTTTTAAGGTAACGTCTGAGTATATAGGCAGTTCTGGGTAGAGTGGTTTTTTGCAAAGCCAAGATATTCAGGTCTAATAACTTCAAAATGTCCATGTATCTAGGCAGCCCTTTGGATATTGCTCCAAGGGCTCCTATTACTATTGGTACAACCATTGATTTCTTCATAATCACTCAACTTCAATTTGCAAATCACGATGTTATTTTTTCTAGCTGTTTCTCCTCATTGATTATTGCAATATCAATAAATCAGACTTTTTTCTTTTCCATAATAATGATGTCAGGCATGTTGTGGGCCAAATGTCTGTCTGTTTGGATTCGAAAGTCCCACAAGATCTTGACCTGTTTGTTTTCAAGAACTTTGTCAACTTGGTGTTCCCAGTCATTTTTGCTGCATTCAAATCCAAACCTCTGGCAAAGCTTCCAAAGTATGATTTTGGCAACTCAATCATGATGTTGTAGATAATCAGTCTGTGAAATTTTGCTGCAGCCACTGATAAGATGATCCACTGTTTCATCTTATTGCATAAGCGACATTTGCTATTGTTACTGACATGTTGAATTTTTGCTTTCATGGAATTAGTCTTTAAGGCTTGTTCTTGAGCAGCCAAAATGAAGCCTTCAGTTTCTTTCTTCAATAACCCTGATCTCAACCAGCTCCATGTTAGCTTTGTATCTGCCTTTCCTTCAATGTCCTTCGGGTATTGACTGTGCATAGGCTTTTTTTTTCCGGTTAGAAACTCGATGTTTAATATTTTTCTTTCGATATTCTGCTTTCAATCTTGTTTTTTTCAAGAGGTTTCCCTTGTTCACCTCCTTCAGCAAAGGCTCTTTTGCCTTTTTTATGTAGTCATTTAAGCTATGTTTTTCCTCTTCCACAGTTTCACCTTGAAGAGACCTCTGCCACCCTCAGATCTTGACAAATACAATAAATCAATATCACTGGAGAGGGCAGCGGAAGTCGGGGTGAAGAGAGGAGAGGGCAGCGGAAGTCACGGCAAAGAGACGCGGACGAGCGGAGCTCTGCGAAGTCCCGTCTATTTCTTCCGCTTGGAGAAGCCCTACAGGGCCAAGTCACCCTGTAGGGGCGACAAAGAAAGAGGGGATGCTTTGGAAGTCGCGAGGAGAGCGCAGTCTCCTCGTTTGACCCAAAGAAAACCCCTTTAACCAGTGGAAGAGAGGACGGCCATTATGGTTGAACCGAAGCTGTGACAGCTGAAACGGAAGAGAAGAAGGGAAAGATCTTGCAACAGTGAGTATGATGTGGGTGAGAAATCTCTAATTTTTGCTGTGAAAGTTTCCCTAAAAGCACCCTCTAAGGAAAGTGGGACTCAACTGAAGTGGGGGTAGGGTCCTTCCTGAACCCTGAAGAAAAGCGGCGACTAAAAAGTGGGAGCGAATGTCAGACCCGGAAAAGAAAGAACGAAAAGAAAATATTGAAAACCCTAAAGATAAGAGATAGACTGGATTGGCTAATTTTTCAGCAAACTAAACTGTTTTAAAATATTGTACTATACCTTGGTTGTCATCTTGAAGTGAGGGACTTTGAAAAAATGATTAAAACAAGAAAATAAAAAGAAAATAGCGTTGGGGCCATATTTGCAGCTGAACCAGAGAAAAAAGACTAAGAGAGACGCCTACTGATTGGGGAAGACATTACAGAAATGAGTAAGTGATAAGTGAAGATCTGCTTCGACAAAAAGAGAAGCTGAAGACACCTGTAACTGATTAAACTTGTGGTTTGGAGACAGACTGTGAGAACACTTAATTGCTAGAAACCTTGAGGATTACAAATTTATAAATCTGGTGGACAGTGTGCGAGTGTGAAACAGTCTGGACTGGCTTTGAAACTAAGAAGAGACGGCTAATGGACTATTCAACAGAGTGATTTGTGAACTGCTGGAATATTGGCCTTTTTTTTTGTTTCTTTTCTTGATACGATAGACCAGTGGTTCTCAACCTTTCTAATGCCGCCCCCCCGTGACCCCCCCGCCGGAAGCAGGAGACTTCACCCAGACGCCGCCATTTGGGTTCTTTTACCCTCTGCGCATGCGCAAAGCATTCTGCGCATGCGCAGTGGGTAGAAGAACTCAAATGGCGGCGTCCAGGCTACCAGCTGTCCGGCGACTCGCAGCACGGCCGAACCAGGACCTTTTCACCCCTGCAGTGACGGTGGCACCAAAATGGCGGGCTAACGCACGCGGCGACCCCTGTGAAATGGTCGTTCAACCCCCAAAGGGGTCGCGACCCACAGGTTGAGAACCGCTGCAATAGACAATTAAGAAATTGGGATTTTGAAAGACTATTGGGTAAAGTTTTAAAGTAAAGTAAAGTAGAGTTTTAAATTACTAAAACAAGGCAAAATGTCACAACAAAGAGAAATAAATTTATTATTAAAATTTGGTTTGCAGTAATTCCTGTAAGTAATTTGTATATTGTTGGCAAGCAAATTATTGGTCTGTAATTTTCAGGTTTATTTCCCTTTTCTGCATCCTTCTGAATCAAAAAGGTTCTTCTGGTTATTTTTTACTTTTTCACTTTCTGGTGTTTCCAGAACCTGATTTATCTGGTTTCCTAATCTTGCATGCAAACTTCTTAGTGATTTCAACAGAATCCATGCAGCTCATCTAAACCAGGGGCATTGTCAGGTCCCATAAATCCCTATCAGGATGCTGCCATTCCGGTGGGGAGGGCCTGGATGCATTCCTCACTTTATAACCTTTTTCCTGTTGCCTGTACTTTGATGTACCTTCCTGGGAATGTAAGGGGGGAGGGATTGAATTGAATTGTTTTGTCTCAGCACCGGAGCCTCCAGCAAGCAACGCCTGAGAACAACTTATCACCTTCTCAGCCTGAAGTTCTCAAAACAACTTCGCACCTGTGGATTGGCTTGTCCTACAACAGACTGAGGGGAGGGGTTTCTATCTTTTTAACCTAACGGAATTGTGCAGGAATCCTCAGATCCTGCTTTCTTTATCTTGCTATCACTTTCTCTCAATATAAGTTTCCTTTTGAAATGTCAATCATTTCAAGAGTTCTACTTTCTTGAATAGAGAGGAGAGGCAAGTCCTTACATTAAGCAGGATTTGCAAAGTGGTCAACCCGGAGAAGCATTGCTCCACCGAGGAGACCTTGCAAGCCATGTCCGAGCAGGGCAGCGAACACGGAGACGGAGAATGCAGAGGTGAGACCTCCACCATCATCCAGCTGGACGCAACCTCCGGATGTTCTACCGAAGAAGCTGCCACCCTGGAGAACCCAGTGAAGCCAAGATGGTCGATCGGAGTGGGGAAGAAAGACAGCTGGGATGGAAGAACCAAAGGTGTCGCCCTCACCCAGGATGGCTGGCAATCAGGCTGGAAGTGCGAACTGGAAGGACCATGAGGACCTAGCCGAAGAGGCGGTCCAGGACGAGTGACTCAAGAGAAATGTGATGCGCTTTGTTGAATCTTTTTATTTATTTTTTATTTTTATACATATCATTATGTGAATGGTGTGGTGTTTGAGTATCATACATTTCAATACAGATAAACATTCATAATTATTACATTCCATTTTCCTTATTCCATATTATTTACCCCTATCTTTTACACAAAATTTTTATTTTCATACCGGTATAAATATTAACAAGTATGCAATAACATCTAAACCAATATGCTATAACGTCCACCGTATTATCTTTTGTTGTAATTTCAATAGTATAACCCTCAAGTAAAAAAAAAATACGAAATTGCCCGTCTGTTTTCTTTTCTCCTGTACACCGTACACATATTTCACCCAATTTTACAACAACAATCCATCTCCTTTCCTCTTCTTTCTCCTCCCTCTTCCCTTCTCCCCTCTCTTTCTCTCTACTTCCCTCCTTCCTTCTCTTCTTCCCTCTCCTTCTCTCCTTCTCCTCTCTTCTCTCTATTCCCCCTCTCTCTTCTCCGCTTCCCTCTCCTTCCCTTTCTACTCTTCTCCTCCCCTCCACTTCCCTCTCTCCTTTCCCCTCTCTACCCTTACTTTCTCCCCCTCCTCTCCTATTCCCTTCCACTCCACTCCATTTCCCTCTCTCTTTTCACTGTTGTATATAACATTCCCAATACCTACAGGATATGGTATATTTTCCAATTAATATCTCTTTCAACTATAGCTATACTACTACTTAAAGTTACATTCAAAAATAAAAGAAACAGACTTAATCACTTAAACATGTGTTGGTAATGATAATAATCATAATTATAATATAATATTGATTAATCTTCATATTAATAGTTATACACACATCATCATTCTAATCATATATATATATATGCTACTACAATATTATTCTTTTAATACCAACATCACTTCATTAATCTAACAGCATACCATCTGAATACCAGTTTCTTACATCCTAACATTTCAAGCTTACCACTATTTTCATTCTTTTTGTCTATTTTTCATTT
>QLTV01002707.1:155212-177556 GCA_003457575.1 Thermophis baileyi | reverse complement strand
TATATATATATATGCTACTACAATGTTCTTTTAATACTAACATCACTTAATTAATCAAACAGCATACCGTCTGAATACCAGTTTCTTACATCCTAACATTTCAAGCTTACCACCATTTTCATTCTTTGTGTCTATTTTTCATGTTTCTTTTCCTAACTTATTTAACTTTATGATACATTGCTTTACCACCCTTCCATTCTAAACTTCCACTAATATTTTTCCCCCGCCACATATTCAAGGACATGATACTATTTTGTTATTCATATTCCCATTATTTAACTCTTCCTCTGTATATTTTAAAGTTTGTTAATACACATAAATATATGTACTTTCACATTACCTACACAATACTCATATTTTATACACTTTTAATAATACCATCATTCAATCTCTCATTTCCAATTAATATTGAATTTTCATTCATAATTTTCCAGTTTCATATCTATTTGTGGTAATGTTTATCCTATTATTTATTTATGTTAGATACCAACTAATTGTCCAGCCTATATCATTCTAATATTAATACAATTATTAACATATAATCATGATGTATCTATAACTCTTTTCCTCCCCTTAACCATTATCTCTTGTCCACATCCCGTCCTTTAATCTTACCTTTTTTTTAACTTGTCTCCCCTGTTTTCCTCTTAAGTCTTTTATTCCATCTACTTCGAAGTTTATATTCTGAATCCATAATTTAATTTTTTCTCCTTGCCCTTTCTTTTCCCACTGTTTAATTTGAAAGCTTTCTGCTCTAAATCCTATCGATTCCCTCCAAACCTCTTCCTGTTCCTCCCATTTCTTTTTAAAATCTTTTAAAGTGTTTTCCCCATTTTAATTCCTCAATCCTTATTAATTTTAATAGTGTCTCCTCCTTGTTATCTTCTTTTTGCTGGTTTCTCAGTTCTAATTCCCCTTCTGTTCCAGCTGATGATTCCATTCTTTCCTTCTTGTCCTGGTCTTTGCTCCTTGTCTTTTGTATACAATTTTCCTGTCTTCTATCTATACGATCAAATATTTCCACCATGTCCTTGTGTAGTTCCAGGATAAGGTCCTTAATATCCTTAATGTTATATGTCTCATCAATGTTCAATCAAAACAGTTAGTTACTTCAGGGATCCTCCACTCCTCAAGTCGCTTTTGTATATCCAATAGTATTTAGGGGTCCTCAAACACAAATTCTTTTTTAATATTCCAGTCTCCAGTGGTTAGAAGTTAAATATGTATAGTTCGTTTCCTTTATTTCAATATTTACTCCAAGTTGCAAAAATTCACTATCATCAGCAGATGGCGCTCTTTACTTCACTCTGCTGCCTCTCTGCTTTTATTTTGACAAGTCCAATTTATTTCTCTTGCTTAGTTTAACTTATAACTCCATTGCTTAAGGCAGATTATTTGAAGAAAAGATAGGTTTATAGTTCCAGCATCTTAATATGCCTTCTTAATATCACGCCTTTTGTTTTGGGGATTCAATTTCCAACTTAATTTTCTTTTTAAACAAATATTTACTTCTTTAAATTTCCAATATGTTTTTTCATAATAGTTACATGCCGCTGTAACAAATTGTTCTAAAATGTATTCCCCTTAGATTTTTGGGGGGGTCCGGCTTCAGCTGTAAATCTTTTCTTACCCAGATGACACACCATTCACCATTTCTCTACTCCTGCACAAACGTATGGTTTCTGGCTGTTCCCCGGCTTCATGGCAGCCATTTTAACTGCCGCTGCTCCTAGTCTTCGGATGAGGGGGTTTTCCGAGTCAGGGAGGGGAAATGCGGCTCCCCTCAACCTGTAAGGTGGTCCCACTTTGCTTCACCACCCCTACAGGGTGGCTATGGCTTTGAATGAAGCCCCCAACAGGGAGAGCTTGGAACGGACCCCCAGAGCTTGCGGATCTTGCTTCCAAAGGCACCGGAAGTTCAACTGGAAGTCCTGATGCGCTTTGTGATGGAGATTTTTGAGAAGCTGAGAGCCCGGGGTGAGTTGGGCCACCGAGAAGGAGGAGACGAAGCAGCTGCAGCAACCAACAGAGCCAGAGTCAGCACCCCAGTCCCTACCACTGTAGACCCAGCAGACGGGGCAGGCGGGATGGCCGCCACCCCGGCAAACGCACCACGCTTAGCACTGATCCCTGCAAACATCTCGGGACCGATGAGAGCCCCACAATTGGAGTAGGAAACACCACCCCTGGGCATCAAGTACGATGGCGACCCGCAACAATTGGGTTTCTTCCTGGCACATTTCCAAACCCAAGGCGCCCGGATCAGAGTCGTCAACCTGGCCCTGGAGGGGACAGCAGCTAGGTAGACCCTCTACAATGCAGACGCCCCGGAGCTCCGGAAGTTCGACCGTTTCATGATGGTGCACCGCCGCAGGTTTGAAGATCTAGCGGATTGAAAAGCCCGTGATCACATCAGAACGGTGAAGCAGGGCCACCAGTCGGTGGCTGAATACACCAAAGAATTCCGAGACCTCGCCTGTTGCATGGAAGACATCCTAGTAAGCTGGTTCAAAAATGGGCTGAATGATGACCTCTACCATGCCTGCCTAGCCCGCAGAGCTCCAAATCACCTCCATGACTGGTACATCCTGGCAGAGGAAGTGGAAATCAATCTAGCCAGAAACCAGTACTGAGCTGGGAGGACCTGGAGGAGATTGCCGCCCTAAGGGAACTGAGAGCTATTCAAGCCTCAGGCTGCCCCCTCACCATGATCAACTGCCTGCTTCAAGTGTGGAAAGGATGTGCATCGTGCAGCTGAGTGCTGCTCGAAGACACCGGCCCAGAAACCCGAGCGCTTGTCAAGCGGGAAGCCGGCAAAGACCACCCCGCATGGGAAGAACACCCCACTGAGAAGCGGGGAGGTTGTGGAGTTCTGCCCCTTAGCAAAACCAGGGAAGGGAACTCCGACCCCGCCACAGGAGGACTCCGGCCCCTTCGAAAGTGACTCCAAAGTTGACCCGCTGGTAAGCGAACCAGTCGAGCCGGTCACATTGCCCCTAAGACTATTCATCCCCAGCCAAAAAAAAAAGAGTAAGACTTTCTACCCTCCTGGACTCGGGGTGCACCAGGTGTTTAATAAGCCCAACTCTGGTGGGGAGATTGGGCATTCGCCTGTGGAAGCTAAAAACTCCGATTTCATTTTGTCAGCTAGACTGGTCGGTTGTGGGCGGGGAACCGGCCACTTTTGTTATGGAAATAGCCATGGGAGCCCATGACGAAAGACTCACGTTCATTGTGGCACCCAGAATGGAGTGGCCACTGGTTCTGGGGCTCACCTGGCTGAAGTGGTGGAACCCCAGAGTAGACTGGAAAGAGGGGATCCTAAGATTCCAGTGGGGAGTGACCAGACCCGATAACCATGGGGAGGAACTGGGAAAGCCCCAGAAAGGAAACAGCCGCTGCGGGGAAGGGTGAACCGCCACAGGGCATTCCTCGAGAATACAGAGACTTAATTGAGGTGTTCAGCGAAGAGAGCTCTGACAAGCTCCCCCCCCCCATCGCCCTACAGACTGTGCAATTGAAATACTCCCGGGGGTTAAGCTACTGAAACCAAAGCTGTACTGCATGTCCCCAGAGGAACTCGAGGAATTGCGGGCTATCATAGACAAAAACTTAGCCCGGGGTTTCATCCAACCAGCCCAACCTAAAATAGTGGCTCTGGTGGTGTTCCGGGAGAAGAAAGATGGGTCTTTGTGCTTATGTGTCAATTATAGGGGTCTGAACTCAGCGTGGAGAAAGTGTACCCCCCTTCCCCTCATTAGGACATGTTAGCCTCCAAGGGGAAGATTTTCTCTAAGTTGGACTTGCAGGAAGCCTACTACAGGGTCAGAATTAGGGAAGGAGACAAATGGAAAATCGCTTTCAACACCCCGCTAGGGTGCTTCCAGTTCAACGTACTCCTATTCGGATTGCAGGGAGCCCCAGCAGTTTTCATGCAGTTAATAAATGAGGTGCTCCATGAGCACCTCTACAAAGGGGTTTTGGTGTACTTAGATGACATTTTAATCTACACAGAAATAAAAGCGGAGCATGTAAAACTTGTCCGTGCGGTCCTAAACAAACTCCGTACTGCAAAGCTTTACGCGAAACTCTCAAAGTTTGAATTTCACAAGAAAAGGATAGACTACTTAGGGTATCAAATCTCCCATGAAGGAGTAGAAGTGGACCCTGAGAAAGTGCAGGCAGTGGTTGAATCTCCCTGCACATGTAGACAGCTGCAAAGTTTCCTGGGGTTTGCTAACTTTTACCGACATTTATCCCAGCATTTGTGCAAATTGCACTTCCAATTACTAACTTGCTAATAACTAAGGAGGAGGGGGTAAACCCAAACCGAGACAGCTACTGAACTGGACCATTGAGTACCAAGTGGCATTTGAAAAGGTAAAGAGACTGTTTTCAGCAGAACCAGTGCTGAAGCACCCAGATCCAGAAAAACCTTTTATCATTCAGGCGGATGCCAGTGACATGGCAGTCGGGGCGATCCTCTTCCAAGAGAATGAGCAAGACCAATTACAGCCATGTGCATATACCTCCAAAAAATTAACAAATACAGAACAGAGATGGGCAGTTTGGGAAAAAGAGGTGTATGCTGTCCGCTGGGCCCTCCTCACATGGAGGCATTTTCTGGAAGGGAGTAAAATCCCCTTCCAAGTATACACTAACCATAAGAATCTGGAGGCCCTTAAGACTCTGCGGAAACTATCCCCAAAGCAAGTACACTGGGCTTCAAAATTTTTGATTTCACCCTCAAATACCTTCCTGGGGGGAAGAATTTTCTAGCTGACACCTTATCCAGATGCCACAGTACAACAGCGCAAAATCAGAAGTGGTCAAACCCCAGCTTCTCAGCAAGCAGCTAAAGTGATGACCAAGGTGCAAGCAAAAGCAGACCTCCCAATAGACAATGCCATCACCCAGGCGTTTAAACAAGCCCTCCTCACCAACAAGTGGTTTCAGGCCCATAAGGACACTTGTTTGTTAAAAGACGGCCTGGCCTGGATGCAGGGAAGTTGTACGTCCCAGCTAGCCAGAGACTTAGCCTTATGCGAACCTATCATGACTCAAAACTAGCCGGCCACTTCAGATTTGTAAAAACGTTACACCTAATAAAGAGGCAATTCTGGTGGCCATCCTTAAGAAAGATATAGAGCGCTACGTAGCCAGTTGCCCAATCTGTGCAGCTGCAAAGAGAAGGCAGGGAAAAACCCCAGGACTATTACAAACCGTGGCCGAGCCTTCAGCACCCTGGAGAGAGATCATTATAGAACTGCCCGAAAGTGCAGGAAATACTGTCATTTGGGTAGTGACTGACTTGTTCTCCAAGCAGGTTCACTTTATACCTTGCCAGAAGATTCACACTGCAAAAGCCCTGGCCAAAATGTTCCTACACCACATATATCGCTTACATGACGCGCCCCAAAGGATTATATCTGACTGGGGGGTCCAATTCATGTCAAAGTTCTGAGGGGCTTTCCTAAGCTTCCTGGGTACCGATCAGGGCCTGAGTCCTCAAACAAATGGTGGGACGGAATGCATGAACTCAGTTCTAGAGCAGTACCTAAGATGCTTCATCAACTACCAACAGGACAATTGGACTGACTGTCAGATCCCTATCGTGGCGATTTCACGAGGAGGAGAGGCCAGACCTTACACTGACCTGCCTTTTGCAGAGGTCGCCTACAATAATGTAGTACACTTGAGCACTGGGTTCACCCCATTTAGAGTAGCTACTGGCCAAGAATTCAATGCCAGAACTACCAATAGAAGAGCCTACCATACCCTCCCTTAATGTTCTGACAGAGCTCCCCAAACACGACAAACACTCTGAAGTTAACTCAAATATTCCTTTACTAGTAGCGCCAGCAGCCCCGGCAAAAAGTTTCTCACCGCAGGCTAACAAGTCCGGCCGGCCGGGAGATGAATAGTTGTCTGCCACATCTATTCATCTCAGCCCACTGCCTTTTATCCCCAAACCTAGGGTGGGGCTTTGCTAGCAGCAGTGGCTCTTCCTTCCCAAGGATTGGCCCACAGATTTCCACTGCTTTCCTCTCTGTCTTCTGCACATCCGTGCGTTAGGCACTGGACCCAGCTGTTCCTCCTGTTCCTCATCAGCCACCTCCAGACCTGGGGGCTGTTGACTCTCCATTTGAGGGCTGATGGAAGGCTCAGGCTCTGTCTCTGTCTCTGTCTCTGCCAGCTTTATTCCCTCTTCCCCCTTTGAGCTTTCAGGTTGCCTTGATGCTGACCCTGACTCCCACATCTCCTCCTCCTCTGATTTGGCTGCTGGAGGGGCCGGCGGCTGACAGACCACAACACTTAAGGAGTGGATACACCAACTACAAAACACCTGGCCAGCGGCGCGCTGGATTCATATTAGTGGTCCGCGGGATTTAAAATTATGAATTTAGTGGTCCCTGGGGTCCGAAAGGTTGGTGACCCCTGCTCTACATCACTCATGTTCTAAATGTCTTCTCTGCCTCCACATCGGCCTCTTGCTGTCTGCTCTCTAAGCTACCCTTCAGAACCTCTTTGGTCTCTGCTAAGGAATCTTTCTTTTTGCTCTCTTCTACATTTTGGCTTCTTAAAAAATCATTTAACTGTTCTATTTTTACTGTCTCTTCTGTGTCTTTATCAACTTGTGTCGTTTGTTGGTTTCTCTCCTCTCTTCTTTATTCTGCTCCTTCTGAATTTTCCTCTATTGTTTGAATTTTTTGGTCATCATCCATTATCATTTGTTGGCGATTTCTCGATCTCCAATCTGTATCGTGCATCAGTTCCATCAACTCCCTACGATTCCTTATCATGGTTTCCTTGATGTCTTGAAACATTAATAGTATTTCCATTGTATTTATTTCTGCTTGTTGTAACATTTTACTTTATTTAGTTGGCTAAAAGTTATTCAGTACTCCATCCAAGTCCCAGTGTCCCAAGTTTACAAGAACGTTGAAACGTCAATGTTAAATGAATTTGCTCAGTCCCTGAACTGTTCCTCAAAATCCATAATGTTTGTAATCCTCAAAGTCTGCTGTTTGAGTTATTTAAGTTTATAAGTCTTGTTTAGTTCCCCCCCCCTCCTTTCACCTCGTGGAATATTCTATCAAATGGTATTTGTAATCCAGAATGGCCCGCCAAATTTCCCCATGACTCATTAACTCACAGAATCAGGTGTTCAGTTTCAAGGGCAATTCCTCTCCTTTATAATCCACATTGATTTCAAAATTTCAAAAGGCTCACCAGTTATTCCTCAGCCGCCAAAAAAATAACAAGTAGAGACAACAGGAAAAACAAGAGACGGCCTTCCAGATGTTGTTTGCCTTTTACTTCTCTTTTTATTTCCTCCTATGACTTCCCCCCCCCCACCAAACTCTTTTTCAAGGTCTTTCCCAGCCCTATATCAATATAGTATCTTCTTTGGCCAGTAGATGGCAACACAGCTCTAGATTTCAATACCAAAACAGGGCTGCCAGCTGATTGTCAAAGTTCAATACAAAGAAAAAAAACCGTTTTTCTTTATATAATTTCTCCCAACAGTCAGACACTGTTTCCAGCAAATTTAAGTCACTTTTCACAGCATAACAAATTCCAGTTCAGTCTTTAAAAACTTCATATTCTTCCATTAGGATTTCATTTCTCTTTTGGATCTATAGTTTATCTCCATGTGTTAATTAGCTGTTTTCTCCACACTTCGGAGTCTTTCAAAAATTATTTTGTTTAAAGTAGGTCTCTAATAAAAAAATCTAAAAATCACCCAGTTCCAATCCACTGTTCACAAACCGCTCCAGCTCATTTCTTTCTTTGGTTGCCCCAACTTCGGTCAGCCATAATGGCCGTTTCTCTTCTTTGTTGGTTGGGAGGGTGCCTCGGATCCAGCGGAAGACCTGCTGCTCTTCCGCGATCAGCAAGGGATCCCTCCTTTCTTTGTCACCCCTCCAGGGTGACTTTGGCCCCTTAGGGACCCCCAATGAAGAGGTATCGGCCAGGATTTCATGGAGCCCCACTATCCCAACCGTGTTGCCGTGATGCCAAACTGGAAGTCCCTTCCAGTGCACTATTGTTGCCACTTTGTCGTGCCATTGCTTGTAGTCAGTTTGGGCGATCTTCTTGCAGCAGCTAACCAGGTGATCTACTTCTTTCTTCTGCTACTATTCAGCTTCTTTGCAGAGGCGGCATTTGCTATCTGTTGCTGTCTTCTCAATTCTGACTTTTGTTCTTAAGGCTTGGTCTTGTGCAGGCAGAATTAGCACATCTGTCTCTTTCTTCACCTTTCTTGCACTTAGCCATTGCCAGGTCCTGTTATTACCTGCTTTCTCTGCTATTTTTTTAATGTATTGGCCATGTAATGCTTTGTCTTCCCATGCCTTCTTTCTCTTCATTTGATCTTTCTTGTAGGCCAGTTTGGTCTCTCCATTACTCAGTAGGTCTTCCTGGTATACTAAGTTCAGTCATTTTCTTCAGATACTCTTCCAATGCTCTTTTTTCTTCTTCAGCCATCTGATTACTTGCAACATTCCATACCCGCCCATTTTCCTTTTTAAGTAGAATCCATCAGTGACTCTCTGGGGATGAATGGGCATGATTCATTGTCATTATTTTTCTAGTCTTCCTATCCAGGGCCTTTAGTTCTGCTTGAGTTCAGTCCACTATTCCAGTGAATTTCCCAGGTGTTGCTTGCCTTGATGGCATTTCCTCCACTGAGTTTGGATTTTAAGATCATCTTCACTCTATTGATGTATTCGTTCCTAACCCTTTTCTTGACTTCATTGTGCTTGATGTTGTGTTTTAAAGGATGCCCAGGTAGGGAATGGGACAATTGACTGCAGCCTCCTGGCCCAGTCCACTTCATCCCACTGCCTTTGCCTGCCCTCCCTTCTTCCTACAAGCTTTCACAGTCCTCTCTGGCCAAAGAAAGGCATCTAGGAAACCCAGCACAGTCCCGTTGGTTCAGCTTCCTTGAAGTGCTCAAATTTCTTCTCTGGCATTTGGGGCAGGCTACAGATGGGGGAGGGAGAGACTTTCTTCGCCTTGCTGAAAAACTTCTCAGGATCCTCACCCAGCGTGGAGTTGGCATGGGGTGTGGAGGGGGAAAGCTAAACATTGTGGAGATCTGGGATGAAGAGGCTCTGCACTCTTTGCCGAGAAAGGGGTCCTCAAGCATGGGGTTGCCGGCATCTGTGGCAGGCAGGTGCAGGCTGGCCAGGAGGGAGAAGATGTATGATTATCGTATTAATTGTCTCCATTGATTCCAAGACGGCATGGTCATTTCTTCCTCTTGCCTGGTGTGCCCTCTGGTTTGCTAGGGAAGAGGGGTGGATAGCTTCTGAGTGGAAAGTGGATGGGTGGGCTGTGCATGCGCACACATCTGTGTGGAATTGGGAAAGATACCCAGGTGGAGGGTGGGCGTGGGCACACACATTTTTACTTAGATGCTTCCACCACCTGATCACAAGGGAGGAGAAAAGTGTGTGAGCCGGAGGAGCAGGGGGAAAGTTCCCCAGGTGCCTATTCCCCATGCTGTACCCCATTCCTGAGCTATCTGAATAGGTCTGGGGACTGGACTCCTCCCTTCCTTCCCTTACTCCAGAGGGAGCAAGGTGTGGGTGAGCCCCAAAAGAGGTATCACTTTTCCCTCCATACCTTATCGCCGCCGTGGCCATTCAGAAGTCAAATCAAGGCTTACATAGATACTGATTGGCCTTTCAATGGTCCCCCTTCAGCCCAAAACATGGTCAGCAACTGTGGCTGCCTGCACCACCTAAAATGACAGAGAGACTCAGCTTCTGGGGAGATTCCTTCCTAATCTTGGCTTTCTGGTGGTTGCAATGGCTGCCCAGGGCAGGTGGGGCACATCTCAAACCCAGCCTAGGCAGTGACTTAGAGACCTTCCCAGAGGAGCTGCCAAGTGCTAGCACCAGCAGGTCCTTTCACATCTCAGGGGCTCTCGGGACACTTTCCCAGTGCCTCTCCCCTCTCCTTGTGAGCCCTGGGCATCTCCCGGTACATCGGGTGGCCCAAGGAGAACCAGCAGTGTCTCCCTGTGCTCGACTGAGCACCTTCATGCCACAGACCCTCCTCCTGCCTGCAGCCATGGCCTCCTGACACCTTCCGGCAGCCCAGCTACCCTCCAAACCAGAGGTGGGTTCCTACCGGTTCGGACCGGTTCTTTAGAGCTGTTAGTAACTTGGCCTGGGTCGCTGGAACCGGCAGCGAGCCAGGCCTGCCATGCCCCCAAGCCGGTTCTCTCAGCGGTGCCATAGGTGCCGCCATCTTGTTTTTTGCTTCTGCGCATGCGCAGAAGCCTTTTTTCTAGTACTGCACATGCGCGCCCGCACACAAAGTGCACGCGCGCCCGCGCAAACCACCCGCGTGGCGCATCCCTGAGCGAACCAGCAGTAGAAGAATCCGGAACCCACCCCTGCTCCAAACCCTGCCTGCCCCAGGAGCCATGTGCCTTCTTGCCCGGGGTGGCTTAGTTGAGGACCAGGCATTGCCTGTGTGATCCCAAACACAAGGGTGTGAGGGGCGCCATGCAATCCTCTTGCCGGATCTGTCCTTTTCCCTAAAAAAGGAAGGTGAAGGTATCATTAGGGCACCCACACCCACTCAGCCCCCATCGGCCCTGTATCTCTCTGGCCCCACCAGACCTGCCACTTGGCTGCATCCTTCCAGTTCCATATCAACTACAACTGTGTGTTCTGGCCTATTGTGCACTTTACTGTTCTAGCTACTAAATTCAATATCCTAATACCCCTCCAATTTATAGCTGTACAGCATTTAAAGCAAGTCGTTTTACTAGATCCTTGTGTTTTTGTATTCGTAATGCCTTTGTCATGAGGTCACCTAAATTTCTGATGGACAATAAATTAGGTCTTACATTTTTTGCACGCTGCTTCTCTGACATTACAATATTTTATGTCAACATGCTTGTTTCTGGTTTTTATTCTCTCACCTGTTGCCATTTGTATACATGTTGTGTTATCTTCAAATACTGGTATAGCTCCTTTCACTTCAATATCAAAATCCTTTCACAATTGTATATAGCATGTTATCTCTGAACACAATCTTGATAATGCTATGAATTCTGCTTCAGCTGTAGAAATGGCAACTGAAGTCTTTTCTAGATTTCCAACCCACTAATATGTTTGCAAACATTATAACAAATCCTGACTGACTTTCTATCTTGTACATCATTAGCTCAATCACTATCTACAAAACATTTCAATTCCAATTCACTTGATGGTTGTAAATGCAATCCTAAATCCATGGTTACCTTTAAACAATGTAGTATTCTTTTAATTCTTAACCAGTGTTGTTGTGTAGACTTTGATGTATAATGGCTTAAAATATTGACTGAATGGGGGGCCTTGACCATTGTGATAAGTACAACAGACTTCCTATGACTGCCTATGAGTTCCTATAAAAATACCGTATTTTTCGGAGTATAAGACACCCTCCCCCCCCCCAAGAGGGTGAAAATTTGGGTGCGTCTTATACACCAAATGTAGCCAAAAACGCGAGGCACAGAGGAGGCGATGGTCTGTGGCCTGCAGCCTGGAACAGCTGATTGGGGGTATTCCGGGAGGCTGATCCACCCGCCAATCAGCTGCTCATGCTGGATCAAGCTGCAATAATGTACTGAAGCTGACCTTCAAGCTGACCAAGGACGTGTCAGAGTTTGCAGCAGCAATCACATCCAGAAAGCACACAAAAGTAGGTGCAAATTAGGATGCTGGTTTATGTTTTATGGAATAGAAATGTATAACTATGTATATTCTGTTATGAGCTATGGTATATGTATGGATGTATTGTGGAGAAAAATAATAAAAAAAAATTAAAAAAAACAGAAAGCACACAAAAGTAACTGATTCAGAAGGATTCAATAACTTCTCTTTATATATAATATAAAGTAAATATACAATACCAAAAGCAGGTTTTCCAACGTAGTAAATACAAGCAAAACACAAGCAGAGGAGAGGAGTTTCAGTTTTAGTTTCAGAGATCAGCACAGCATACAGCTTTAGTACAGAACAGTTGAGATAAGCCACGGCCAGGCTCCTTGCTGTCTCCTTCCTTGTTGCTCACACAGCAAATACTGTTTCAGTTTCCAAACAGCCTTCGACCCTCTCTCATACGGAGGGGACGCTAGCCAGATGAATACCGATGGATGCTGGTAGGCAGAGGCAGAATTTATTTTCTTATTTTCCTCCCCAAAAACTAAGGCTTATACTCCAAAAAATATGGTAGCTATTTTTGATGGTTTGAAAATCTGGTATCATGGGAGTTTGCACACTTTTACAACTTTCCATATTATACTTTTTAAACAATTGTTCTATTTTCTTCTTTTGACTTAAAATATACCCTCCTTCTTGTAGTTTCGTTATTTCTACTCCTAAATGGTTCTTTATTTCTCCTAGACTCTTTAACTGAAAATCCTTTTCAAGCTGTTTTACAAATGAAGAAATTTTTGATTGTCCTTTTGTTATATGTAACAAATATCATCCACAAATGCTAACAATATAGATATTTTGCCTTCACAATTTTGAGTATGCAAGCATAGATCAGCTTTACTGCTTCTGAAACCAATTTTTTTCAAAATAGTATCTAAACATTTGTTCCAATTTCTCGCTGATTGTTTTAGGCTTTATGTGCTTTGTTTAATTTATATACTGTTCCTGGTTAATCACTCTCATAACCAGGAGCTTGTGTCATATATATATTTTCTTTTAACTCTGCATTTAGGTAAGCAGAATTGATATCAAAATGGTATACCTTATAATTTTGCAATGCTGCCAAGGTTAAAGTTAGTCTTATGGTTTTACTCCTCACTGTAGGTGCAAATACTTCATAAAGAACATTTTTGTTTTGTGTGAAGCCTTGGGCAACTAACCTTGCTTTATATTGTACTTCATCATTCATCAAAAGTTTCTTTTTGTACATCTATCTGCATCTAACAGTTTTTTCTCCCTCTGGTAACCTCATTGGAGTGAAAACTTTATGTCTTTACATAGACATCTCTTCATCCATTGCCTTTTTCCATTTCTTTTGTTTTGCCAGAGGTAAATTTAACACTTCCTGGTAATTCTGAGACTCTAAGAGTGTTACACACTTTTACCTCATCAACTGTAAATCTTTCTGGAGGAACACCTTTGTTTGCTCTTTCAGATCTCCTCAGAATAAAATGTTCCTATTTCACTAGAATCTCACTCTCCAAACATTCCTCTGAGCTATACTCAGACCCTGAGCTACTCTCGGATTTCTATTTAACATGCCTGTGTGAATGTTCATTTATTGGAGACCTCTGTCTAACAGGCATAAAAATTTCAGTATTGGCATGTACCTTTTCCCAATTCTCATGTTCAGAAAAATTTGTAGAACGTGAAATAATAATGTTTTTGTGTAAATCTATATGCCTTTGATCTTGACTGATAACCTATAGATTTCAGTTTCCTTGCCTTTGGTTGTCCTTTTCTCCTAATTGTTTTAGGAATGTGCACCCATGCACTGCTGCCAAAGATTCTTAAATGTGCCAAAGATGGTTGTCTTTTTATAACATGTAATATGGAGTTTCATTAATTGCTAAACTCCATAGTCTATTGACCAAATAACTGGCAGTTAAAATTGCCTCACCCCAGTGGTGAAATCCAATTTTTTTTACTACCGGTTCTGTAGGCGTGGCTTGGTGGGCGTGGTGTGGCTTGGTGGGTGTGGCAGGGGAAGGATACTGCAAAATTTCTATTTCCACCCCACTCCAGGGGAAGGATACTGCAAAATCCCCATTCCCTCCCCACTCCTGGGGGAAGGATATTGCAAAATCTCCATTCCCACCCCACTCTGGGGCCAGCCAGAGGTGGTATTTGCCGGTTCTCCGAACTACTCAAAATTTCCGCTACCAGTTCTCCGAACTGCTCAAAATTTCCGCTACCTGTTCTCCAGAACCTGCTGGATTTCACCCCTGCCTCACCCTAATACAGCTTACCTATTCCTGCATCTTTCATAGTTTGTAACACACCATTCCTGTGTTCAGTATTATGTAACTAAAACTATATCTATAACCTGATACAAGATGAACCACAAAGCAAGATATGTTTTCATCATTGGGCTGACTTGGGGTAAAGATACTGTAAGCACTAGATGATATTGGTTGAGCTACAATGTTCAAATACACATTCACTAAATTTTATTTACAAAGTAACTGCCACTCAAAGATGTAAAATAAAAATGGACCGCAAAAACCTAAAGCCCTTATTATATTTAAAGAGGAAAAGATACTGAAGATCTGAGATTTAAGTATGTCCTCATAGATAGAATTGCCATGAGTCTAAGAAGTTATCTATATGGGACTAATTATTTTAGCATTAACCTCAAAAGGTTAAAACCCTCCATAAATCCAATCTTCACTATTAAAAAATCTGAATTTTAATTAAAGTTGTAAATAAAAAATAGGTTTCTGAATTTGCAAAACATGTGCTTGAGAAAGTGAATAATGCTTGAACCATTAACCCAAACTAGTGGTAAAAGTCATTGCACTCCTACAATTAATCAAGGAAGTTTCATTGGAAATGCTAGCTGCTTAATATGCCTCAATGCTCAGATGTGAATTTGCATAGTTAAATGAATCAATGATCTTGCTCAAATAATCCAGTTCCTCATTTTTTGACTCTTTATCAACTCTAATCACAACTTCTCTCCAACCACAAGACAATTAATAAATAGCTTTGTTAAAATGCAAAAAAATACCATGTAAAAATTGAATTTAGGCCATTTCACTTTTGTTTTTTTCATTTCCCAATGAATGACAAAAATTGGATTCTTGTACTTCACTTGATTTTCCCTTAGGATCAAAATGACCCATTTCCTGGATTTCCAGAGGCATTTTCTTCTTGGCAAATGCCTGGTTGATTTCAGCAAGTGTTTTCTTTTTTGTTTCGGGTAAAACACAGAAAAGGAAAGTGGCTCCAACAAGACAGATGGCAGCAAAAACCAGGAAACAGTATGTTTGCAACCCTTCCTGAAAACACAAAGCAAAATGAAACCTGGATTATCAGGATCCCTACCACAGACATCAAGCTAGTCTTGGTCTACAAATGTATAAGAACATCTTCCTTTGACTAAACACATGCCTTCTATTACCAGCATTTCATAATATGCTTTGAAGCTGAGCACCACATTTTGATCTCTCTAGCTTAAAAACAATAAAACCTGTAGAAAATCATCCAGCCCAAGCTATTTTGGACTATCCCCACATATTCTTAACCACTAGCTCTGGTCATATTAAAACTGTGCTATTTAATTGCATACAAAATTATGTAGGAAAGTTAATCAGGACTATTTTCCATGGTCACAAAAATTAGGGTGAAAAAGGGATATAAGTTGTAGTTAAATGTAAGGAAAAACTTCCTAAAGTAAGATTTGTATAAGTTACCAAGGGAGCTTGTGGTTTCTCATTTTTGGATGTTTTAAAGAGGTTTAGCCTTCGTGTGTTTTATGCAAACTGGCACTTCTTTACATTAAGTTGCCTCATAAACAGATCAACATGCTCTGTATCAGTGATGGCGAACCTATGGCATGCGTGCCACAGGTGGCAACGCGGAGCCATATCAGAGGGCACGCGAGGTGTTCCCCTATGTCAGCTCCAGCGCGCATGCGCGCGCTGGCCAGCTGATTTTCGGCCTTGGGGAAGGCCGTTTTGCTCTCCGGATGCTTCAGGGAAGCTTCCTGAAGCCCCGGAGTGCAAAAAACGGCCAAACCGAACGTTCGGAAAAACGCATTTCCGGTTTGCCGTTGGCCCGTTTTTCGCACTCCGGAGGCTTCAGGGAAGCTGAAACCCCGGAGTGCAAAAAACGGCCCAACGGGCAAATCGGAAGTTCGGAAAAACGCACTTCTGGTTTGCCGTTGGGCCGTTTTTCGCACACATGCGCGGGGGCAGCGTGGGGCTGTGCGCGCATGCACAGGGGGCAGCGTGGGGGTTTGCGCATGCATGGGGGGGAGGGAATGGGTGTGGGCACGTGTGCGCGCGCTAGCGAAAAAAGGTTCGCCATCACTGCTCTATATCTTTTCAGAGCCTCGTCTTTTCCTGTGTATTTTTCAATTAATTCTTCTCTTAATTTTTATTTAAATTGCTCTATGTTTTTATTTTTATGTCCCTGATCCATGATGCATGTAATGACTTAAAGCTATTCTTTTTTAAATAAAAAATAAATAAATCAGAAGTTTTAAAACACTGAAAAAAGACACTATAAATAGATCAAGAGGGTTACATATTGATTTCACTGCAAATCATACTTTGCCCTTTTAAAAATGTTCTGGTACCTTCTGTAATTCGGAGCCCATACCTGAATGAAAGGGAAAAGGAGTCCAACTATGAAATTGCAGAGCCAGTTGGTTATTCCAGCAATCATAAACGCTGCTGGCCTTTGAGACTGTGGAAAGAACTCTGCGGTGAGGATAAATGGAATTCCACCTGCAAGGAAGAGACAAAAATTAGGTGTTTCATAAACCTATTCCTAATAAGTCAAACAGAGGCTTGAGGTCTATTCAGGCCAGGAACCTATTGCTAAAATATACTCAGGAGTGTGCTGCCATGAGGCCTTTCATCCTCTTGTAAATAAGATCAAATCTGATTAGACATATTTGATATTTTGTTAGAAAAGATGAGTGTTATGAAATATATAATTTGTACACATAGCAATCATCACTCTTGATCATTATATATTGAAATTAGTTTTATTTTACCATGAATCCATTAAAAAAATGATAAACACAAACAAGATCTAATAGGTTTGATTCCTTGTAAATGGTATGTGGTATCCTGCTATGAGTACGAATACTTGGCATCCTGACTTGATATTAATAATCCAATGACATCATACTAATCTCATCTATTGTCTTCTCCTTTTATGTCCCTCAATTTGACAAATTTAATGATTTTTTAAGTCTATCTTCTGTTCATATGCTCCAAATACACAACATTTTGCCTCAAGGAAGGAGTCACTTTTAATTTAATACAGGACAAACTGACCAATTCTCTTAAAATCCCTAATTTGAAGATGTTTTATCTTCCTGGTTTTTTGTGTATGTACTCGTCTACAAATTATTAGGACCGTATAAGCATCACTGCTTTAATTCTCTGAAATTTAATTCTCTACCCCACGCACCCCTCAGCCGCTTACCTTAGGACCACCGCAGCTAGACCTCCCACACCCCAAAACCTGTCCTGCTGCTGCCTGATTTCTTCTGCGACTGCTTGCAGCTGGACACCACATGGCACATTGTGCCGGTGTTGCTGCTCACAGCAGGAGGCTGCACAGCATGTTGAGCTGGTGCCATTACTTGCGGCAGGACATGTTCCGCTTGCGGCTGGACACCACGTGGCATGTCACATCAGTGCCACCGCTCACGGCAGGAGACCGCTGCTCACGCGCTTAATGGCTCAACATGCCACGTGGCCTGCCATGAGCAGCGGCACTGGCACTACAAGCCACATGGCCTTGTGCCATGAGTGGCGGCACAGGTGTGATGCACCACGTGGTGTCTGGCTGCAAGTGGCCGCGAGCAGCCACAGAAGAAGTCAGGCAGCAGTGCAACAGGTGTCGGTGTGGGAGGCCTGGCTGCTGTGGTTCATCCCCCGAAAATAAGACCTGGTGCTTATTTTGGGGCCCAAAAGAAAATAAGACTGGGTTTTATTTTCGGGGAAACATGGTATGTTGTCTCCCAGAAACAAAAATCAAAGATGTGACTGAGAGCCTTACTAAAATAATCAACACCACATCCTTCTCTTTCATGTGGGGATGAACGATACAACAATGAACCAAAAACACTATCAAGATGCTATGAGTAACTTGGCATGAAAGCTAAAGAGTTAGGAGTCCAGATGGTGTAGTCATCTGTACTTCCAAAGAGGGAACAGAGAATTTTAGAAATAAACCAGTGGCTTAAGGGGTGTTGGCATCAATAGAACCTTGAATTCTTAGACCATGGTCCACATTACTTACATGAAGGCCTTCTGGCAGGGGATGGGCTGCACCTCACAAGAACTGGGAAGAATGTATTTGAAAAATGACTGGCTTATCTTATTCAAGAGGCTTTAAATTAAAACTGAGTGGGAGGGTGACCAATCTTTAGAATCTTTAAGACCTAATCCCAGGCATAAACCCCAAGACAGGTAACCAAACAAGGAGGTAGGGAGTGGTGGGAAGGAAGGAAGACTCAGATATAAAACAGGAGATGTAGGAAGCATATCCAGAGTCAGCCATAAAGGACTCAGATGCCTAATGCTCAAAGTTTGGGAAACAAATAGGGTGAACTTGGAATACTAGTACATGAGGACAGGTATGATATAGCTGCCATTAGCAAAACTTAGTGGATGAAATTCATGACTGGAATATACTGCTGGAAGGATATAAACTGTTCAAAAGAAACAGACCTAACAAAAGAGGAAGTGGAGTTGCATTATACATTAAAAAATCACTACAGAAATGCATAAAACCAAGGATGAAAGCCTCCTCGAATGCATATGGGTTAAAATAAAAGGAAAAGGGAATGACATTGGCATAGGTGTATACTACAGGCACCCAACTAAGTAGAGGAAATAGATTAACTTTTTGCTAATCAGTTAACTAAAGTGTGCAGGAAACACACCACAGTAGTAATGTGGGACTTTAACTGCCTTCACATCAACTGGGAGACAAACTCTGCATCAAGTGCGAGATCAAACAGGTTCCTGACAAGCTTAGTTGACAACTTTGTCATCCAAAAAGTAGAGGAAGGAACTAGAGCAGGGGTGTCAAACTGGCAGCCCATGAGCTGGTGCGTCACACGCCCACCCCAGCTCCACAAAGACAAAAATTGTTGTGATGCATCATGATACGTCACGTGACGCGATCGAGTTTGACACCAGTAAACTAGAAGGTCAGCTATACTGGACTTAATTCTTATTAACAGACATGAAATGACAGAATGGGTTGAAGTTGCAGGAACTTTGGGGGAGGGTGATCATGTCATATTGGAATTCAATATAATGCAGACACAAGCAATAGAATAGAATCACACTAGTGTCTTAGACTTTAAAAGAGCTGATGTCAACAAATTTAGAGCTTGGGAAGGATTCCATGGATGAAAATCTTAAAGGGGAAAAGCTTGGGAAACTCAAAAATGTGATTATAAAATCCCAGTCCAGCACAATACCACTGAAAAAGAAAATTGCACGGTTGCATAAAGAACTCCCTGATAAACTGAAAAACTCCCTGAAAAAAAATGGGAAGAGGGACACATAATTAAGGCAGAATACCAACATATAGCCCAAATTTGCAAAGATGAACTCAGGAAACTAAGGGTCAGAATGAACTAAGACTTGCAACAAATGTCAAAAATAATTTTTAAAAAAAGTTTTTTTCAACATGTAAAAAACAAGAAAAAGTTAAGGAAATGATTGGTCCACAACATAGCAAGGAAATGATGGGCAGCAGGGAGAAGTAGAACTGCTTAATCCATTCTTTGCATCTGTCCTAATCTACCAAAGTTAGTAAAAGGCAGACTAGGAGTACAAGTTAAAATAGGAAATGGTAAGACAACACCTGTCCACCTTAGAAGAATTCAAATCACCAGGACCACATTTCTGAAGTTGCTGGCAGATGTGATTTCGGAACCATTAAACCATATCTTTCAAAGAACCTGGAGCCCCATGTAACTACCAGAGGACTAGAAAAGAGCTGATGTGGTTCCCATTTCAAAAAAAGGGGGGAAATGGATCCAGGAAACTAGAGACCTATCAGCTTGATATCAATACCTGGGAAGATCCTGGAAAAAGTAATCAAGCAACAGAACTGCAAACACTTAGAAGCAAGCAAATCTAGAAGCCATGAAGACAAACCATGGGCCTGTCAAAAACAGATCATACCAAATATATCTTATTGCATTCTTTGACAAAGTGATAAAAATTAGTGGACAAGTGAAAAGATGTGGACACAATATACAGTACTTGGACTTCAATAAGGCATTTGAAAAAATAGACCACAACCTATTTCTTGCTAAGACAAAAAAATGTGGGATAGCATCGCCACCAGATGGATTCATGACTGGCTGACAAACTGCACTCAACTTGTGGTCCTCAATTGAATTACATTTACATGGAGGAAAGTATGCAGTAGGAAGCATGCCCAAGGTTCTGTCTTAAGCCCAGTACCCATCAACATCTTCATAAACTATTTAGATGAGGGGATAAAATGAGAATCATCAAATCTGAAGATGACACCAAGTTAGGAGGAATAGCCAATACTTTAAAGATAGGCACAAGATCCAGAAAGATCTTGACAGGCTTGAATACTGGGCCCTATGTAACAAAATGCAATTTGGTGGCAAGAAGAGTAAGGTTTTACACTTAGGCAAGAAAAACCAAATGCGCAGGTATAGAATAAGTAGTACCTGGCTCAACAGCAGTAACTGTGAGAGGGATCCAGGAGTCCTAGTGGACAATCACTTAAATATGAGTCAGCTGTGTGCAGCTGCTAAAAATGCCAATTCAGTCCTGGGCTGCATCAACAGAGGAATAGAATCAAGATCACATTATATATTAGTACTGCTATACTGCCACACTTGGAATACTGTATCCAGTTCTGGTCACCATGATACAAAAAATACATTGTAACTCTAGAAAGAGTGCAGAGAACAGCAACAAAGATGATCAAGGTGCTTACAGCAACTGGGTATGTCTAGTCTAACGAAAAAATGACTAGGGGTGCCATGACAGCAATCTTCCAATATTTGAGAGCTTGTCACAAAGACGACGGGGACAATTTATTCTCCAAAGCATCTGAAAGCAAGACAAGTAATAACGGATGGAAACTTAGCAAAGAGAGAGCCAACCTAAAATTAAGGAGAAATTCCTTGATAGTGAGAACAATCAATCAGCATTTGTCTGGAATGGTATAGGATCTCCTGCTTAAGTGGAGGGTTGGACTAGAAGACCTCAACGATCCCTTCCAACTCTGTTATTCTGCATTCTGTAAATAACGTAATAGATTTTAATTTATATATTTAGATTTATAATCATATAATATATGATTACAAGGGCAATGGGTACACAATTGCAAGATCTGAAGGGCCAAGTGGGTGACCAATCATCCTAGGGAAGATCTATGTGATCACTACAAGCTGACACTCTCAAAAGTATATAATAGTCTAATAATTAAAATAACATAATATATAGCATTTGCATATAATAATGTTATACAGTATATTATTATTCTTAGATACATGTAATCTAATAAGTATGTCTTTCTCAACTGCCCCAATATATCTATTATCACCTGAAGAAAATAATACTTTATACCCGTGATGGCGAACCTATGGCACGCGTGCCACAGGTGGCATGCGGAGGCCTCTCTGCCGGCACGTGAGCCGTCGCCCAGCTGAGCTCCACCGCGTATGCCCATGCGCGCCTCCTGCCGGCCAGCTGATTTTCAGGTCTCTGCAGCGCTGTTGTTTAATCAAAATGCAGTTAAAACACTATATAAGCCATCGAGAATATAACTATATCCAACAGGAACAGGAAGTGCCTCACAGGAGCAGATAGAGGTAAATCCTAGAGAGGCAGGAAATGCATCACTGAACAATGGAGATGAATGCTAGAGAGGAATAAAGCTGCATACATGGCCGACATAACACCTGTAACAGAGTAGGCATGCGCCGGGGGGGAGCGCAGAGGGGTGTGGCTCCCCCCGCATCCCTTTTTTTGTCCCAGGAGGCTTCAGAGAGGCCTGCTAGACCCAAAATGGGGCATGGGGGGGTCGCACACACATGTGCAGGGGGACGTGGCATGCATTGTATTATGGGTGTGGGCACACGCATGTGCGCTGTCCTGCGTGCGCGCGCGCTTTTGGCACGCGAGGACAAAAAAGTTTGCCATCACTGCTTTATACTATTACAGAGTTTTATGAGCCGCAATGGCGCAGTGGTTAGAGTGCAGTACTGCAGGCTACTTCTGCTGATCATCGGCTGCCAGCAGTTTGGCAGATTGTGTCAGATCCCAAAGAGTGATCGTGCCATTCAGTTGAGAGAAGGGGGGGCCTTGGGTTTGATTTATTAGCATTGCCTGTGTCAATGGACGATTTACAATCCATGCCCAGGCGCCAAACATCCTGAGATCTCTTCACTTTTGGAGAAGGTTTATGAGGGGCAATGTGGGATGTTTCACTTCAATGGATAACAGAAGATGGTCAGAGAAATGTATGTTTATCCGGTTCGCAGAGCAGTTGATAAAGAAAACATTTTCACACTTATGTATTGGCTAGAATCTGCATTCTGGCTAATGGGAGGGGACTCTACTGCTTTAACTCTACCTGCGTCGCCTAA
>QLTV01002707.1:93680-113224 GCA_003457575.1 Thermophis baileyi | reverse complement strand
GAATCCTCCAGTTACAGCATGCAGGTAGAGGAGAAGTGGGAAGCGCTTTTCGTGCCCCCAGCTCGTTCGCTGCTGGTCTGGAAAGGAAAAAATACAGCCGAATTAGGCGGGACTCGCCCCATCAAGGTGCCTCCAAATAGGTCTCCCTATGGTAGCCTCCCCGTTGAACTACGTTACCCAACGGTGATCCCCACCTAAATAGAGCTTGTTCTTCTGAGCGCCTGCTTTTTCCTGCAGCGAACGAGCTGGGGGGTGTGCGAAAAGCGCTTCCCGCTTCTCCTCTACCTGCATGCTGTAATTGGAGGATTCTCCTCCAGAATCCCGGCCGCAAGCTGACAGCCCCAGCGGGTTGAATTAGGTGGGACTCGCCCCACCAAGGTCCCTCCAAACGGGTCTCCCTATGGTAGCCTCCCCATTGAACTACACTACCCGACAGTGATCCCCACCCAAATGGAGCTTGCTCTTCTGAGCCCGCTTTTTCCCGCAGCGAACGAGCTGGGGGGGCACGAAAAGCACTTCTCACTTCTCCTCTACCTGCATGCTGTTACCGGCTCTACCTGAGTGAATCCAGCCACTACCTGTGTGGATCCTGGGCAGCGTGACATTGCGACGGCGGCAGCGGCTGTGTCCAGCCAGCCAGCCATGCCTGCCGCCCAACCCCCGCGGCAGCATGGCCTCGGGTAGCGGTGTCTTGTTGGTATTGAGGGGGTGCAGAGCCAGTAACAGTATGCAGGTAGAGGAGAAGTGGGAAGCGCTTTTCGCGCTCGTTCGCTGCAGGAAAAAGCGGGTGCTCGGAAGAGCAAGCTCCGTTTGGGGTGGGGATCACCATCGGATAGCATAGTTCAACGGGGAGGCTACTGTAGGGAGACCCGTTTGGAGGGACCTGGGTGGGGCGAATCCCGCCTAATTCGGCTGCATTTTTTTCCTTTCCAGACCAGCTCCAAGCAAGCGGTGCAGGCGGCAGCGCAAGAGCTGCTGAAGTTTGTGCACTGCTTGCTTGGAGCTGGTCTGGAATGGAAAAAAGCCTCTGGCGGGGAGGGAGGGAAACGATTGCCACAGGGACGTGATGATGGCCACAGCCCTGGGGACCCGCACAGCTGGTGGAGCGAGCCAAGAGGCTCCGCTCGAGGTGGCGGGGCCGAGAGTGCTGCTGCCAGCCAGCGAACAGTGGCTTCCAGCGGGGAGGAGCCCAGGCCATGGGGTCATCTGCGCAAGCAGCCCACCACCCCTACCCCGCCCTCACCGGCTGCTGGTCCACCGGTTCTCCGGACTGCCTGGGGCCACGGAAGAAGCCCGCTTGATCAGGGAGGGAGGGAAGCCCCGGCTTACCTTGCTCTGCTCCCTGAGGAAGTGACCGCCGGGATCCCCAAACCAGACCAGCTGGCCCGTGCACATGCACACTCTAGAAACAGGAAGATCATCTTCCTGGAACGTGCATGCGCAATGGGAAGCTGCTCTTTCGGTTTCCGGCATGTCCGTGCGCATGAAAATCAGCTGGCCGGTGCATCGGAACCCGGAAGAGCAACGGGCGACGGCTCAGCGTGCCGGGAGAAATGGCTCTGCGTGCCACTTCCGGCACGCATGCCATAGGTTCGCCATCACTGTCCTAGACCTTCCACTAGCTGCCAGGCAATGGCTGCTTTGAAAGAAGTGACCAGGGGGTCCTCTTCCAGCCATAGTACCCACAGCAAGGGCTCTGCCCCTCTGGAAGCAGTGTCCAGAAGTGGAAAGGCTTCCTCCAAGTCTGCTGGTGGCTCCAGGGCACTCCGGAACAAAGCAGCACAGGTTCAGCTTGCCTCGGTGGAGGAGGGGATTAGAAACAGGGCTTCTACTGCCTGTTATCCCCTGGAGGCCATTCCTGAGGGCGGAGCTGACTCCCCATGCCCACATGGTTTGCAAGAACAGTGCTTATCAGCCTGTTCCAGCCCAGTGCAGCAATCTGGCCCTGCTTGGTCACCAGAGGGCGCTGGTGAGCCTTTTTCCTCCTTACATATGGAGCCTAGAGATGTTTTGGCTGGATCCACTCAGGTAGAGCCGGTAACAGCATGCAGGTAGAGGAGAAGTGAGAAGTGCTTTTCGTGCCCCCCCAGCTCGTTAGCTGCGGGGAAAAGTGGGCTCAGAAGAGCAAGCTCCATTTGGGTGGGGATCACTGTCGGGTAGTGTAGTTCAACGGGGAGGCTACCATAGGGAGACCTGTTTGGAGGGACCTTGGTGGGGCGAGTCCCACCTAATTCAACCCGCTGGGGCTGTCAGCTTGCGGCCGGGATTCTGGCATAGAACCTGCTTCTATGGCTTCTGGTTCTGGTGAGCATTTGGGACCTCACATTTCTTCTGCTGATTTTTGCTCTTTGGGCAATGAAGCAGTTTCTGTTTTACCTGCTCATCTCCAGATGATGATGTCCAGGGCCATTTCTCAAGGTATTACCTCTGCAGTCCAACAGTTGGGATTTTCTTCTGGGGACCTTCCCCTGCGCAAAGGTCTCCGTGGGCCTGTGGAACCACAGGAGAGGTGGTCAGGGCCTCCCAGGCTACCAGTTCAAGTCTCTTTGGAGGGAAGTGTGGCATTACTGGTTTGTCTGGAGATGAGGAAGTAGCTCCTGAACAATCGGCCTTTTCTGGTGTGTTCCATATGGACCAATTCAAATCCTTATTGCGTAAGGCCAGGGAGGTTACGGGGTTTGCCCCTTCTAACCCTGCTGATCCTGCATCCCAGGCTGGCCCTTCGGGTCATGGACTCTTTTCTGAAGCCATTATAGAACCAGAAATGGTCCCTGCTCCCAGGTTGTTCCGGGATGTGGTGCAAAGGCAGTGGGCCAAGCCAGGGGTTGGGCCCTCTCCTTCAGGAGCTGAAAGAAAGCTTTATAATGTGGACTCATATTTTTCATGAGTGAATGTCCCTGTAGCTGCCTTGACTTCCTCTACCATCATTTCAACAGACGCCCTGGATGGTCTCAAGTCTGATGACAAGACAGTGGAGTTGGTGTTACGCAAGGCCCACCAGGTGGCTGCCTGGGCAGTGAAGGTGGCCACTTCAGCATCATTTTTCAACAGGGCTTCCTTACTCTGGCTACGCCAGATGCAGGAGAGGATCCCGTCGGAGGAAGTCAGACTACATCAGGACATTAGTAAGCTGGTACCGACAGCTGAGTATTTGGCTGATGCCACTCTTAATGCTGCCAAATTCTCTTCCAGGTCCATGGCCTCTTCGGTCATGGCCAGATGCTTGCTATGGTTTAAACAATGGCAGGCGGATAACAAGAACAAATGGAGGCTGGTGTCTGCTCCCTTTGCAGGCGAGCAGTTGTTCGGCAAAGCTCTCGACCCTATTCTAGTGGACTCCAAGAGCAGGGGTATGCCTTATTTGTTCAGGTGCAGGGACTGTCGTCCTTCGCCTTATTTTCAGCACCAGCCCTTTCGAATGCCAGACTTGGGAGCAGACTTCCAGCATTCGGGCTGGCAGTTTTCTGGTAGACAGGACCGGCAGTCGGAGAGATCAGATTTCCGGAATTGCCAGCAATTCCAGTCTAAGCGGCCCTTTCAGGGTTCAGGAGGACGTCCTTTCTGCCGCTCGAAGTGACTGCTGCTCCAACCCACCTATTGGGGGTCATCTCAGCCTTTTCTTTCACAGATGGGAGGCCACGACCTTGGACAGGTGGGTCCTCGAGACAGTTCAATTCGGCTTGTCCCTAGAGTTCTTCCCCCCCCCCAAGAACATTTCAGGAGCTGTCCGGTTTCAAGGAATCCCGTAAAGAGGGGCTTGATGGAGTTGGCTATTCATCACCTCTTGGAGATACAAGCCATACAGCCGGTTCCTCAGGAGGAGGTAGGCCAGGGGTTTTACTCCATCCTCTTTGTGATTCCGAAGAGTTTGGGCGGTTGGCGTGCCATTCTCGATCTAAAATTATTAAACAGGTGCATTGCATACAAGCGTTTCAAGATGCAGACACTTCGCACTATCCTGGAGAGCATCCGAGAGGGAGATTTCCTTTCCTCAATCGATCTGACAGAGGCTTACCTCCATGTTCCGATTCTACCAGCTCACAGACGTTATGTTTGGTTTGCCTTCCAGGGCAAACATTTTCAATACAGGGCTCTTCCATTCGGTCTCTCTTCCACCCCAAGGGTCTTCACAAAGCTGTTGGCGACTTTGACAGCCAGCCTGCATTCCATTCCGGTCAGACTGCAATGCTACCTGGACGACATTCTGGTCCAGTCCTCCTCTCGAAGTCAGGCGATAGATGACCTCAGGATTATGATCCAGGCTCTTTGGGAGCATGGGTTCTCTATCAACGCGGGGAAGAGTCATTTTCGCCCGGCCACCCATCTTCTCCACCTGGGGGCCATTATAGATACTTCCACGTGCATGGTCTTCCTGTCTCCAGACCGTCAGTCCAGTCTCCACTCAGTGATCCAGAGCATCCAATCTCAGGGCTCGGCGAGTCTAGCATCCCTCTCCCAATTACTGGGCAAGATGATCTCGTGCATAGACATAGTCCCATGGGCACGTCTTCACGCCAGAAGCCTGCAATGGTTTCTTTTGCCTTACCAGAGGACAGGCAGGAGCAACTATCAGACCAAGGTCAGGGTTCCTCACAGGGTCCTCAGGTCTCTGCTGTGGTGGACCTCCGGGGCCATTCTCAGAGGGTGCCAGTTCAAGGAGCCCGACAGGTTGACAGTTACCACAGACACCAGCCTTCTCGGCTGGGGGGATCATCTGCAGTCAGGGATGGCGCAGGGTCTGTGGGGTCCGGAAGAACTAAGACACGGCATCAATTGGCTGGAGCTCAGGGCAGTTCACCTGGCCCTCAAGACCTTCCGGTCCAGAGTCACCAATCGTCACGTGTTGATCCTCACCGACAACATGACTACCAAGGCCCATATCAACCAGCAAGGGGGAACGCATTCCAGGGCATTGATGGCAGAAGCAGAAAGGTTGGGACTTTGGGCAGAACGTCATCTATAGCAATAGCAATAGCAATAGCACTTAGACTTATATACCGCTTTACAGTGCTTTACAGCACTCTCTAAGCGGTTCACAGAGTCAGCATATTGCCCCCAACAATCTGGGTCCTCATTTTACCCACCTCAGAAGGATGGAAGGCTGAGTCAACCTTGAGCCGGTGAGATTTGAACCGCTGAACTGCTAAACAGTCAGCTGAAGTAGCCTGCAGTACTGCACTCTAACCACTGCGCCACCTCGGCTCTTTCCCTGAAGGCGGAGCACATAGTGGGTGCGCAGAATGTACAGGCGGACCGCCTGAGCAGGGAGATGATCGACCGGTCAGAGTGGAGGTTAAACCCCTCGTTGTTCCACGAGCTGTCTCTACGTTTTGGGGTTCCGGTTCTGGACCTGTTTGCCACTCTGGACAATTCCCACGTGCCTCGCTTCTTCAGCAGGTTTCCATCAGAGGGAGCAGAAGGGGTGAACACTCTTCGCGTCCCTTGGCCTCCAGGACTCCTATATGCCTTCCCTCCCCTTCCTTTTCTGCCCGCAGTGATCAGGAAAGTGCTCCAGGAGCAAGCGGAGATTCTATTAGTGGCACCCCACTGGCCCAGAAGGCCATGGTTCGCAGACCTAGTTGGTCTCTCGGTGCAGCGCCCGTGGAGAATTCCCCCAGACAGGATAGTTCTCTCTCAGGGGTCCCTGATTCCCGGAGCCTCAGTGGCTCCAGCTGACCATGTGGTGCTTGAACGGGAGGTTTTGAGCCGGGATAACCTGTCTTCCGGGGTCATCCATACCATCCAGGCCTCCCATAGGCAGTCTACAGTCAGGATCTATGATCACACTTGGAGGAGCTTCTGCACCTAGTGCGATCTATCCTCTATCAACCCTCCTTTAGCTTCAGTCTCTCAGGTCCTGGAGTTCCTTCAGGCAGGTCTCGACAAGGGGCTAGCGCCCAACACTCTCAGGTGACAGGTGGCTGCCTTGTTGTCTGTTTTGGCCTGTGGGAGCAGAGAGTCCCTCTCTACTCACCCCATGGTGAGACGGTTTCTCCTGGGCACCACCAACTTATGGCCCCCTGTAGTTCATAGGTACCCTTCTTGGGATTTGTCGAGGGTGCTCCAGGCCCTGACGGGAGGTCCCTTTGAGCCTTTAAGGACAGCTAGCTTCCATTTTCTCATGCTGAAAGTGGCCTTCCTCGTGGCCATTACTTCGGCCAGGAGGATCTCGGAGTTGGCTGCCTTATCGGTTAGGAATGACCTTTGCATTTTCCACTCAGATAGGGTGGTCCTCAGGTTGGATCCAGCCTTCCTCCCCAAGGTCAATACCCATTTTCATAGGGCACAGGAGTTAATTTTGCCCAATTTTTGCCCGAGACCTCAGCATGCCCTCGAGAGGAACTGGCATCGGCTTGATGTTCGGAGAGCTCTCCGTATTTATATCCTCAGGACTGCTACCTTTAGAAGATTCGAGTCCCTCTTCGTATCCTTCCAGCCATCCACTTTGGGAGGCAGGGTGTCCCCTTCCACGATAGGGAGGTGGATCAGGGCTTCCATTGCCAAAGCTTATGAGGCAAGGGGACTTGTGGTGCCTAGGGGCATCACAGCGCATTCAACTAGAAGTGCTGCCACTACTGCGGCTTGGTCCACCCGTGCCTCAGTAGAGGAGGTCTGCAGGGCTGCCACATGGACTTCTCCTTCGCCTTTCATCAGGCACTCCAGACTGGATAAGTTTGCTTCAGCTGAAGCAGCTTTTGGAAGGAGGGTCCTCCAGAGGGTCCATACCGGGTCAGGGCAGTAGTTCCAGACTGTTCCCACCAGACAGGGGACCTAGGGCTTTGGTATGTCCCATGCATGGCTTCTCTCTCTCCCTTCACCAAGGAGAAAGGGTGTTGGTCTTAGCTGAACGCCTGTTCTCTTGGATGGGGGAGAGAGAAGCCAGTCCCACCTGACCACAGTCTGGTTAGGGTAGGATAGGGTTTTCGGACCTTTTTTTCAGGACATCCGTCTTACCTTTACTACGCCTACGTGAATCTGGGAGCGGCTAGAGGCAGTAGGCGGGACCAGAGTTCCACTAATCACGTGCTCAGTCTTCAATCTGATGGACAGGATGGACGTGCTCAGTCTTCAATCTGATGGACCCACGTATGGCTTCTCTCTCCCCCACCCAAGAGAACAGGCGTTCAGGTAAGACCAATGCCCTTTTACACAAGACTGTAAATAAGTCTTGTTATTTGATATTATAGTAAAGAATATCTGGACATCATTTATCTGTTTATAATTAATGGGCTTTCAATCTCAATTTACACAGAGTGCAAAAATGAATAAATAATTCAGAATTATTACAGACCTTTCCAAATATCTCAGGTAGCCCCAAAATCTGTCCACTGAAAACACCAATACAGATGAAAATTGCTGTAATTTGTCCTAGTGACCCACGGATCTGCTTGGGAGAAATTTCACTCAAATACATTGGGAGTGCACTCAGAGATACCCCTGTGAAAAAGAAAAAAATGGTAAAGAACATTTTTTTTAATAAAAAAGAAAAATTGTAGGCAGGCAGGCAGACAGACAGACAGATCCCTATGGAAGAGAATCTTTGCAGCTCAGGGTCGAACTACGGGATTCTTGGTGCTCTTGACCTTGGTTGTTTACTTGCAGACGTTTCATTACCAAACTAGGTAACATCATCGATGTTAAGAGGGAATGAGGTTTGCTCTCATTATATATACTAGGCTTATCCTGTCAGTGTTGTTGGGAGTGGTCTTGGTAGTTCCTTGATTGGGGTAATGTTTATTTCTTGATTGTTGGTCTACTGTTAATCTTGGGGTTACCCTCTGCTCATCTGGGTGTTGCTGCTGGTGAGGAGGTGTTTTGGTCTTTTGGATTGTCTCCTTTGAATAGTATGTAAATGTTGAATAGTATATTCCTATTGATGGCTGCTTTGTGTGAGTGCCTGGCTTCCAGGAATTCTTCAGCATTTTTGGACTTGACTTGGTTAGGATGCTCAGTTTCCCAATTGAAACTATGGTTAAGTCTGTCCATGTATTGTGAAATTAAGGAGTTTTCATGTGTTCTGACTACTAATTGGTATTCATGGATCCACTCTGCTAGTCCTCTTATCTAGTTTCTCCTACATAATGGCTGTTACAGTCCTTACACTATTGTAGATGACTGTTTTTTCTTCTGAAGTTGCTGGGTCTTTTGGTTTACTTAGGATGTTTTGGAGGGCTTTGGTTGGTGTGTGTGGTACTATGATATCATGTGGTTGTAATTGTCTATTAGTGCCTTCTGATATATTTTTGATGTATGGCAGTGTTATGCTTTCAAAGCTTGTGCTGGTTGTGCTATATTGGGTTGAGTGGTCAGGCACTTTTTGATAAAGTTGCATGTGTGTATCCATTTTGTCAGAAGATGTTGTATAGATGATCTGTTTCCTTTTTTCTGATGTTCAGAACTGCTGCAGTGTGTTTGTGCTCATTAAATAGTGTTCTTACATAGCTTCTCTTGTGAAAGGTTGGGTTGTTACTTTGCAAGGTTGGTATGGGCAGTTTTACAATAGACTTGTGTTTCTAATTTGTCATCATTGCCTCTACTGATGAGAACATTGAGGAAAAGTAGCATGTTGTGGTTTTCTTCTTCCCTTTTGAATTTTATTCCTTTGAAGATTGTGGATAGTTCAATGCAAAAACGTCTGCAACAGAACAACCAAGCTCAAAGAGCATCAAGGACCCCACAGACAGATCTCTATTTATTCTTGAACCATCCTGAGCAAAGTTTTAAACTGGATAGTTTAGTTTAAGGTTCAAATTGGAACTTTTAAAGGTTACAGTATTACTACTTCAAATTATGGTGAGGGATGCAACAAAACAGCTAAGTGCAATGTTGTTTAAAGATGAATTATGGATTATCATGCATGAGCGGGGAACAAATAAGATAGCTATTCAATATTCCAAAGACAGCGTCATTCTAGATTCACAGTCTAGAATTTCAAGTATCTTCTGATTTTCCATTTATGAACTGCCATACAACAGAAAAACTGAAGTATATTTAAACTTTTAAAAAAATATTTTTTACTGAAGTTTTTCAACAGAATTAAAAACAGCACAAATTTTGAATTAAACAACAATAAATAAAAGTAATAAGTGAAAAAGAAATAGAAAAGAAAAAAAGAAGAGGAGAAAGATTCTAAAGAAATGGTTTGGATCTTGTTGACAATGATTTTAGATAAATATTTTAGCCTTTTTCCTCCAAGGTTGCATTAGTGGAGGTTTCTAGCCACCAATAAATCAAATTAGTGATCTTTCTCTAATCTATTTTTTCTATCTTTGCTCATTCTGTCATCTTCATCAACCAATCCTCCAATGTAGGTATTTCAGAGTCTTTCCAATTTTTGTGCACATAATAGTAATCAAAGCAGTATAAAAATAATCTTCCATATATAAAAATAATCTTTCATGGCTCTTTTCTAATTGACTACAATTTCAGCAAGAAAAATTCTGGTTTCAGTTGAATGTTGATCTCCAAATTTCTTTGTATCATAATATATGTATTTGAATCCACAAATTCTGAATTTGTTTTTACCAGGCGTGATAAAATGACCCTACATGCTGTCCATATTTGCAATATAAATTGGAAGAATTATTAGATTCTAGAGAATTTTTCTGGAATCATATGCTTTTTTAATTATTATTAAATTTTATTTTTAAAACCACAAAACAATACATACATCAACACACATCATTTGTAGCTGGCTGATAAACCATACTCAATGAGTAGTCCTTAATGGTACTACATCCATATGGACAGAAGTAAGCAGGACTCTGTCTTAGGCCCAGTACTCTTCAATATCTTCATAAATGACTTAGATGAGGGAGTAGAAGGGGAACTCATCAAATTTGCAGATGATACTACACTGGCAGGAATAGCCAACACCCCAGAAGATCCAAAAAGATCTTGACAAACTTGAACAATGGGCCCTATCCAACAAAATGAATTTTAATGTAGAGAAAAGTTTTACATTTAGGCAGGAAAAATCAAAGGTATAAGTACAGATTAGGTGAGACCTGGCTCAAAAACAATAATTGCAAGACAGACCTTGGAATCCTTAGTGGATAATCACTTGAATATGAGGCAGCAGTGTGCAGCAGCAGCCAAAAAAGCTAATACAATCCTGGGTTGTATAAACAGAGGCATAGAATCAAGATCACATGAAGTATTAGTGCCGCTTTATAAAACCCTAGTAAGATCACACCTGGAATACTGCAACCAATTTTGGTCACCATACTACAAAAAAGATGTTGAGACTGGAAAAAGTTCAGAGAAAAGCAACTAAGATGATTAAAGGCCTGGAGTCTAAACCATATGAAGAACGGCTGCAGGTTTTGGGTTTGGCTAGTCTAAAGAAAAGAAGAATTAGGGGCAGAGGTGAAATGCTACCGGTTCGCCCAAACCGGTAGTAAAAAATGCTACTGTTCAGGCAAACCGGTATATCCGACGATCAGCTGTGCGACGATCAGCTGCTAGATTCCTGCTTTCTAGTTTATCTAAATCGCACAGCACAGCTGATCCCCCTTTGCTGTTCTACTTACCTTTGCAGACTCTGATGGTCTGCAAAGGTAAGTAGCTTCAAAATGCTCCTTTTTCAGTGCTGCACGGTAGTGCCTGCGGTGCACATGTGTGCGCATGTGCACGCAAAGCGTGCGCAAAGCAAACCGGTAGCAGACTTCAGAGGATTTCACCCCTGATTAGGGGTGACATAATAGCAGTATTCCAGTATTTGAGGGGCTGCCACAAAGAAGAGGGGGTCAAATTATTCTCCAAAACATCAGAGGGCAGGACAAGAAACAATGGCTGGAAACTAATCAAAGAGAGAAGCAACCTGGAATTAAGGAGAAACTTCCTAACAGTAAGGACAATTAACCAGTGGAATAGCATGCCTTCAGAAATTGTGGGCGCTCTGTCACTGGAGGTTTTTAAGAAGAGACTAGATAGTTACTTATCTGAAATGGTATAGGTTCTCCTGCTTGAGCAGGGGGCTTGACTAGAAGATCTCAAAGGTTCCAGCTCTATTCTATTCAGTATATATTACATTTAATACATTAGAACCGTACCCCGTGTGTAATAAAACAAGCTTGTGTATATATCAAAATAAACATTCAGCCTCTTGGTCTGAAGTTTCTACCATAACTTAATTGTAATCCTTTCACACATTACAAAACATTAAAATAAAATTAAAACAGGAAATACTAATGCAATAATGGTCCAATGTCTATTTATATGTAATATCTCTATTGTAGAGGCATGCAGTTGTGTAGCATGCAGTTCCTCTACATTATGCAAGGATTTTTCTAGAGGCAAACTCCTAGATAGGTCATGTGATCACTATATACATTAAGGGCTGCTAATCAGGGACCCTGTGCTAATTAGTGAAGAAGGCAGTGCTTGTAAAAAGGTTGATCAAATGCTGATTGTTTGTGTTGCGACTTGATATGGGCAGAATGAGTCGTGCTGGGTAGCATCCATGCACCCAACCATTCAGGTTAAAGTCTACTTTATCTTCTACTAGCTTTTAATTAATTACTCATAACTTTATATATCTTCCATTTCCTATATAATTCTGCATGTAAATGGCATCTTTTAATTGAGGGCCCAGTGATTGCTCTATTCTTTGAATGCTCAGTAAACAAACCTACTGCAGATTTCTAGTTGCTTTGGTTCCTTGTAAGTGGGGTAAGATTTTTCCACAACAACATGATTTAACTTTTTAGTGCAAATAAGGCTATACTCTATGACATACTTTCATTAAAGAAAAAACATTTTTTCTTTATTCAAATTGCTGAAAGCTTGTCCATCTTTTTCAATGTACTTTTTACAGACTGATATGTATAATGGGCAATGTAAAAGCTGATGCAATCCATAATGATGATTATAAAGGCATTTGCATAACAGGAATTTGCTAATATCTATCCTTAAACATTGCTGGAGCTATAATATGCATTCTTTAAACTGAATGCTTGTCAGATTTTGTTCAAGATTATATACTTTCTGCAAGATGACACCATAAGGTTTCTATTTCTCCTACCACCCAAATCATAAAACAATTGCAACTCCTTTCATTCCAATGAAAATGTATTTAATTACAGTCAAGACTAACAAGGTAAAAATACAGAAACAACAAGCAAATACAACATAATGTAAAAGTTGACTTAAAAACAGAGAAAGAGAAAAATGAAAAAGATGCAATAAAGCATAAAAGGAATAGAATAAAAAATTAAAAAGACTTAATGACATTACATGAAGATTTTGACATTTTATACCATTTTATGGAAATCACTGCAGATAGAAAGAGCAATTATATTGATGAATGTAGGATTCCAGTCTATATGACTAGGAAACTAACAATCATAAACCATGGTGGCGCAGTGGTTAGAATGCAATAGTGCAAACTACTTCTGCTGACTGCAGTTCGGCAGTTCAAATCTCACCAGCTCAAGGTTGAGTCAGCCTTCCATCCTTTCGAGGTGCGTAAAATGAGGACCCAGATTATTGGGGGCAATATGCTGACTCTAAACCACTTAGAGAGGGCTGTAAAGCACTGTGAAGTGGTATGTCAAACCCTGAGGCTTGGGGTTTGTCATGCCAGGGCAGGACGAAGCACTGGTGATAGGGGGGAAACATGGAAACTGCAGCAACGGAGCACCGGTGATGGCAGATGTAGGAAAGGCTGCAGCAGTGGCGTGGCAACGACCGCCGGGGACCAACTGGTTGATGGAGGCCGAGCCAGAGATCAGCTGTGCAGCGGGGAGGCGTGGCGACGCGAGACAAGTAGCTGGCCAGGATTTGGAGCTCCAGGCAATGACCAGCTGTTCCAGCCAGGAATGGCCAGGCAGAGCCCCGCCAGGCAGGCTAACACACAGCTGATAACGGGGCAAGGTCGGTGCCAGGCTCGCCTAAATAAAACGCGCTGGGAGGAAGAAGCTCCCAGCGCTGACTTTGCATCTTTGCATTTTGCTGTTTTGCTGCTGCTAGAACTCAATGTGTGCCAGAGTCCGGCTAAATAAAGCCAGTTAGCCTGCAAGCGAGTGGTGTCTTAATACTGGTTTAGGTCCGGAGCTTGGACCTTTGAGAGGCCCTTCCCCCCCTTCCATAAGTTCAGGTAATGGGACCACTTGGGCTTCCCTTACTGGCTTCAGCAAACTGCTGTGAAATACTGGGTTGTTTACCCAACAATTGGGGTAACTTTAGCTCCACCATTACAGGATTAATTACCCGCATGATGGGGAACTTCGGGCCCAATTTTCGACAGGGGACCTTTAATTTTAAAAACTTGGTTGACATGGTATTTAAGTCTAAGTGTTATTAGTACAATTAGTCTTCTCATCGTTCCTATCCCCCATCTCCTCCCACTTATGACTGCTTGACTGTAACTTTGTTGCTTGTATCCTCACGATTTATATTGATATTGTTTCCTAGTATGATTTGATTGCTTATTTGTACCCCATGACAATCATTAAGTGTTGTACCTTGTGATTCTTGACGGATGTATCTTGTCTTTTTATGTACACTGAGAGCATATGCACCAAAGACAAATTCCTTGTGTGTCCAATCACACTTGGCCAATAAAGAATTCTATTCTACTATTCTATTCTATTCTATTCTATTCTATTCTATTCTATTCTATTCTATTCTATTCTATTCTATTCTATTCTATTCTATTCTATTCTATTCTATTCTATTCTATTCTATTCCTAATCTCTCCCTCATAACCGATGTGGTTTTTGTTAGGAAGTGATAAAGGTATTGTCCATGTAAACACTGCAGTACAAAAGTAAAAGAACATTGTACCGTAGGTGCATACTTGTGCACTATACAGCATTTGAAATGTTTCATTTTTAATAAGCCTGATGGTAACAGGCATACAACTGCCTCCTTTGGTGTGGAAACAACCAAACTTGCCCTGGGAATTTTGTTGCTTTGGCAAGGGCTCTAAGATGTTCCTACTAAGCTCCAGAGGCTCGAAAAAAATTGCCACCATATTTCAAAGCTGGAACTTGTTCAATATTATTATTCCCAGTTTGCCATTAATATTTGTGGCAACTGAGGTTTTCTGAGAAAAAAACATAATTTGAATCTTAAGAGTGAGTATATGCATGCTCTTTTGCATCCTTGGCATATAGTGATATTGCAAATGCCTAGTGCTGAGTTTAGGAAGGTAGATGTTCTTTCTGATTAAGACATCTATCACTAAATCCAACAGTGGAGGAACTAGAATACAATCCTGTATTCACCCTCAATAGATTACAAGTTCTGCAGTCAAGCAGCCAGCCCAGTCACAGCTGCTGAACAAGCAATGTGATTTCTTGGAACAAAACAGAACTGAAGCCTAATTTTAAGTCAGTGAAAGCAACCTATAAGGAATGGTGTTGCCCATGTCTGAATTTTTTCCCCAGAGATTGTAAGATGGCACTCTGAACCATTGTGAATAAGATCTCCCCCAAATTACAAATTACTACTGCTTATTTGTTAAAAGTTTTTCCTGAATGCGCTAATACAATTATTTTATTTTACTAAATTTGTTTGCTACCCATTTTGCCATGAGGCAACTTTGGATACCTTACAACATTAAAAGCGGTAAAAACCATAAATATATACAGTCAGGTTTGCATATATTGGACAATGATAGTCTTAGGAGTTGAGGAGAAATCTCAAGTAATCTTTTGCAAAACTGATTTTGTATGTTTCTAAAAAAATTATGTAGTGGGCATTCCACTCTCCCTTTTCTGCTCCAAACAGCATCTATTCTATTCTGACAGAATAGTTCTTATGTAGAATCTACCAATCTCACTCCATTTCTATGGCCACCTTTCATACTATTGCAATTCACTTTGCTTAGAGCTGTCCTTCAGACCATTCACAAGCTTCAGCTGGTGCAAAATGTGGTGATTTGGGCAGTTATGTACACTCCTCATTTGACACGTGCAACACCTCTGCTCAGCAAGCTGCATTGGTTGCCAGCAACCTTCTGAGTTAAGTCTGAAATGCTGAAGGTGGCCTATTAGGCAAGAAAAACCAAATGCACAGGTATATAATAGGTGGTACCTGGCTCAAAGCAGTAACTGTGAGAGGGATCTAGGAGTCCTAGTGGACAACCACTTAAGTATGAGCCAGTAGTGTGGTGCAACTGCCGAAAAAGCCAATTCAGTCCTAGGCTATATTAACAGAGGAATAGTATCAAAACCACATGAAGTCTTAGTACTATTTTATACTGTTTTGGTAAGACCACATTTGGAATACTGTGTTAGGTTTTGGTCATCATGATACAAAAAAAAAAAGATGTTGAGGCTTCTAGAGCACAGAGAAGAGCAACAATGATGATTGAGGGCTGGAGGCTAAAATATATGATGTAGGACTCAGGAACTGGGTATGACTAGTCTAATGAAGAGAAGGACTAAAGGTGACATGCTGGCAGTCTTCCAATATTTCAGGGGTTGTCACACAAAAGAGGGGGTCAACCCAGGTCCAAAGCACTTGAAGGCAGGACAAGATATAATGGATGAAAATGTATCAAGGAGAATTCCACCTGGAACTAAGGAGAACTTTCCTGAAAATGAGAACAATTAATCAGTGGAACAGCTTGTCTCCAGAAGTTGAGGGTGCTCCATCACTGGAGGTTTTTAAGAACAACTGAACAGCCATTTGTCTGGAATGGTATAGGGTCTCCTGCATGAGCAAGGGTTTGGACTAGAAGACCTTCAAGGTCCCTTCCAACTCTGTTATTCAGTTATTAAGTCTCTTCATGGCTTGGGGCCAGATTGCTTGTGGAATTTTTCTACCTGGTTGTATCTCCCTATTCTAGAAAGAGGACACCCTCCCTCTTTCCACAATCAAGTTCCCATCACTGTTATTTAGCAAATTCACTATTTTATGATCAAGTCAACTTTAACAATGTCCTCTAGATCTTAATTTTTGATGGATATAGAATTTCTGCACCATTACCTTTTCTTGTCCCTCTACAGCTGTTGTGAAATAACAACTTAATTTCTGTTTTCCAGTAACAGAACCCTTACAGATGGTCCAGAATGCCATAACTTCAGTAGTTTCCCACATCTCCCAATTCTCCCCATAACACCACTACTTCAAGAACTGCACTAGTTGCCAGTTGACTTCCAGATATAATTGTTGGCAATCATTTGTTTAGGACCTAGATACCTGTAGGACTGACTTTTCCCTTCCTTCTGCCCACCAAGTAATGAATCCCCACTCAAAGAGGGCCCTTTTGAGAAATCACAGAAGCAAAAAGAAATGGAATATTCCCCTAGAAGTCCAAATGATCTTTTCTCTCCTGTTTTTTAGGGATCCCATTAAAGCATGTCTATTTCATAAGGGCTTGGGAACTGGAACAGTTTGCCATGTCCTGTCTTTTGCTGGGAAGTTGTTGAAAGGATTACATTCTCAGTGCTATATGCTGCTATATACTGCCATATATTATTTTAATGAATTGTGGCTGTGCTATTTTATTGTAATGTATGGTTTGGGATATGTGTGTGAGATTAATTAAGATTAACTAAAAAGTAAATCATTATTGATTGCATTTGATATAAGGTAGAATAATAAGATTTCAATGGGGTTTCTACTCTTGTCAAGATTAAAGACTTAATGTCACTTCTGGCGGAACCTCCCACCTTTAAAGGCAGGTGAGCTCTTAGCTCCCCTACAGACCCTCCACAGTTCAAGGCTTAGAGTATTTTCTAAACCAGAAGAAACCCCCCTGGGATAGGGGGAGGCTTTGGAAATCGACCCTTTTGCTCCCTTGTGCAGCTAGGTGCTCTCAGATTGCTTCTTGAAGAAAAAGAAGTAATCGGGTGAATCCCTGGCTGGGGCGGGGCAACCAAGCAAGTTCACTGTGGAAAAATCAGCCATTCTCAACTGACAATAAAGGGTGCCACCGCTTCTTAGACACTAGGGGTTTTTTTTGTTTTGTTTTGTTTTTTGCATATTTACCTTTCATGCTGAAAGAGGCTTTCTCTAGTTGCAGCCTGCCATTTCTTTTTTTGTGGAACTATCATCATTTTTGAGGCTTTGTGATTCAAGATGGTAAGACGGAGGAGCCAGGCAAAGCCCCAGGCCCAGATGGTCACAAGCCAATATTGTAAGTGCTTTGAGGATGAACTTCTCCAACCACTAAAGGATACAATGAATGATATACTACAGGGGAGAAATATACCCCAGACGTGAAAAGAAGCCAACACTGTGTTGTTACCAAAGGAGTGTCAAGATGTCACAAAGACAAAGAATTATAGACCAATTTCATTATTAAACAAGGATTACAAACTTTTTGCTGCCATTCTGGCAGAAAGACTAAAGAAGATTTTACAGGCATATATACATGAAGACCAAGCAGGCTTTCTTCCAGAAAGACAGCTAAGAGATAATGTGAGGACTGTCTTAAATATTATTGAATACTTACAATATCATAATGAGAAATAGGCAGTCTTAATATTTTTAGATGCAGAGAAAGCCTTTGACAACTTAAATTGGGCTTTTATGTTTAAGGTGCTGGAAGAAATGGACTTTAAAGAGAATTTTATCCAAGGAATTGAAGCAATCTACATGTCACAGAATGCAAAAATTGTCATAAATGGTGATCTAACCAAGTCATGTGAAATTCAAAAAGTCCCTTCTATTGTTTATTTTGGTATTAGAAGTTCTGGATAGAGATATCAGACAAGATGATAAAATAAGGGGTATAAATATTAAGAAAGAAGTTTATAAATTGAGAGCATTTGCTGATGATCTGGTTATATTTTTACAGGACCCAAAAAACAATACAGAATATTTGATGAGGAAATTAAATGAGTTTGGGGCTTTGGCAGGTTTTAAAATAAACAAACAGAAAACAACAATGTTGATCAAGAATATGTCTTCTCAGGACAGTGATATATTGACCAAAAAGTTGGGTTTTAGGGTTGAGAAAAAGGTGAAATACTTAGGGGTTATGTTGACAAATACAAATATAAAACTGTTTCTAAACAATTACCTCCCTCTTTGGAGGGATATTAAACAGGACTTACAAAGATGGGATAAATTGCTTATCTTTATTGGGTAGAATCTCTGTAATTAAGATGAATATTTTACCAAAGATGCTTTTTTTATTCCAGATGTTACCAGAGGTGGTATTCAGCCGGTTCGGACTGGTTCGGGCAAACCGGTAGTGGAAATTTTGAGTAGTTCAGAGAACTGGCAAATACCACCTCTGGCTGGCCCCGCCCCCGGCTGCCCGCTTGCCGCTCACCCTGCCTGCCCCACCCTGTCCCGCCCAGTCACTCCTCATCTCACCTCCCCGGCATAGCTAAGCACCCTGTGTGGCTCCTCACTTGCGTTGACCACAGTCTCTGCAGCTTGCCTGCCTTCCCATGCGGTGCCTGCAGTCTAGCTGAAGCAGCCCTGATCTGCCTGCCTGGGTAAGTAAGCCTGCGAGTCATAGCTAGCTGCCCCCCACCATCCCAGCCTGCCTTCCCTACTCCCTTCCATGCGGCACGTGACCCCCCCATGCTTCCCTGCCTTCCCCGTGGCCTTCCTGGGGACCGCTGTGGCCAGGCCCGCTTGCGAAGGCCTCCCCTACTCCCTTCCATGTGGCATGCGGCCCTGCCATGCTAGGGAAGGCCTTCGCAAGCGGGCCTGGCCACGGAGACCGCCGGGAAGGCCGCAGGGAAGGCAGGCAAGCATAGCAGGGCCGTGTGCCGCATGGAAGGGAGTAGGGAAGGCCTTCGCAAGCGGGCCTGGCCACGGGGACCGCCGGAAGGCTGTGGGGAAGGGAGTAGGGAAAGCAGCCTACTCCCTTCCACGCAGCCTGCAGCCCCACCATGCTTCCATGCCTTCCACGTGGCCTTCCCAGTGGTCCTCGTGGCCAGGCCCGCTTGCGAAGGCCTCCCCTACTTCCTTCCATGCGACACGCGGTCCCGCCATGCTAGGGAAGGCCTTCGCAAGTGGGCCTGGCCACGGGGATCACCGGGAAGGCTGCAGGAAAGGCAGGCAAGCATGGCGGGGCCGCGTGCCACATGGAAGGGAGTAGGGAAGGCCTTCAAAAATGGGCCTGGCCATGGGGACCACTGGGAAGGCCACGGGGAAGGGAGTAGGGAAGACAGTAGGGACCCGCCATGCTTCCCTGCCTTCCCCGCAGCTTCCTGGTGGTCCCAGTGGCCAGGCCCGCTTGTGAAGGCCTCCCCTACTCCCTTCCACGTGGCACGCAGCCCTGCCATGCTAGGGAAGGCCTTTGCAAGTGGGCCTGGCCACGGGGACTGCCGGGAAGGCTGCGTGGAAGACAGGCAAGTATGGCGGGGCCGCGTGCCACGTGGAAGGGAGTAGGGAACTTTACTAGCATGTGAAATGAGTGCAATGGTGTGGTAGTTTGAACATTCTTTGGCATTGCCCTTCTTTGGGATTGGAATGTAAACTGACCTTTTCCAATCCTGTGGCCACTGTTGAGTTTTCCAAATTTGCTGGCAAATTGAGTGTAGCACTTTTATTGCATCGTCTTTTAAGATTTTGAATAGCTCAGCTGGAATACTGTCACCTCCACTAGCTTTGTTGTTGCTCAGATT
>QLTV01002707.1:81853-92933 GCA_003457575.1 Thermophis baileyi | reverse complement strand
TACCTGATGGTCATCTGAATTAAATTCACCCATTCCTGTCCATTTTAGTTCGCTGATTCCTAAGATGTCGATGTTCAGTCTTGTCATCTCTTGTTTGACCACGCCCAGCTTGCCTTGATCCATGGATCTTACATTCCAGGTTCTTATGGAGAATAGATCTTTACAGCATCAGACTTTCCTTTCACCACCAGATACATCCACAGCTGAGCGTCCTTTCGGCTTTGGCCCAGTCGCTTCATTCTTTCTGGCGCTACTAGTCCTAGCCCCCTGCCCTTCCCCAGTAGCATATTGGACACCTTCCGCCCTGAGGGGCTCATCTTCCAGCGTCATATCTTTTTGCCTTTTGGTACTGTTCATGGGGTTTTCATGGCAAAGATACTGGAGTGGGTTGCCATTTCCTTCTCTAGTGGATCACGTTTTGTCAGAGCTCTGTGCTATGACCTGTCCGTCTTGGATGGCCCTGCACGGCATAGCTCATAGCTTCATTGAGCTACGCAAGCCCCTTCGCCACGACAAGGCAGTAATCCATGAAGAGGACAGCTATTTATGGTATGATAAAATTAAAGTTAATGTTGATTTTAATAATCATTTTGTTAGACGTGCCATACTAAGAGTTTGGAATAAATATAAAACAAGGCTCTCTACAAAGTTGCCTCTTTGGGTGTCACCCCAGGAAGCTTTTTTTAGAAAAGAAATGGTGGCGAAGCCAGACTGGTTGACATATGGCAAAATTTTATCTTTCAACTCTGGTGACTCAATATTAAAGCTGAGGGAAGAACTTGAATCAGAAGGTTATGTTTGCCATTGGTTTACTTATCAACAACTGAAAGAAAGATTTAAATTGGCTAAAAAGCTATGGATTTGACTGTTAAAAAATAAATTGGAAATTTCATTATGTGGCAACGATGAACATATTATTGCTAAGATCTATAAAATGTTATTGAAATTGAATTTGGAAAATGAACATGTAAAACACTGTATGATTCAGTGGGCAAGGAATTTTGGATATAATATGATGCTTGAACAATGGGAAAATATGTGGACAAAAGGTTTAAAATTTACATTAAATTATAATTTTTAAAAAAAATATAAGATGATGTATCGTTGGTACTTAACACCAGATAAGTTATCTAAGATGTATAAAGGTATGTCAAATGAATGTTGGAAGTGTAAAAGTAAAGAAGGGATTTTTTATCATCTATGGTGGACATGTGATAAAGCAAAAAATTTTGGAGTATGATTCATATTTTAAAACAGAAAATTCTGAAAATGAAGATAAAGATGAAACCAGAAATTTTCCTTTTGGGCCTAATGAAAAAAGACTTGAAGAAAAAATTTGGAACTTTGTTACTATATATGTTGATAGCAGCAAGACTATTGTATGCACAAAAATGGAAGGACACTTCGATTCCTACCATGGACAAATGGTTGCAGAAGCTGATGGAGTTGGCTGAAATGGTAAAATTGACTATTTTGATTAAAGAAAAGAATATAAATGCTTTTGTTTCCACATGAAGACTGCTTTTGAACTTCGTGTTTGAAGTGGAAAAGAATGAAACTTTGATTTTGAGTTTTACCGATTAGACTGATAGATCCTTATAGAAATGGCTAGTTTATATTATTATGAAAAAACAAAAAATTGTGATTTGACGTTAATGCCTTATTTTACTGCAACAGAGAGTCGGAAGTCAATGCTTCTTTTTCTTAATCCTTCCTCAATTTACTTCCCCCCCTTCCTCCCCATTGTTTTCATATTTTCTTTTGTATTTTGTATCTTATTTTATCTTATAACTCAATAAAAATGTCAACGAGAAAAAAAAAATGCATCAAAAAATTTATTTCTTAAGAATTCAGTCTATTTTTCCCAGGTTCAGCTAGTTCAGTTGAGATGTTAAAAGACTAGAGTGCAGGGACTGCAGAACATTCACTAAACATCAGTATCTTGCACAAATTAAAACATACCTCCATCAATGCCCATTATGAATCTGCCCAAAATAATCATTTCCAAGATTCCTGCCAGCAGTGAGAAGGCCATAAACAATGCAGCCACAATGGCAAACACATTATTTAGCAGCAGCGTTCGCTTTCTGAAAAGAAACAAATTACTTATTACCTCTTTATATTGCCAGATAAACAGTTTTTCATAAAATAATATAAAAGTTGTCACAACAGATAGAGTAAGTCAAAAGTATGCCCATAATGCCAAAATTAAGGGTATACAAATATCCTTCAAACTGCTTAGGAGAAGGCAATGGAAAACAGACAAACTAAAAACCCATGGATAGAAAAGATAAAGATAATTAAAAATCATGGATTAAAAATACTTGTCAACTCGTCTGACAAGTATACTTGTTAATACTTGTCAATTAGGGCATCTGTCGGAACCTTGACAATACTGTAGTTCAATGAATCTGACTGTAACTCTCTTGTCAGGGAGTCTCTTCAGAATTTGTCTTAAATTAGGTGAGACAACCAGTAGCCCCAGAACTGTGCAGGTTTCAGAATAACAGTTGTAAGGGACCTTGGAAGTCTTCTAGTCCAACCCCCTGCTCAACTAGGAGACCCTATATCATTCCAAATAAATGCCTGTCCAGTCTTCTTTAAAATTTCCACTGATCTCTCTCACATTCAAATAATGTTTGAATATAGACTGCCTCATTTTGTCTTCCACCCCCCCACCGCCTCACTTTGTGGCTGCCGCACCGGTGCATCGCTCATCCTCCTGCTCCGTTATGGCAGCGAGCAAGGAGAAGTAGCAAAGAACGAAGTCGAACAAAGCGAGGCGGGGTGGTGGTGGAGGACAAAGCAGTGCAGGCCACCGTGGAGAGCATGGCTGGTGCCACCACCATGAGGTGGGGTGAGAGAGTGAGAGAACGATCCTCCAGTGGGTGGGGCGGGAGGCTCGTCCCATGGGATGAGGTGAGGTGAGGCAGGGAGCGGGGCAGCTACAGTGGGTGTGTCTTCAGCTGCTTTTGGTGTCACTTGGTTTCCAACCCCACCCCCGCCAGGCTGGTCTGGTCTGGTGGGGGGGATTGCCTTCTGCCTTCTCCACCGTGCCACAAATGGGGATTGACCATCACCCAAGTCCCGCCGCTTGTCAAAGTAAATCCCGGGTGCTGCGCTGCAATGGACAGACGAAAAGTGCAGCTTTTGTCTGAAGGAGGAGGAGGAGCAGGGAGAAGAAAGAGGGAAAGCGGTCGAGTGAGAAGTGCCCCACTGGCCAGGCACTGAAGCACACCACCGCCAGCCCTGGTATAACTCTCCAAGGTTGGATCTCTCTCTCTCGCTCTCTCTCTCAGTCCCTCTCTCGCGCGCGCTCGCTCCTCTCTCTCTCTCTCTCTCTCTCTCTCTCTCTCTCTCTCACACACACACACACACACACACACACACACACACACACAGACAACCACAATGCTGATCAGTTTGACACCCCTGACCTAAAAAGCAAACAAAGTTATAACCAGAAGCCAACATGGGTTTGTCAAAAACAGATCATGCCAAACAAATCATTTTTCATTTTTTTTGGCAAAGTGACTAAATTACTGGACCAGCGAAATGCCATATACTTGGATTTCAGCAAGGCATTTGACAAATCCGGCCATGAAAAGTTGTGTATGGGTTTTAATTGTTTTAAATGCTTTTTATTATGTGTTTTTTTTAATAATGCTTTTTTATATTTTAATAAGTTTTGTATTTGTTGTAAGCTGCCCAGAGTCCCTTGGGAGTTGGGCGGCATAGAAATACAAATACAAATACAAATACAAATACAAATACAAATACAAATACAAATACAAATACAAATACAAATACAAATACAAATACAAATAATACAAATACAAATACAAATACAAATACAAATACAAATACTACTAATAATACTACTACTACTACTAAGAAGAAGAAGAAGAAGAAGAAGAAGAAGAAGAAGAAGAAGAAGAAGAAGAAGAAGAAGAAGAAGAAGAAGAAGAAGAAGAAGAAGAAGAAGAAGAAGAAGAAGAAGAAGAAGAAGAAGAAGAAGAAGAAGAAGAAGAAGAAGAAGAAGAAGTAGACCACAACCTACTTCTTGGTAAGCTAGAAAAATGTGTGCGAGACAGCATTACCACCAGATGGATTTGTAACTGATAAACAAACCATATTCAACATGTAGTCCTTAATGGAACTATGTCCACATGGAGGGAGGTGGGCAGTGGGGTACCCCAGGGTTCTGTTTTAGGCCCAGTACTCTTCAATATCTTCATAAATGATATAGATGAGGGAATAGAAGAGAAACTCATTGAATTTGCAGATGACACTAAGCTGGTAGGAATAGTCAACACCCCAGAAGATAGGTTCAAGATTCAGATGGATCTCGACAGACTTGAACACTGTGCCCTATCTAACAAAATGAAATTCACTGTGGATAAAAGTAAGATTTTACAGTTGGGCAAGAAAAACCAATTGCACAGGTACAGACTGGATGAAACCTGGCCAGTAACTGTGAGAGGGATCTTGGAGTCCTAGTGGATGATCACTTGAATATAAACCAACAGTGTGAGTGTCAGATATGTCAAATCCCAAAGAGTGATCATGCCATTCAGTTGAGAGAAGGGGGGGCTTGGGTTCGATTTATTAGCATTGCCTGTGTCAATTGATGGTTTACAATTTATACCTTGGCGCCAAGCATCCTGAGATCTCTTCACCTTGGGAGAAGGTTTATGAGGGGCAATGTGGGATGTTTCACTTCAATGGATAACAGAAGATGGTCAGAGAAATGTATGTTTATCCGGTTCCCAGAGCAGCTGATAAAGAAAACATTTTCACACTTGTGTATTGGCTAGAATCTGCATTCTGGCTAATGGGAGGGGTCTCTACTGCTTTAACTCTACCTGCTTTGCCTAAGGGTATTCAGACGTTGCTTTGAATGGAATGCTTTCACTTCTGCTTAATAAAAGATCTTTTTGAAATACATTGTTTCAGAAGTTCTTGCTTTCTTAAGTTAGACAGAGAGGCGATCCTTATAGTGAGGCAGCATACACAAAAGCCAGTGCAATCCTAGGCTGCATTAATAGAGGGATAGAGTCAAGATCAATATAAAAAGATGTTAAGACAATGGAAAGAGTTCAGGGAAGAACAAGAAAGATGATTGGGGGGGTGGAAGCTAAAACTTATGAAAAACGGTTGCAGGAATTGGATATGTCTAGTTTAGTGAAAAGAAGGACTAGGGGAGACATGATAGCAGTGTTCCAATATTTGAGGGGCTGGCACAAAGAAGGGGGGCGTCAACTTATTTTCCAAAGCACCAGAAGGCAAGACAAGAAATGATGGATGGAAACTAATCAAGGAGAGAAACCACCTAGAATTAAGGAGAAATTTCCTAACAGCGAGAACAATTAACAAGTGCCTTCCTTCCGAAGTTGTGGATGCCCCATCACTGGAAGCTTTTAAGATGGGACTGGACTTGTCTGAAATAGTATAGGGTCTCCTGCTTGAGCAGGGGATTGGACTAGAAGACCTTCAAGGTCCCTTCCAATTCTATTATTCTGTGGAGGTGCAGTGGTTAGAATCCAGTACTGCAGGCTAACTCACTGCTCACTCCAGGAGTTCAATTTGACTCAGCCTTCCATCCTTCTGAGGTCAGTAAAATGAGGACACAGATTGTTGGGTGCAATATGCTGACTCTGTAAACTGCTTAGAGAGGGCTGTAAAGCACCATGAAGCGGTTGCTATTGCTGTTCTATGTTCTAGTACCTGGCTCAACAGTAGAGCCTGTGAGAGGGACCTAGGAGTCCTAGTGGATACATGCTTAAGTATGTGTCAGCAGTGTGATGAAGTTGCCAAATAAGTCAATGCAGTCCTAGGCTGCACCAAAAAATCAAAATCAAAATCATGGGAAGTGATAATACTGCTCAATAATCAATATTATTCAAATGAGGCCACACTTGAAATACTGTGTCCAGTTCTGGTCACCATGATTCAAAAAAAGATGCTGAGGCCTAGAAAGTGTGCAGAGAATAGCAACAAAGATAATAAGAGGTTGGGGGCTAAATTGTACAATGAACTGCTAAGAGAACTAGGTATATTTATCCTAACTAAGAGAAGGCTTAAGGGTGATAGCCAAATCTGGCTCTAGGTTGTGCTTCAGCTTACCTTTTCCAATATGCAACCAAGTCAGAATATCATTTAAAAGCAATTTATTAGTGTACTCTTATAAAATGGGGTCTCCCTATGAAAAGGGAGGAAACTAGGAAAAATGGCTTATGTTTACTTTTATATTTAGCACAACGAAGAATTTCAAAGCAAAAGTTGATTGGTTTAGAAATAGCCATCTGTCCAGTTACATCACAAGAATTAAAGCATCCAAAAACATGTGAGCATAGCCATAGAAAAAAGCATTGTATTCTGAGTAAAAGTGAAAAAAAAACATTTGCAAAGGAAAAACATCAAAATGGGTATGGGTAAGCGCTTCCCAAAGTTGGACTAATTCCCAATCTGGTAGCCCAAAACCACCTCCATTTTTAGAATTTTGCAACATTTTCAAACTTATCCTTGCTTTTTTCCCTTGCCAAATATATTTTAATATTGTTTTATTTAATTCTTCAAAGTATTTTTTTCCAGTTTTATTTGTATTGTTTGAAATAAATATAGTAATCTTGGCAAGATATATTTTCCTCGTTAGTTCTTTTTTTCTGTAACATTTTTAACTATTGTTTTTGTTTTTTCTTTATTTTCAGTCCTGCAACTTCACCATATTCTTCTATTTTCCTAATTAGTTTAAGTCCATTTTCTTGTGGGTCTTCCAAGATAAAAACCAAATAATCTGCGAATGCCTGTACTTTATATTGTTCCTTTTTTATTTCCATACCTTTAATTTCTATATCTTGTCTAATATTTCTATTTAACACTTCCAATGTCAATATAAATAGTAGTTGGTGGAGAAAATGTGAGAGAAACTGTCTACTCTTGGTATAGGATATAAACCAATCCTCCTGCACTTGGTTTGAGGAGAATTATGGGTTCATATATCAGGACATTCTTATTGGATTTATTGAGAAATAAATACCGTAATCAATTTTGTCGTAAATAGAACTCCTATAACTAGATGGCCACTAGATGGCAGCAAAGAGATGCAAAAACTGTGATAGCTCAGTCCCAGAGACTGATTGCTACTTTAGACTTCTAAACAATATTTTTAAAAGTACGAGAACTTCTTTCAAAAAAAGCCTAATTTATACAAAATTGCATTGCATACATTATTACTTGCTAATAATCACAACTGTTTTATCATGGGAAGTATCTTACTTGATATTTTAAATGCAGGTGCAAAAATATTATCAGCTAGAGGAAAAGAAAAAAATGCATAGTATTGTTTTCAATATAATGCTTACCGACCAAAATACTTGACAGCTGGAGTAACAATTAATGCACCCACAAGTCCACCAATAGCAAAAATGGAGACAGATAAAGTCCACAGCAAGGTAAGTGACTGTTCAGTGATTGACTGGTTATATCTTCTTTCCCAGGTTTCATTGTAAAACTTCTTAATAAACTACAAGCAATCCCAATAAATACATAATAAATAAATAAATAAATAAATACTTATCAGTGTAGACAAATATAATTACAAATTAACATTTAAAAAAAATCAAATTATTTCAATACTTAAAAATTTCGCTATAAGGAGTCTTTTTTTAAAATGGGATGTGCATTTTACACCAACTTGCCTACTGACACAGAGCTTTATGCAACATGTGGAATGGGAAACCCCCCTTGGTCGTATTTTTGAAAGTTTAAAGGTTGCTATTGGTTTCCTATGTTTGTGTAGAGAAGCAAGGCTGCCCCCACTCTACTAGTCATCAGGGGAGGGGGCAGAGGGGCAGTAGGCTCTGTCCTTCACCTCTGTATGATCATTACAACATTTGTAGAGACTACAGACAAAAAGTCTTCAAAGGTTCCTGCGTAGTACCTGCACCCTCCTTCCCAGTTGCAGAGAAAATAGCAGCAGAAGCATTATGTACACTATCTTGAGTTGAACAAAATAGAGGTGGGATATGATGATGATAAAGATGAATTGCTTCTATTCTACTGTGCCCTGGACCAATAGGATCTCTTCAGTGTCGTAGGTTTTCCTATGACCCTCTATTTCCAAGGATCTGGAATAGTTCCTGGAATATTGAGTCTGAGAGTTGGTCATACACTATGGCCTCAACTACAATCCTTCTCATGGATAACATCAACTGCTCTCTAAAAGTGCTCCAGAAATAATGCAGGTAAACATGCAAACTCTTTTATCATTAATTATACAGTGGTACCTCGGTCCTCGTCAGTAATCCGTTCCGAAAGACACGCTGAATACCAAAACTGACAAGTAGCGAGAAAACCATGTGACTTATCATTTCAGCTGGAAGAAATAGCGAGTCACGAGGCAGCTGATATCAGCAAGTTCTTCCTTGCATGTTGACTACCAAGAGAAAGATGAGCACTTGGACAAGATTTCTGCTTCAAAACACGTCAAATACTGAATTCGAGGAGTTTTGAACTAGTCAAGTGCCAAGGTATGACTGTACTCAGATTCCAGCTGGAATGTAGTGAATCTATCATTACTAAAAACATGCTTAAGAAAATCCAACTACAAAATTGTTTATTGCTACATGATTGTCAGACTAATTATATTTTATATTATGTCAGACAGATTAATAAAAAAACAAATCTGTCAACACCTAGAAACGAGTAAAGTAATAACTAGCAGCCAGCACAGGTTTGTTAAAAACAGATTATGCCAAACCAATCTCATTTCATTCTTCAACACCATGACTAAATTAGTAGATCAGCGAAATACTGTGGACATAATATACCTAGTTTTCAGCAAGGCATTCGACAAAGTAGACCATAACCTACTTCTTCGTAAGCTAGAGAAAAGTGGGATAGACAACCTCACCACCAGATGGATCCACAACTGGCTGACAAACTGTACTCAACTTAATTAAGTTAATTAATTAATTAGTCCTTAATGGGTCTAAGTCCACATGGAGAGAAGTAAGCAGTGGGGTACCACAAGGCTCCGTCTTAGGCCCAGTAATCTTCAATATCTTCATAAACGACTTAGATGAGGGAATAGAAGGGGAACTTACCAAATTTGCATATGACGCTAAGCTGGCAGGAATACCTAGAAGATAGGCTCAAGATCCAGACGGATCTTGACAGACTTGAGCGCTGGGCCCTATTTAACAAAATGAAATTCAATGTAGAGAAAAGTAAAGTCCTACACTTAGGTAAAAAAATCCAAAAATATACATATAAACTGGGTAAAACCAGGCTTAATAGCAGTGACTGTGAGAGGGATCTTGGAGTGGACAACCAGCTAAACATGAGCTAGCAGTGTGCAGCGGCAGTCTAAAAAGCCAATGCAATCCTAAATTGCATTAACAGAGGGATACAATCTAGATCAAGTGAGGTACTAATGCCATTCTATAAAGCCTTAGTTAGACCGCACCTGGAGTATTGCATCCAGTTTTGGTCACCACACTATAAAAAAGATATTGAGACTCTAGAAAAAGTGCAGAGGAGAGCAACCAGGATGATCAGGGGACTGGAGACTAAAACATATGGGTTTGCTAATTGGACAGTTGACACAGACATGAATTTAGCTTTGCAGAGGCCTGGAATAAACAGAGCAAGTTATCCTCCGCTATAGTATGTCATCTCAAAACAGCTCCAGAGAGGCTTCTATCAGTAAGGAACTGCCCAAACAGCTTAAGATTTGCATCACTGGAGCACATTCAACCATCCAGAGTGAGAGATAAGCAGGCATATGTCATGGCCAGTGCTTCCTAAAACCCAGAGCCCAAGAAGTGCCATAAATGTTGAGTGCTATAAAGCAGGGGTGTCAAACCTGCTTCATCACGGCATCGTCACGTGACGTATCGGGACTTTTTCCCCCTTTGCTAAACCGGGCATGGGCGGGGCCAGCACGTGATGCATCCAGCCCGCGGGTCGCAAGTTTGACACCCCTGCTATAAAGGAAGAAAGGAATTGAATTTGCCACAAGCTCCATCCAAGTTAGATTATGTTGTAGCAATGAAAGAATATGAGGTAAGAGTTAGAGATAATTAATTGATTCAATCAAGCTGAAGAGAAGGAAACACATCAAATCCTATTGGGAAAGACAGAAGTCAATGAGCAAAGCAGTAATTTTAGACCAGAGTGAAAGTGATGTATTTTTTTGCCTCCAGCACCTCCCCTGCAATTTATTTACTTGCTCCACCTGGGAAGATCAAACTGAATGCAAATATCACAACTGGGTGCCAAGATTGGTTTCAGAAATGGAAAATTCCTTTATGCTCCTAAAGGTGCTTTTAAAAAATATTTTCTAAACAAGTAAATCCACTTTGAATGCTTTTAATATAAAAAAGTGGGATAAAATTACATAAATAAAATTCCTCCAAAAGTTCTGAGAAAAAAGATGTCGATTCCTCCTTTAGTTCCAGAAAAGCAGAATTTCTAAGAAAGTAAGAAAGGCTGTGGGAGAGTCTTTCAACGTTCTCATTCCCATCCCTACTTTTTTTTTTTTTTTTAAAAAAATTTTTTTTTTTTTTCATTTTATAATTTCCATTTTTTTTATTTTTTCAAAAAAATTTATTTTTATTTCCATATAGACATTCACATATTTATCAGCTCATTTCTCCTTTCATTCTTTTATACACTCATTACATATTTTATACATATTTCTTATATTTATCTTATTACATTATTTAATTCAGAGTTGCTTTTTTTTATCCCCTTTCCTTCTTACAGCCCCTCCTTCCATTTCTTCCCTCTCCCTCCTTCTCCTCCTGAACTACTTTCCTTCCCTCTCTCCTCTTCTCTACTTCCCCTCCTACTCGCTCTCCTCATCTCCATCCCTCTCTTCCCTCCTCTTCTTACTTTCCTTCTTCTCACTCCCCTCCTTTCTTTCTTCTATGCTGAACTTTCTCCATTCTGGGATGAACTTCCAGCAACCCTGAGTTCCTTTATATAATTTTACTTTGTTCCCAATTTATCCCTTTAATAATCTTTTCTCTTAATTCTTTTAAGTTTATGTGTTTGTCATTCAATACTTTTTCTG
>QLTV01002707.1:54398-71001 GCA_003457575.1 Thermophis baileyi | reverse complement strand
TTTCTTTCTTTCTTTCTTTCTTTCTTTCTTTCTTTCTTTCTTTCTTTTTCTCTTTTTCTTTCTTTCTTTCTTTTTCTTCCTTCCTTCCTTCCTTCCTTTCTCTTTCTTTCCTTTCTTTCTTCCTTCTTCCTTCTTCCTTCCCTTTCTTTCTTTTCTTCCTTCTTTCTCTTTCTTTTTCTTTCTTTTCTTTCCTTTCTTTCTTTCTTTCTTTCTCTCTTTCTTTTTCCTTCCTTCCTTCCTTCCTCTTTCTTTCCTTTCTTTCTTCCTTCTTCCTTCCTTCCTTCTTTCTCTTTCTTTCTTCTTCTTTCTTTTCTTTCCTTTCTTCTTTTTTTCTCTCTTTCTTTTTCCTTCCTTCCTTCCTTCCTTCCTCCTTCCTTCCTTTCTTTCCTTTCTTTCTTCCTTCTTCCTTCCTTCCTTTCCTTTCTTCCTTCCTTCTTTCTCTCTTTCTTTCTTCTTTCTTCTTTCCTTTCTTCTTTCTTTCCTTGTTCTCTTTCTTTCTTTCTTTCTCTTTCTTTTTCTTCCTTCCTTCCTTCCTTTCTTCCTTCCTCCTTTCTTCTTTTCTTTCTTTTTTTTCTTACATTCTTTTTGTCTTTCCTCTTTTTTTCTTGTCTCTGTCTCTTTCTTCTCTCTCTCTCTCTCCCCCCCTTTCCTTCCTCTTTCTTTCTTTCTTTCTTTCTTTCTTTCTTTCTTTCTTTCTTTCTTTCTTTCTTTCTTTCTTTCTTTCTCTCAGCAGTGGGAGAAGGAAGAAGGTGCTCTGGGAGGGCGGGCAGCCCAGCCTGGCAGCAGCGCGTCCCCTGTCATCAGCTGGATGCAGGGAGCGGGACCCGAGGCAGAGGGGAAGGCAAGAAGGTGGCAGTCGGTCAACGGCCCCGCAGAAGCCGAGCGAGCCAGGCCCAAAAGGCGAGTGAGCATCACCATGTCCCTCCGAAGCGGCTCCTCAGATGAGCACAGCGGGTCTTCCCCTCCCCCCCACCGCCAGCGTCGGCCTTACCTTCTAGATCCTCCGCCTGGCATATTTGGTAAGCCTGCCTCACCTACTCCCTTCCCCGCAGGCCGCAGCCCTGCCATGCTTGGTGGAGCTGCTGCTGCTGCTCTGGGGTTGAGAGCACCGGTGCGGCGGCAGCAGTCCGAGATGGCAAGCGGATGTCCTGGGGCTGCTGCACATGCGCACCGCTTGCCATCTCGGACTGCTGCCCCCGGGACATCCACTTGCCATCCCGGACCGCCACTGTCGCCGCCCCTCAGCCCCATAGCAACAGTGGGTGGTCCTTGGTGGAGCTACTGCAGCTGCTCTGGGGCTGAGAGGGGCGGCGGTGGCGGTCCGAGATGGCAAGTGGATGTCCCGAGGCTGCTGCACATGCACACCGCATGTGCAGCCCCGGGACATCCGCTTGCCGTCCCAGACCGCCGCCACCGCCCCTCTCAGCCCCAGAGCAGCAACAGCTGCGTCTCTCTACCATGGGCTGCCCGCCCACCCACTGGCGGGGCCGGGCTGGACGCTGACCTCGGAAGGCAAGTGGGCATAGGGGACCGCCGGGAAGGCTGCTAGCTCCCTTCCCTGCGGGCCGCAGCCCTGCCATGCTTGGTGGAGCTGCTGCTGCTGCTCTGGGGCTGAGAGAGGCAGCACCAGCGGTGGCAGTCCGAGACAGCAAGCGGATGTCCCGGGGCTGCTGCACATGCACACCGCATTTGCAGTCTCGGGACATCCGCTTGCCGTCCCGGACTGCCGCCGCCGCTGCCGCCGCCCCTCTCAACCCCATAGCAACAGCGGGTGGCCCTTGGTGGAGCTGCTGCTGCTGCTCTGGGGCTGAGAGCGGCAGCGGCGGTGGCAGTCCGAGACGGCAAGCAGATGTCCCGGGGCTGCTGCACATGCACTCCACATGTGCAGCCCCAGGACATCCGCTTGCCGTCCCGGACCACCGCCGCCGGTGCCCCTCTCAGCCCCCTAGCAGCAACGGGTGGCCCTTGGTGGAGCTGCTGCTGCTACTCTGGGGCTGAGAGCGGCAGCAGCGGTCCGAGACGGCAAGTGGATGTCCCAGGGCTGCTGCACATGCGCACAGCATGTGCAGCCCCGGGACATCTGCTTGCCGTCCTGGACCACTGCCGCCACCGCCCCTCTCAGCCCCAGAGCAGCAGCAGCTGCGTCTCCACCAAGGGCTGCCCAACCACCCACTGACCGGGCTGGGCTGGACGCCAACCTCGGAAGACAAGCGGGCATGGGGGACCACCGGGAAGGCTGCTAGCTCCCTTCCCTATGGCTGGCCGGCCCCAACATGCTTGCCTACCTTCCACGCAGCCTTCCGCTTGCCTGCCTGCGCAAGCTGGCCGCGGGGGCAGGGCGCTTCCCCTGAAATAAGTCGCCTTTTCCTACACGCTCAGCTGGGACTCGGAGCCTCCCGAGAAAAGCAGATGGTGGAAGCCGCGCGGGGCTCTTCCCTGCTTGAGCAGCCACCAGCCCCCATGGCCTGGGCCAAGGGAAGCGCCGCCCGTCTCCAGCCTGCCCGGTCCCACCCCTGAGAGGCTGACGGCAGCTGCTGTGGCTGCGGCTGCTCCTCTGGTTCCGAGGGGGATCTGAGAGTCGCCACCGCCCCTCTCAGCCCCAGAGCAGCAGCAGCTGCGTCTCCACTAAGGGCTGCCCAACCACCCACTGACCGGGCTGGGCTGGACGCCAACCTCGGAAGACAAGCGGGCATGGGGGACCACCGGGAAGGCTGCTAGCTCCCTTCCCTATGGCTGGCCGGCCCCAACATGCTTGCCTACCTTCCACGCAGCCTTCCGCTTGCCTGCCTTCGCAAGCTGGCCACAGGGACACCGGGAAGGCCGCGTGGAAGGCAGGCAAGCATGTCGGGGCTGTGGGCCGCAGGGAATGGAGTAGGGAAGGCAGGCTGGGACGATGGGGGGGCAGGGGCAGCTAGGTAGGTCATGACTTCACAGGCTTACCTGGCAGGCAGATCAGGGGCACAGCACTTCAGGCAGGCAAGCTGCAGAGCAGAGACTGGGCGGGGCAGGCGAGCAAGCGGCAACCGGGGGACCGGTTCGGGGCCGTGGCTGGCCGGCCAGCCAGCCGTTGCTACTGGTTCGGCGAACCAGGCCACATGTCCGCTAACGGTTCTCCCGGACTGGTCCGAACCAGTAGCATTTCATCCCTGGATTTCAGCTTTAAAGAATGAGAAGCAGGTGAAGCCAAGGAATTTCTAGCAAAGCACCCACAAATGAATAAAGCTTGTGTTTTCCCATCGAAACAGCTACAGTATTCATAGCCAAAGTGTGGACTCAGTGTATCTATAAATAGCAATAGCACTTAGATATACCGCTTCACAGTGCTTTACATCACTCTCTAAGCGATTTACAGAGTCAGCATATTGCCCCCAACAATTTGGGTCCTCATTTTACCCACCTCAGAAGGATGGAAGGCTGAGTCAACCTTGAGCCTGGTGAGATTTGAATTGCAAAATTGCAGGCAGCTGGCAGTCAGTAGAAGTAGCCTGCAGTACTGCACTCTAACCACTGCGCCACTGTGGCTCATCTATAAAGAAGATGAAACACATGGAACTTGATTTCCCTGTCCCACTAATATTTATTGTTACAGCTACAATAATGTGTAAAGCTTACTGACCACATCACACTTTATGGACTTTTATTTCCAAAGTGTTAACAAGTAGAGTTAATCCTTGAGTTACGAATATAATAGAGCCAGCCAATTACATTTGTAACCTGAGGATTCATTAATTGGATCACGTTAAATGAATGTGATCCTTCCCTGCTTTACCCATTGCATTTGCTAATCAAATGCACAGGTTGTTAAGTGCTCACGAGATATCTCAGGGTGGGGAAGACCATGGGGGATCTAGTGTTACTGACCATCCAGGGCTCCCACAACCCACTGAGATATCTCATGCTTCCTCCTCCCACATCCTGCCCCACCAGGTCACTTACCTTTCGAAGATCTCGATGATCAAGCGAGCTGTCTCCCCTCTAGCCTCTCTGTCTGCTCTCTCGGTTTCTTTGTCTGCTCAGGGCACTCCAAAAGTGAAGCAGTGAGAGCAGAGGCAGAGCAGGAGGAGCCTACTCTGCTCAGCTTGGCTGATTTACCGAGCTGCCTGTGAAGGATACCTGATTCACTTTTGGAGTGCCGGGCACCCTTGGTGATTCTGAAGGAGAACAAGACCAAGCCCCCAAAGGCTTCTCTTCTCCATGCCAAAAGCTTTTGCAAAAGGATGGAAGGCTTCGGGGGAGCGATCTCGCACTGCTTGAAACCTTCCGTCCCTCTGCGAAAGCTTTTGGCATGGAGAATAGAAGCCTGAAGGACTGTGAGACCGTGCCCCAAAGATTTCTCTACTCTGCGCCAAAAGCTTTTGCAAAGGGATGGAAGGTTTCGGCGGAAGCAATCTTGCACTGCTTGAAGCCTTCCATCCCTTTGCAAAAAAAGAAGCAGATCGGGTATCCTGCACAAGCAGCCTTGGTAAGTCAGCCAAGCTGAGCAGGGTGTACTTGTCCTGCTCTGCCTCTACTCTCACCACTCCGCACCATGCTGCTGCACAAACCCCACAGCAGAGAGGCTGGAGAAGAGACAGCTCACTTGAGGAGAGAGAAGGGAGCGGTCAGCCTGTTCTGGAACTCTGGATCATCAAAAGGTAAGTGAGCAATCAATTGGTAATGGGGTGGGAAAGAGCCAGTGGGCTAGCATAGCATGACCAGTGTCTGTTAGGTCCCGGGGGTGTGTGGAAATAGGCAGGGGGAATATTGCAATGTCTCTGTGGTCAGTCATAAGGGTGAATGACTGCCATGGTGCTGCAACGTTCGTAACTTCAGGTCTGTGTTGTAAGTACTATGGGGGGGGGAGACGCAACTTTGAACTGTCGCTAAGTGAACTGTCCTAATTCGAGGACTACCTGTATAAAAACAAGGATAACCATATATGGATGTTAATATGCAGTCTTATACAATTAAGCAAGCAAGGAAAAGTAAAATCAAAAATACAAGAATAGTGCTTCCACTGAAGGAATAGATTCCCTTGTTCTTTATTAAATTTAAAAAGGGGAAATTAAAAAAAAAAATACCAATTGTGAGATATATTAATTACTTCAAGATAGTATGATCTCACTTAAAAAGATAATGACTGCCAATAATATATTAAGTTTAGATAAAAATGAACAATTAATAAAAAAATCCTTTTGAAATTATATAATCATAACTCCAGAGAATTTAATCAGGTTGCTTGACACAGTGGTAGGATTCAGCCGGTTCACACCGGTTCGGTAGAACTGGTAGCTAAATTTTTGTGGAGTTCGGAGAACCGGCTGAATAGCCTTCCTCCCCCACACCTCCCCACCTGCCACCCCCAAATTGCATCGATAAAGGGGAGCGGCTGGCTAAGTGACGGGCAGGAAGCCCTGCCATGCCCGGTGAGGAGGGGAGAAGAGACAGCAAGAGGAGCCTGATCTCGTTCCACACGCCCCAATGAAAGGCAGTGGCAGCCCGGCCACTTCCCTTCCCCACCCTGGAAGCTGTCCGCCACGCGCCCAGTCACCCATTCAACCCTCTCTCTCTTTTTTTTTCTCTCTCTCTCTCTCCCTGTGTCTCTGGGCTCACCCGGTGCCATAGTCCACCTCGCAGGCAGGAGCCACCCAGCCATCCTCCACAGGTTTGAGATGCTGCTGAGGAAAGGTGCCAACAACCCAGCAGGCCTTTCTCTCTCTCTCTCTCTCTTTCTCTCTCTCTCTCTCTCCTCCTTCCACTCTGGGGGAGTGAAGACACCACTTCCACAAAGGAACAAGTCACTCTCTTACTGCAGCCTTGGCTTGCCTCGCTCCACCCCTGCTCGCACACGCACAGCCCCAGCAAGGGAGCCCAAGATGGCCACCTCTTCTGTCGCTCGCTCCCTCCCTGAACACGGTCATGGGAGGGGCACTGCGGAAAGAGGCAGAGTGGGCGGGCACATCAAACTAGAGGCCTTTAGGAGAAGTGCACTGTTTGGGGGCGGAAAAGAGATGCGGGCGGGCGCTGCTCTTGCGTTTCTTCTTCTTTCACTTTGTTGGGGCTGGAGTTGCCTTGAGTTGCCCTCCTCACTTTATCCAGTGACAGAGATGGCATCCAAGGAAGCCATGGTTTAATTACAGCATTCAGTACATGATGGAATCCTCTTTCTTTCACCACCTTTCTTGGGGGAAGCGAGGGCATCTGGGCAGTGGTGGGTGGGGCAAGCTCTGCACTGCAATGGAGAAATGGGCAATGGAGCGGCAGCGCAAGGGAAGGAGGAGGCTGCTTTCCCTCTTTCTATTCCCTGCTCCTCCTCCTTCCCTCGTGCAATTTCTCCATTGCAGCGCAGCACCCAGGATCCACTTTGATACCGGGGTGTGTGTAATTTAACAACCGGTTCACCCAGGTCAGGTTGGCCATCGCAGGAGGCTCGTCCCACATGTGCGGCGGAGCTGGAGGACTGGGATGGGCCATGCCTCCCATGACAGCCAACCTGATCCTGGGCGAACTGGTTGTTAAATTATTTGAATCCCACCACTGCCTGAAAACATCTTCATTGCTCTTCTGCTGAGAAAGAGCCAATTTACAGCTGGACAAAGGAACACAGGACAAGTGTAGACCAATGCTGCAAAAACTTTCTCTTACTACATCCCATCGCTGCACCAAACTGATTTTAGACTTTAAAAAATCATTTTCTCACCACTGTCGGAGCATTCACCACAGAGAGATTGTAACCATAGAGGAAGGAGGATCCAAAGGCTCCAACCAAAGATGCTGTTATAAGACTAATAGACCAGTCCTGAAATGAAAAGAGAATACTGTTAAGAGTACAGAGTAACAACAGAAATTTCAAGTAAACACCACTTGCAGAAATACAGATTGGAAAATCTTATTTTTCTAAACCAAAATCAGAGAGAAATTGTCTTTCTTAAGGAATTTACATGAAAATGTATTTAATTAGGGAACTTAATAAAATAGAACAATTCCTTAGGAGGTACCTAAGAAATCGAGCAACCTGTCTATTCCAATCTGTTTATGCCAGCCTTCTCCAGCTTCTCCAGCTTGAAGAACTGCTGATGGTCTAAGTCAGGGGTGTCAAACTGGTGGCCCGCAGGCCGGATGCATCATGCACATGACACACCCACCCCAGTTCCGCGAATGGGGAAAACGTCGCAAAACATCACGTGACAGCAATATGACGTGGCAAGTTTGACACCCATGGTCTAAGTCTACAGTTCCCCCAAAAAATCAATTCAGGTGTTGTCCATGATGGGCTGCTGGAAATTCTTGGAGTTGTACTTGGAGGACAAGATATGGAAAAAGTTGAAATATGAGTCAGGATCAGAATTCCTGAAATATGCTGTTGATTCATTTCATGAGTGACTTCTCCATAACATTTTTCTTAATCATTTCCAGAGAACCATTTTCTGATTTTTTTAATTCTTAAGGAAAAAAGGTTCAGTTTCCAGCAAGTGCGCCAACTGGTAACAATTCATTTTTTAATAATTTTGGCCAGCCTCCACACAATCTAATGCCCACATGTACAAACCCCCTCACTTCTAGATAGCATGAACAAGTGTCACTCTCTCCTAGTATAATCAAAATCTAGAGTAATTATAGAACTCTTTGTACAGTAATGGTTTCATTAAAACAAAAACAGAACGGAGTAAACTTCTAAAAATGGCCAGAGTTAAATTACCTATTTACAATTACAAAAAATAATGAATTGCCATATTCTACACTAAGCCTGAAGCCATCCTTGACATCGGATGATTATTTGATTATTATCCATTGGATATTCAGATAAACAGAAAATAGAGTATTTTCTCCTAACGATAATGAGGCTTATAGGGAAGGGTGCACTGCTTTCTTGAAACACAGATCCTTGTAGCAAAAATTTGAATCACAGATTTCCTGGTTCAGTCTCCAAAGTAATTACATTTGGGTAAGTACTGTATGTACCTGGTACACATATACACTTCTATTTTGGATATGAATCCCAGTAAGGTATTCTACCCCAGTTTCCTTAGGATTATTCCATCTTTTAGTCAACAAGCCCAGGCAAAAAGTTTTACCTGTAATAAAGACTACTGAATATGAATTTGGCAAAGATTGTATGTTGGAAAAACAGAAAAATATGAAAAATCCTTATGTTCTATGCCATCATATAGCAATCTAGTCTATGACAGTAAGAGGAATAAGCAAGTAAACAAATACCATTTATCAGCATTATAAACTGATCCCAGAAACAAACTAACACAGCTGCTGTAGGTTGGGTGTGAAAACTTAAGTAATGGCAGCTTCCAGAAATGTAGGTGCCCAATTTATCAAAGCTACATCTGTTTGCATGTTTCCCTGTCTTCAAAATTGAAAACTCAAGCTGCTCAAATAAGAAACAAGGTTTTTCAAGGAGAGTACAATCCTATCCAAGTCTTGCCCAAGAAGATATATTTCTCTCTTACCTAATTTAAGTATTTTATGGCCTCATTCAGCCCTTGACCTTCTAACAGTTGAGGGCAAGACTGAGTTGCATATCAGCTACATTGTGATGCAATGGAAAATGCTGTAGACAATTCAACAAAGCCGGAGGAGAAATGTCCTGGTCAGAAAAGCTTCACAAAAAGCGGAACAATACGTTTTCTTGGGCTCTCCTCTTCTGGAGTCATTTAAGCAAGGGCCATAATATTATTGCATTTAGCACTGAACCAGGTCTCTCTTAACTCAAGACTCTTTAATTTCACTTAGTACCAAAGTTTTAAGCTGAAAAATTGATTGAATGAACCTAGGGAAAATCTGTAATTAGTAAGTGGGGATGTTTAGACCACTTGTCCTTCCCCAGCCCATTTTTACAGCAATAGCAATAACACTTAGACTTATATACCGTTTTACAGTGCTCTACAGCCCTCTCTAAGCGGTTTACAGAGTCAGCATATTGCCCCCAACAATTTGGGTCCTCATTTTACCGACCTCAGAAGGATGGAAGGCTGAGTCAACCTTGAGCCTGGTGAGATTTGAACTGCTAAATTGCAGGCAGCCGGCAGTCAGCAGAAATAGCCCGCAATACTGCACTCTAACCACTACGCCACCACAGCTCATACAGCACCCAATTTCTTTTCCAGTATGAGGGCTTTTGCCATCAAAGGATACAAAATAGCAATGGATACAAAAGCAGATCTGGGAAATACTTTCTAGTCTAACTACAGATAGTCCTCGACTTACAACCACAATTGAGCCCAACATTTCCATTGTTAAACAAGACAAGTGACGCCCATTTTATGCCCATTGTATGACCGTATTTGCCACAGTTAATTGAATCACTACAGTTGTTAAGTGAATCTGGCTTCCCCTACTGACTTTGCTTGTCAGAAGCCAGCTGAGTAGCTTACTCAGGAGCCGAGGTGGCGCAGTGGTTAGAGTGCAGCACTGCAGGCTACTTCAAGCTGACTGCTAGCTGCAGTTCGGCGGTTCAAATCTCACCGGCTCAAGGTTGACTCAGCCTTCCATCCTTCTGAGGTGGGTAAAATGAGGACCCAGATTGTTGGGGGCAATATGCTAACCATGTAAACCGCTTAGAGAGGGCTGTAAAGCACTATGAAGCGGTATATAAGTCTAAGTGCTATTGCTATTACAAATGGTGATCACATGACCCCAGGACACTGCAACTGTCATAAACACATGCCCAGTTCCCCAGTGCCCGAATTTTGTTCACGAGACTATGAGGATGCTACAATTGTAAGTGAAAACCAGTCATAAGTCACTTTTTTCAGTGCCACGGTAGATTTGAACAGTCATTAAAACAAATGGTTGTAAGTTGAGAACTATCTGTAGTTCTTTCTGCTCTTCCAGTAACATCGCTGCATTACTATACATGCCCTTGCTCAGCTTGGAGACCCTGACACTCCCCCCAAAGAAAGAATTTTCTTCCATAGTTGGAAGAAAATATAAAAGATAAAGCATAGCTCTCCCATGGAATAATGCTGTTTGCCTCTGCTTTAAAGCATGCTTTCTGAATCTGGGATTTATCAGGCCTCACTTCCTCAGCAACTACTGCCCCCAAAAACTGAGAAAAAGGACAGAACACCTGTATGATTTCACCTTTCATGATACAGATTCATTTTTATGTAAAACTGAAAATGAAGGGAATTGAAGTGAAGAGAATTGGAGTGTCATTTAGGTCCCCAATGGAGTTTGTGGGAAGGATTTGAGGTGGCTTTTGCAAGGCTACCAGATGAATTCTTGGGAGATCTGAGCAAAAGCAATATGTCTTGTAATACAGAGACTGGGCCACTTTTAGGGCTGACAATACATGTATACCCACTCCACTTAAGACTGATTAGGCCTAGCCAGGTCCCCTCTCCAACAATGACCCTTGGATGCACCTGGGAGGGAGAGAGGGGAGCTAGGGCTGCAGAAAGTGAAGCTAGAAGGTAAAAGAGGCTGCCAGACTTTAGAATGGATGGGCGGGTGAGGTGGACCATTTTCATTTGCATAAAGGGCCAGGGGCGGGCTGACATTCAGGCTGGGATGCAAGCCACAGGCTTCAACCGGTGCCCTGAAAAATGCAAACAGAATACTGTAAGGCAGTACAGGGAGTCCTCGAGTTACGATCACAACTGAGCCCAAAATTTATGTTGCTAAGTGAAACATTTGCAAAGTGAGTTTGCCCAATTTTACGACTTTTCTTGCCACAGTTGTTAAGTGAATCATTGCATTTGTTAAGTTAGTAATGTTGTTAAGTGAATCTGGATTCCCCATTGACTTTGCTTGTTCAGAAGTTCACAAAAGCTGATTACATGACCCCCAGGACACAGCAATCATCATTAAATATGAACTAGTTGCCAACCATCTGAATTTTGATCATGTGACCATGGAGATGCTGCAACAGTCATAAGTGTGAAAAACGGTCATAAGTCACTTTTTTCAGTGCCATTGTAACATTGAATGGTCACTAAATGATCTGTTGTAAGTCGAGGACTATCTGTATTCTGCGGGGCTGCATTCTCCTCCTTTCCATCCCCTAATAATAACCCACATCATCTCCCTGGAGATCTTCAATACTGTCAGTTGGGTAGTATTTTTAGCTATGAAACCAACAGCTGCAGTACCAAATTTCTCTTAAACTTTGCGGCTCCCTCTCTAACCCTCCTGTAACCCCTCTAACACCCTTCCCTCTGCTCCCTTTTTAACCTCCTCCCCCCCCCAGCTTCTGTCTGGAGGGTAGAAACCCAATTCCCTGAGCGCCGGTCAGCCGTAAGCCCCCCGCCCCCCGCGTGCGTGGGTGCCAGCTGGGCTATCACGGTACCTTCCCGTTTTCCCGGGAATCGGTCCCGCGATTCCGAAAGGGCAGGAAAGCATAAGTCCCGGAGTCCGAGCGGACCAAGCCTGCTCTTCTCCTTCCTGGCACTTGAGAGACCCCGGCCTCTTGCAGAGGAAGGCGGCGAGCCTGAGGAAGAGGGAGCGGCACCTGTCACCGTAGACTCCAACTGTGTCGCCAAAGCCGGAGCTCTCGGCTTCTTTCCCAAGGAAAGGCGAATGCCGTCGGGCGCCGCTTCCTTGGGAGCGACTCCTGGACGGGTCACTTCCGAGGAAGCGGGCGCGCACAGGTTGCGCTGTGCAGCCGAGCCACGTGGATTGCTGAGCAAGATGGCTCTCTTTCCCCGAAAGCTCGCGCTTAGTTACTCACGTTTCTCACTCGTTGGTTACGCGCTGCGACGAGGGGCACTAGGCTGGTCATGTTCGACGGCTACTCTGGCCTCGGCGCGCGTCGGCACCCGCGACTGCCAGCTCCTCTACCTGTGCCCCCAGCGTGCGGGCGGGGCGCCGAAAAGGTGGAGCCCGGAGCCAGTTGCCGCCAGCTACAAGAAAGAGCGCGGCTCGGAGCCCAGGCAGAGATCGCAGGCCTCCGTTGCTGGGGAGCCGAGTCGAGAAAGGCAAGCCGCCGCCTTGTCCTGCGGGGGACCTCGGCCAGGCGGCTTGGCCAGGTGGGAGAGAGTTTTCTCCAGAGGATTGGGATTCTCCCAACTTGAAAAAGAGTTCCAGTGTCAGAACGACTTTGCACTTGGCTTCTACATCCCTGTTCATCTAAAATTTGCCACTTTAAAGACAGACCATAAGAGCATTCCAACTGCCACTTGTTCTTCAAATTCCAAAAATCTGAAATATAACATGAAAATCATACTTATGCTATCTAGTGATGGGTGGTGCATGTTTACAAGGAAAAGTGTTTCCCTCAGATTCCACTTCCAATTTAAATTTAGGCAAATGGCCTCTTGTGGACTGTAAGGTAGACAAGTTTGCTGACAAAACCAAATTATTTGGCGAGTTTCAAATTGAGGCAGTGAATACTTCTAGAAGAATTTTTTTTAGCATATGGCACATGTTAGCACACAAACAAATTTAAAATTGGCTCTTAATTTCCTTGGTAGTTTTTAATTTTAAATTTGTGTAAAGCTTCGATCAATGATAACAAGAAATTTAAAGTTCAAGTTGGTCACTTTTGACTGATGTGCCAATTTCCCCTTTCTTGACTACTACCAAGGAAATTAAGAGCCAAAGGGAAAGGGAAAGGGAAAGTCATAAATTAAATACTAGTATGTTAAGGAAAACAAACCTTAACCTCTCTGAAAATCAGAGCTTCCATAAAATCAAAAGAAATCAGTGAGCAAGGAGTGAAATGTAACTGGTTAAAATTAAAAATGGTTTCTATTTTGAGTGTTAACTATCAGTAATTGTGCTTGTAAATTAAAAGATAAAAATAAAAGAGGAATTCCCACTTTACTCATGCCTGGCACCCTTAATTAATCCTTTTATCTATGGATTTTTAGTTACTACCATGAAAAAATCCAGCAACATCATATCTAATAAATTGTTCTTTATCTGTGAAAAAAATTGCAACAAAACTTTCGTTATGACCTATAAAGCATGTTAATAAAGGAAAGACGAAGAAAGGAGTCATTGAAATGATCCGAGGGTGCCCCAATTTCCCTTCAAATATGTCTCAAAGGAGTTTTTCCCTAGAAGAAATAAATATTAAGGAAACAATAAGAGAAGTTTATTTCATTTTGGATAGTGTAGAGCACAGGTCACCAACCGGTGGTCCGTGGACCACTGGTGGTCCGTGAGAAAATTTTGGTGGTCCGCGGCGCACCCGGATGGAGGAGCTGCTCCGGGATGACTAATGGCCAGTCCTGTGACTAGAGCTCTGGAATATGGGACCGGCCAGGCAGCTCATGGTGGGGTTGGAAATCTCCACCATAGAGGGAGCTACGTGAAACTTGCAACTTTGCAGCGCAGCCCTCGCCGGCCGGAACGAGGTAATGGTGCAGGGGGGGTGGGTGCGCAGGCAGGCTAAAGCAACAGGTGTCGGCAACCTGCTGCTCATTCTTCCCCCTGCTGTGGCTTCCTGTTGGCTGAACCCACCAGTGGCTGGCCCGCCCCTCGCCCTCCCCTCCAAGTCACTCCTCACCTGGCCTGAGAATGGAAGGGCGGGGGATGGAGATTTGCTCCAAATTCCAGAGCGGGAGCAAAGCTTCATCTCTTGCTGGGTTTCGCGGGCATTTCTTCCGGGCCTTGTTGGTGCTCCATGCACTTGGTCTCTCAGGGAGACTCGTGACTTCCTCTCAGCCTCAAGACACTGGCCCGGCCCAGCTGTTTCTGCCGCTGCTGTTGGCGCCTCCATGGCCTGACCGCTGCTTTCGCAGTGCAGTTAAATTTAGCTCACTTCACAATGGGGGAGACGGCATCCCCTTCTCCTCCTGGAGCCCATTACGATGCGGAGCATCGGGTCGGGCGAGTGTTGGGGTGGAGAGCAGGTTGTGCATCTCCCCAAGTGACCGAGGTGCGTCCAGCACCAACAAAGGCCGAAGGAGCATCCGCGAGACCCAGAGAGCGCCGGAGAATCAGAATGAGAGAGAGACAGACAGACAGACAGACAGACAGAGAAAGAAAGAGAGGGGGGAAAGAGAAAGAGAGAGAGAGAGATGACAGAGAGAAAGAGAGGGGGGAGAGATGAGAGAGGGGGAGAGAGATGTCAGAGAGAGAGAGAAAGATGAGAGAGAGAGACAAAGGGGGAGAGGTGAGAGGGAGAGGAGGGGAGAGAGAGATGAGAGAGGGAGGAGAGAGGAGAGAAAGGGGGAGAGATGTCAGAGAGAGAGATGAGAGGGGGAGAGAGAGGGAGAGGGGGACAAAGGGGGAGAGAGGAGGGGAGAGACACACACACACACAGAGGTACAGAGAGGGGGGGAAGAGGGAGGGGAAGATAGAGGGAGAGAGAGACAGAGAGAGAGAGAGATACACTGAGGGATACAGAGAGAGGGGANNGAGAGGGGGAGAGATGAGAGAAAGAGAAGGGGGAGAGAGGGGGGAGGAAGAGATGAGAGAGAAAGATGAGAGAGACAAAGAGGGGAGAGAGAAAGAGAGGAGGAGAGAGATGAGGGAGAGGGGGGAGAGAGAAAGAGATGTGAGAGACAGACAAAGGGGGAGAGAGAGAAAGGGGGGGAGAGAGAAAGAGAGAGGGGGGAGAGAGAGAAAGAGAGAGGGGGAGAGAATGCCTGAAGGACCCCATCCTGTCACTGGGAGTCCAGGCGCTTCAGCAAGTGGTGCGCTGGATTCGTATTAGTGGTCTGCAGGATTTAAAATTATGAATGTAGTAGTCCCTGAGGTCCAAAATGTTGGGGACCCCTGGTGTAGAGATAGCTGATAAGAATACTGTGGAGGTCTCTGGTTGCTGCCATCTCATTCAGATAAAGTGCTCTTGTACATGCTACCCCAATGTTATTCTCACTCCAGTGTGCATTGTTGTCAAGCACATGAAATCTGGTCATATATGTGCATGTTGGTCAGAAAATGACATTTTATTTCTGTTGTATTTGTGAATGGTTGCTGAGGTAGTTATTAAATGAGGAATGAGTATACTATAATGATCTCCGTTGACTAATAGTACCATAATTCATATTCACATTCTGAGCTAATGTAACACAATTCTCAACATTCAGAATAACAGAGTTGGAATGGACCTTGGAGATCTTCTAGTCCATCCCCCTGTTCAAGCATGAAACCCTATAACATTTCTTCAACATTCTGAATGTTGAAGAAAATTACCAATGCTCCAGGTTGTATGAAGCTTCTGTTGCCCTTGTCATCAAATCAAAGCAACCTTTATTATGGTCAAAGACCAGTATAAGAGGGATGGATACAAGGAATTTAAAAGCATAAAATACAAAACTAAAATTATATAAAAAGATCTCAGGGCGCTTTGGCGCCAGGATACAAATTATAAAATACCACTTGTCACGGGCAATAATAATGAATCAAATCCAAGCCCCCCTCCTCCTCCCAATTGAATGGCAGTATCACTTTTAGGGATCTGACATGCTGCCTTCCTTAGAAAAAGAAGGGATCCACCTGCGAAAAGATATAAACAAAAAAAAATCCATTATAGTATATTAACAAGATTTGTTAGGGTATTGGGAGTGGAATTTTTTCAGTAAGGTAGGAGGCCTAACGTTGTTTAGCGACCCATTCATTTTGGGATGAGGGTAAATGTTTCCAAGAAACTACGGTAAGTATTGGGTTTTTCCCCTGTGGGTCCCAGTGTCAAGGATTTCCTTGATTTCAAAGTGTTGTTCACCTTCTATCATGATGGGAACAGGTGGTGTAGATGCAGGTGATCTGCAGGTGATCTGAGATTACCTCTCGTTTGAGTAAACTAATGTGAAATACTGGGTGGACTTGCCTGAGTGTCTTTGGAAAGAGTAGTTCTACTGTTACTGGATTGATGACCCTAATGCTAGGGAAAGGTCCAATGAAATTTGGCCCTAATTTCTTTGATGGCTGTAATGATTTCAGGAATTTTGTAGATAAGTATACTCTATCTCCAACATGGAAAGGTTTGGGTTCCATTCTTTTTTTGTAAGCTTGAATTTTAAAAGTCTCTCTAGGTTCCATTAAAGCTAATCTAACTACTGGCCATGTGTTTTGCAAAGTGTCCATCCACTCCTTAAGTGAGGGAATGATGGGTTCTTCTGTGGGTAGTTCAGGCATGGGGCTGAAATCTTGGCCTGTAGCTACTCTAAAAGGGGTAAAACCAGTACTTGAGTGTACAGAGTTATTGAATGCGACTTCAGCAAAAGGTAAAAGTTCAGTCCAGTTATCTTGTTGAAAATTAATAAAACATCTTAGATATTGTTCTAGCACCGAGTTAGTCCTCTCAGATTGACCATTAGTACACGTGTGATGCAATGAGCTCAACCCCTGGCCGGTGCCCAGTAAGCTCAAGAATGCCCTCCAAAATTTGGAGGTGAATTGGACCCCTCTGTCGGAGATGATTCTTTGTGGAGCTCCATGAAGACGATAAATGTGTATTAGGAATAATTTGGCTAAACTTTTGGCAGTTAGGATCTTTTGGCAAGGTATAAAATGTGCCTGTTTTGAAAATAGGTCTGTCATGACTAGAGATGTGAAGGCCTGGAAAAAAACTGGAAAAACTCGGAAAAAAACCGTTTTTTTTTCCTCGTTTTTTTCTTGAAGGCTTTTTTGTTTGTTTTTCCAAAAAATTGGAAAAATTGAAAAAAAAAACCATTGTGGAATATTTTATTTTAACATGATTAATAAAATATTTTAAGTT
>QLTV01002707.1:26687-37816 GCA_003457575.1 Thermophis baileyi | reverse complement strand
AGGAACTGGGCATGGCTAGTCTAGTGAAGAGAAGGACCAGGGGAGACATGATAGTAGTGTTCCAATATTTGAGGGTCTGCCACAGAGAGGAGGGGGTCAAACCAGAGGTGGGTTTCAGCAGGTTCTGACCAGTTCTGGAGAACCGGTAGCGGAAATTTTGAGTAGTTCGGCGAACCAGTAGCAGAAATTTTGAGTAGTTCGGAGAACCGGTAAATACCACCTCTGACTGGCCCTGCCCCCATCTATTCTCTGCCTCCCGAGTCCCAGCTGACCAGGAGGAAATGGGGATTTTTCAGTAACCTTCCTCTGGAGTGGGGAGGGAATGGAGATTTTGCAGTATCCTTCCCCTGGAGTGGGGTGGGAATGGAGATTTTACAGTATCCTTCCCCTGCCACGCCCACCAAGCCACACCACGCCCACCAAGCCATGCCCACAGAAACGGTAGTTAAAAAAAATTTAATCCCACCGCTGGGTCAAGCTATTTTCCAAGACACCTGAAGGCCAGACAAGGAATAATGATCAAGAGAGATTAATCTGAAGCTAACATATGCAAAATAGGGCCCCGGTACTGGAAGGAAGGAAGCAGTAATGTCTTAAGGAACTTGTGACTTCTCCTGCATTGGCAAATGTAACTGTTCATGAGACCAATATCAGAAAAATGCTGAACAACAGTGGTTTGCATAATAGTGTTGCAAGAAGAAAGCCACTATTCTCTAAAAAGAAAATTGCTACCCATCTACAATTTGGGAAAAACCATGTAGATAAGAATGTTCTGTGGATGGATGAGACCAAAGTATAATTTTTTTTGCTTTAATGAAAAGCATTATGTTTGGCAAAAGGCAAACACTGCATTCCAGCATAAGAACCTTATCCCATCTGTGAAATATGGTGATTGCTGTTCCATGGTTTGGGCCTGCTTTCCTGCCTCGACCTGGATGGCTTTCCATCATTGATAAAACAATGAATTCTGAATTGTATCAGTAAATTCTACAGGAAAGTGTCAGGTATCTGTCTGCAACCTGGCGCTCAAGAGAAAATGAATCATGCAGCAAGACAATGACTCAGAATACACAAGTTGAATGACCAAAGAATGGTAAAACAGAAGAAAGTTAATGTTTTGGAAAGCCGGTCAAAGTCCTGATCTTAATCCTATAGAAATGTTGGGAAGGATCTGAAGTAGGCATTTCATGCAAGGAAGCACACCAACATCCTGAGCTAAAGCTGTTCTGTAAGGAGGAAATGGACTGAAATTCCTCCTAGCTGATATGTAGGTTTGATCAATAATTATCAAAAACCTGGGCAAAGGGCACATCAGTTATAGAAACCAAGTTTCACATACTTTTGCCAGACAAAAACATGGATCATTTTCTCAATTAAATAAATGAACAAATATAATGTTTTCACTCATTTATTTAATTAGATTCTCTAGTTTTAAGACTTCTGTGGTGAAAAGGTCACATTCTAGGTCATATTCATGCAGAAATATTGGAAGTTCAACAGCTTTCACAAACTTTTAAGCACCATTGTAGGACAAATCTTTCTTCAGCTTTTGAGTTAGGGAAGATAAATAATTTGGGCCTTCTCTATAGCTTTAAAACACAAAGAATGTTTGGGAAGGGACTTATGCCTACTTACAGTTCCAATTGTGGACAAAATTTGTTTCTGCATTATGTAGAGACTCTTATTTATAGATCCAGAGTGCTATAAAGAACATTTTGAATCCTACATTTCGAAGGAATGGAGTCAGTGGTGGGATTCAAGTAATTTAACAACCGGTTCTTCTTAATGACCGGCTGGGGGGGCGTGGCTGGGGGGTGTCATGTGACTGAGTGGGCATGGCCAACTCTACATCGCTTGCATGGGTGGTGCCTGTATGGGCCAGACGGGGTTGGGGAGGGAATCCGGGGGTTGGGGAGCGAATCCAGGGGTTGGGGAGGGAATCCAAGGGTCTCCAGTGGGTGGGGCCGCGGGAGGAAAGAAATAAAGATCCAACCTCTGTGTTTGTGTTTGTGTGTGTGTGTGTGTGTGTGTGTGTGTGCGTGAGAGAGAGAGAGAGAGAGAGAGAGAGAGAGAGAGAGAGAGAGAGAGAGAGAGAGCACACCACCGCCAGCCCTGATATAACTCTCCCAGATTGGATTGGATCTCTCTCTTTCTCTCTCTCTGTCTCTCACTCTCTCTCACACACACAGACACAGAGGTTGGATCAGATCTCTCTCTCTCTCCCTCCCTCCCTGCTTTAGGCAGGCTTAGAAAATCTGCCAGGCTGAGGGAAAGTACATATGCTACGGCATTCTGAGGACACCCCTCGCTCGTCCCTTTGCTTGGCTTCCCTCCTCCCGCCATCTCCTCGGTGCTCACTCGCTTGCGCTCTCCCTCCCCAGTCTAGTTTGACGCAGGTGGCAGCTCATGATTTCCTTTTGCAAGCCCGCTGTCGGTGAAGCTGAGTGCTGGTGAGGGTGACAGCTGGTGACCTTTTTGCCTAGGTTTGTCTGGTTGTCGGGGGGGAATGGCTTCCTCCCCAGGCCCCTGTCCATTTTCCCCCTGACAGCCAGACAAACCTAGGCAAAAAGCCAGCCCTCACCAGTGCCCAGCTTCACCAACAGTAGGCTTGCAAAGGGAAATCGTGAGTTACTGCCTGCATCAAGCTAGACTGGGGAGGGAGAGTGCAAGCGAGTGAGTGAGCACCGAGGAGATGGCAGGATGACGGAAGCCAAGCAAAGGGGCGAGTGAGGGGTGAGGGGTGTCCTCAGCATGCTGTAGCACATGCACTTTCCCTCAGCCTGGCAGACTTTCTAAGCCTGCCTATAGCAGGGAGGGAAGGCACCAGGGTCTTTCTGCCGCCGGCCTGCTGAAGCTGCGGGCTCCTGTTCCCGGAGCCACTCTCTGGCCAGCAGCCGCTCTCACTGCAGCTCCCGGAGGTTGCCATGGAGCCGCTTCAACTGCTTCCCTGTGCTGGGAGAACACGATGCCAGGCGCGTGAGCGAGGCAACCATCCAGGAGGACCTCGCTTTCCGTGGTGTCACACAGCTCTCCCAGGGAGGTAGGAGATGGAGGCACAGTCCCCAGGGGACTGACCAGGAGTGCCTGGCGGGCTTGGGCTAGGCTGGATGGCTCGTGAGGCAGCAGCAGCAGCCGGGATCACCGCTTGGGGGATGCCACTGGGCCTGGATGCAGCGGGATTCCCTCACCTGGGTGGCTCCAAAGTTAAATGCGGAAATGCCAGAGGGGCCAGCGGGCAAGGCTGGTTGGCGATGGCTCTGTGTCTAACAAAGGGGCCTCCCCTCCCTCTTTTGGGCAGTTTTAGAAAGAACAGGCTGGGAACTTCAAGCCAGGCATGCCCCACAGCCCCACCCACCCCCACTGGCAGCTCTGGGCTAGGCAACGGTTCGGCTTTCCAAGCTGGCTGTGACCCCCAATACCCACCTGCCCTGCCCTTCCTTCTGTGGCTGGTGGCAGAGAGGAAGGCAATCCAGGCTGAGCCACCGCCACTCGGCCCGCTCCCCCAGCCCGCATCTCGCCCCCTGCTGGGCTTCGCCTGCCACAGCTGCCAGCAGATGGGGGTGGCCAGGGGCTGTGAGGTTGCACCATTCGCATCGCCCCTCCACCAGCCAGCCCTCACCCACCCGCCTGGTAGGTTGTGGGAGAGCCGGGCCCGAAAGACGGCCGAGCCTCGCCTTGTCGTCCCCCCCAGGTGGCCCTTTGGCCAAGCACGGCAGGCCTGGAACTGGTCTCCCTCCCCCGCCGTCGGCCTTACCTTTTCAGGCCAGGTGAGGTGTGGCTGGGAGGGGAGGGATGAGGGGCGCCCACCGCAGGCCACTGCAGGCCACCACCCACAAAGAGGCCACCCAGGTAGCCGTGCAGTGCCAGCAGCAGCAGCAGCAGCGCCACACAGGGACTGGGTCTGAGCCCCACTTTGCAGGAGCCCCAACGATGCCCCCGGCCTCCTTAGGGCAGAGCCAGCTCCGGGCACTAGATTGGCCCCCTGCGAAGCCCATTGTCTGCCAAGGAGCCCAGCCAAGGCCTCGCTCGCTGCCTGCTGAGACGCCTGGACTCCTGGTGACAATTGGGGTCCTTCAGGCTTGGCTGCCAGTTTAGAGTCCCTTGGGAGTTGGGCAGCATACAAATTTAATAAATAATAATAAAATAATAGTAGCTCCAGCCCCTCCCTCCGAGTGCCTTATCAGAGCTGCCTTGGGGTTTTGCCTGCGGGGCCGTCGCTTGCTTGGAGTGGGGAGGGGGGCTGGGTAGAGGAGTGCCAAGATGCCAAAATGGCCTCAGGAGAGGCCGGCCAAGGTAAGGAGTGCCTGGGAGGGGAGGGGTGAGGGGCAGGCCCAGCCAGTGGTGGGATCAGTCAGTTCGCCAACTGCACACAAAGTTAACAACCGGTTTGGCTGAACCGGGCCGAACCAGCTGAATTCCACCACTGGACAAGCCCCTGGTGTGAAACTATGGCAACCATCAAATTTCCATTTGCTGTTGATGTCAAGAAAAAAATGTGGGCCACCAATTATACTTCCATTGCTACCCCTTAGGGATTTTATTTTGATGATACTGTAGTAAAATAGAAAGATCAAAAGCTTTCTGTTATATTACTGCAGAGATTTAGAGACCATAGTGACAGTTAATGCTAACATACAAGTGGTTATTTGATTCTGGCTTCCAAAAAAATGGCATTTTGGAAAGCTATTGACAGTTGGCAGAGGCAGTCTTAACCATGTGGAACAACAGCCTGATTCTGTATCCCTGGCGTTCACCCTCTAAGATTCCAAGAGTCTCCTTCAACAGCAGTTCCTCATAAAACACATACTCCCTGGGCTCCCTGGGCTCAGAATTAAGAAAACTCTGGATAGGGAACGGTTAAATACCATCCACTTAATACTCTTCCAATGGAATTCAGTCTTTTAAAACATGTTTTGTGAATCCTACACTCAGTTGTGGTATTCAGGATTTGTAGATTCTGGCTTGGACTGATCCAATCAATTATAATTGCAGTAGCTGTGAAATATTTTTTCAGGTATTAGTTTCCCAGCTCTCCTAGTTTCCAATCTTACTTTGTTAACTTTTTACAGGATAGAGTTACCTCACTACTATGCTACCCTAAGCAATATTTAAAAGTCCAAACTGCTATCTTGCAAAATCTTTGAGCAGAAATCATTGAGTTATTATCAACTGAGGCAATTCTCTGTTTCCACATCAAATCTATTCAAATATTTCAAAATAAAGAAAAAGTACACTTGCCACTTTCATAGTTATTGCAGCACTGTCTTTCTCTTTGGTTGTCTCCTGTTTAGTCCTCATTGCATTATTGTCCATGTTGTTATCTGTTGATGACATGGAAAATATTTTAATTGAATTTCCTTAAAATTAAGTAGCAATGTAAGTTTATTCTTTGAGTCTGCTCATATACAGCCAGCATCCCCCCACCCCCCACAGTATTAGCACTAATATGTTTAGCATCCAGGGATGACCAATTTTTGAAAGTTTGTAGCTCTTGGCTTTCAACTCAGAGGAAATAAAAATAATTTGCTATATTACAGATTGCAGATTAAGAGAGTTGGAAAGGACCTTGTAGGTTATCTGGTCCAACCCCCCCCCCCCAAGCAGGAGACCCTACACCATTTCTGACAAATGACAGTCCAGTCTCTTCTTGAAAGCTTCTAGTGTTGAAGCTCCCACAACTTCTGAAGGCAACTTCTGTTCCATTGGTTGATTGTTCAGTCAGAAAAATTCTCCTTATTTCTAGGTTGAATCTCTCCTTGAAGAGTTTCCATCCATTATTCCTTGTCTGGCCTTCGGGTGCTTTGGAAAACAGGTTGACCCTCTCCTCTCTGTGGCAGCCCCTCAAGTATTGGAACACTGCTATCATGTCTACCCTGATCTTCTCTTCACTAGACTAGCCATGCCCAGTTCCTGTAACCGTTCTTCATGTGTTTTAGTTTCCAGTCCCCTAATCATCTTGGTTACTCTTCTCTGAACTTTTTCTAGTGTCTCAACATCTTTTTTATAGTGTGGTGACCAAAACTGGATGCAGTATTCTAGGTGTGGTCTTACTAAGGCTTTATAGAGTGGTATTAGTACCTCACTTGATCTTGATTGTATCCCTCTGTTAATGCAACTTAGGATTGCATTGGTTTTTTTGGCTACCGCCGCACACTGCTAGTTCATATTTAACTGGTTGTCCACTAAGACTCCAAGATGCCTCTCACAGTTACTGCTATTAAGTAGTCTATATGTGTACTTTTGGTTTTTCTTGCCTAAGTGTAAGACTTTACTTTTCTCTACATTGAATTTCATTTTGTTAGATAGGGATGTTCAAGTCTGTCAATATTCATCTGGATCTTGAGCCTATCATCTAGGGCAGTGATGGCGAACCTTTTTCTTCTTGTGTGCCAAAAATGGAAGCGTGCGCTAGCGCGCACACATGCTGGCACCAGGGGTGGGTTCCACTTACCTTCCCCACCGGTTCGCATCGCGATGTTTTGCGCACCTCCAAGAGGAGGAGGGGACCCAGTCTCCCCCATTGTGAAGCGCACTTTCACTGTGCTGCACAAGGTGCTGCGAGAGCAGTGGGCAGGCCATGGAGGGGATATTGGGTCTTCCCCCCACCCCATGCCAAAAGGAAAGCCAGCTGGGCTTCTCATCCTAGAAGCCCCCTACCCTCCCCCCTGCTCCCTTCCACCTACCCCCAACTCAATCCCACTTCGGGACAGAGGAACATGCACTGGAAACGTGTGTTGGGGCGATGTCGGAGCACACCTTCTGACCCTCCGGCGCTCGGCCCGCAACTCTCCATGCTCCTCCAGGCCTGGCTTGCTGAGGAGGGGGGGAGCAGCCCTGATGCTATCACTGCCTGGCTTCCTCAAAGGTGCGGCACATTTCAAAGACAGCAGCTCGCATTCAGTGGGACAGCTGAGTGAGCTGGGCCAGGCCTCTCCATCATCTGACTCGCCAATGGGGGCGCTTCTGCCGGGCCAGCACCCCCCTCCTGCTGGGCTCGGCGCTCGGCCAGGGAAGGGGAGCACTTCCGCACACTGCCCCCTTCTTTCTCTTGGCCCCACCAACGAGGGAGGAAGAAGGCCAGAGTTGGGGGATGGCCCCCACCCAGCAAGTTCTGCCCCCACCATTCTCTCCCAGCCCTCTTTGCTGGCAGCAACAGCAAATGTACGATGAAAGTGGAATGCTGTTGCCGCACAAAGGCAAATACAGGGGCTCTTTGCTCCTGCACTAATCCCGCCCATCGCCACCACCGTGAGAGGGCGACAACTCTTTCATCCCTCTGCCGTGACAAGGCCACAGGGAGCCACAGCAGAGGGGTGAAAGAGCCGCATGCAGCTCTGGAGCCGCGGGTTGCCAACACCCAGGTTAGGAATAAAATATGACTTCAGAAAACAATCTGGACACCCAAGGATTTTAAAAAAGTGGTAACTGCAAGGTTTTAGATATTAATGAGGTGGGAGGTGGAGGACATGCATGAAATTTGCATGAAAATAAGCAGGTACTTGCAAAACTTTCATAGGTACAGAAGTAATTTTGAAGGATCAATTTTATTTTATTTTTTGCCAAAATGTATATGCCATTTACGTTTCCAATTCAAGGTGGTTTACTTCATATTAATGAAATTAGAGTGTTCATTCATAAAACAATGAATAATAAATATAACTGTTAAAAACTATTAATCAGCCCACTGCTGCCACTGAGTGGCACTACAGTCACAATGCCAAGACAAGAATGACTGCAGGGTCAGCTGTGATAGTGGCAAAAGAACAGATAATTCATCATTCTCTAAACCATCACCAAGCCCATCCTACATCTCACAGACTTCACCAAATCTCTATGAATGTTCTTGAATATGAGAGAATAGATTAGCACAGAGGAGAGCACTGCAATAACTTTGTCACCATTATTCAAATCTATCTTAGCACTTACTTATATACCACTTCATAGTGCTTTACAGCCCTCTCTAAGTGGTTTACAGAGTCAGCATATTGCCCTCAAAAATCTGGGTCCTCATTTTACCGACCTCGGAAGGATGGAAGGCTGAGTCAACCTTGAGCCTGGTGAGATTCGATCTGCCAAATTGCTGGCAGCTGGTGATCAGCAGAAATAGCCTGCAGTACTGTACTCTAACCACTGAGCCACCGCGGCTCTTAAGATTTGAATCACCTCAGAGTGACGAGAAATTCTGGCTGGTACTACCTATCCTATCCTAGCTACAAGGGAACATGTTGGCCCTACGGTATTGTTAACATAAATACCATCTTTTTGGGTAGCTACATGGTCACACTCTGTATTGTGTGAGATCGAACATGTTCCTGACCAACCTGACTGACAACTTTGTCATCCAAAAGGTAGAGGAGGGAACTAGAAGGACAGCAATACTGGACATAATTCTTACTAACAGAGAAGAACGGATTGGGGGGGGTGAAGTTGCAGGAACTTTGGGGGAGGGTGACCATGTCATATTAGAAGTCAACATAATGCAGACACAAGCAGTACAACATAATCAAACCAGTGTCTTAGACTTTTAAAAAGTTGATTTCAAAAATGTAGAGAGAGCTTGGAAAGGATTCCATGGATGAAAATGTTAAAGGGGAAAACAACTCAAGAAGTTTGGGAAAGTCTGAAAAATATGATTATAAAAGCCCTGTACAGCACAATATCACCAAAAAAAAAAAAATTCCAAGAAGAAACAAGCATGGTTGCACAAAGAACTGTCTGATAAGTTCAGAAAGACAAAAGGGATAAGCATAAGAAATGGAAAGAGGGACACATAACTAAGGCAGAATACCAGCATATAGCCCGAATCTGCAAAGATAATGTCAGGAAAGCTCAAAATGAACTAAGACTTGCAACAAAAGTCAAAAGTAATTTTAAAAAAGTTTTTTCAACATATAAAAAATTAGAAAAAAGTCAAAGAAACAATTGGTGCATTAATGGGAAACGATAGCAAGGAAATGACAGGCAGCAGGGAGAAAGTAGAGCTGCTTAATTCTTTCTTTGCATCTGTCTTCACACAAAAAAATAAAATAGCCCAACCTACCAAAAACAGAACCTTAAAAGACAAACTAGGACTTTAAAATTAAAATAGGCAAGAAAACGGTAAAAGAACATCTGTCCACTCTAGATAAGTTCAAATAACCAGAACCAGATGGATTACATCCCAGAGTTTTGAAAGAGCTGGTAGACGTGATTTTGGAACCATTGAACCATATCTTTCAAAGATCTTGGAACACCAGGGAACTACCAGAGGCCTAGAAAAGAGCTGATGTTCCCTTCTTCAAAAAAAAAGAAAGAAGAGAAGAGAAGAGAAGAGAAGAGAAGAGAAGAGAAGAGAAGAGAAGAGAAGAGAAGAGAAGAGAAGAGAAGAGAAGAGAAGAGAAGAAAAGAAATAGATTCAGGAAACTACAGACCAATCAACCTGACATCAATACCTGGGAAGATCCTGAAAAAGATAATCAAGCAACAGATCTGCAAACACTAGAAGCAAACAAAGTTATCACCAGAAGCCAACATGGATTTATCCAAAGCAGATCATGCCAAACAATTCTTTGGCAAAGTGACTAAATTAGTGGACCAGTGAAATGCTGTATACTTTGTCAAATGTAGTGTTGTAAGGAATATCCTTCTGGGTTCAGTTCCAAGTGGGGAAAAAGACACTGGATTCATGGAAGTTGCTTGGAAAGAAGGTTTAATAGTGGACAGGAGCACATGGCATGGGCTCCTGAACAGAAAAGGTGGATCACATGCTTCCAGATGTTGGGTGAAGAGAAAAGGGGAGAAAAGATGCTGAGTCTCTTGGTTTTATGACCTCTGTTGGGCCCCACCTCTTAGTTTCCTGTTCCTGTGTATGCAATGCACTCCGATTGGCTGTCAGACTCCCAGGGGCATGCTGGGGCAACATGCTGGCTGATGCAATCTTCCCAGGTGCCATGAGGCAGAGGGCTAATCCTATCTTTGTTATGTAGAATAGACTGCCCATTGACAAAGGTGGGGGGATGAGTGAGCTGGGCCATTCCTTGATGGCCCATTGACAAAGGTGGGGGCTACTAAGAGTGAGTCTGTTTCCTTTCTAAAAGCATGTTTCTCAATTTCTCTAGGGATATTCTATAAAATCTGCCTTTTTAATTTTTCCTAGAATATTTCATTTTTCCAGGAGAGGGGTGGGTGCTAACTTCCTACAGTAGACCACAACCTACTTCTTGGTAAGTTAGAAAATGTGGAATGGACAGCATCACCACCAGATGGATTCATAACTGGCTAACAAACTGGCTGACAAAACTGACTGACAACATGTGGTCCTTAATGGAACTACATCTACATGGAGAGAAGTAAGCAGTGGGGTACCCCAAGGTTCTGTCTTAGGCCCAGTACTCTTCAGTATCTTCATAAATTATTTAGATGAGGGAATAGAAGGGGAACTCATCAAGTTTGAAGACGACACCAAGCTGGCAGGAATAGCCAACACCCTAGATGATAGGCTCAAGATCCAGATGGATTTCAACAGACTTGAACACTGGGGCCTACCTAACAAAATGAAATTCAATGTAGAGAAAAGTAAGGTTTTCACTTATGCAAGAAAAACCAAATGTACAAATATAGATTACGTGAAACTTGGCTCAATAGGAGTAACTGTGAGAGGGATCTTGGAGTGGACAATCACTTAAATATGAACCAGCACTGTGTGGCAGCAGCCAAAAAAACCAATGCAAACCCAGGCTGCATTAATAGAGGGATAGAATCAACATCACGTGAAGTACAAGTAGTCCTCAACTTACAACCACAATTGAGCCCAAAATTTATGTTGCTAAGTGAGAAATTTGTTAAGTGAGTTTTGCCCCATTTTACGACTTTGCTTGCCACATTTGTTAAGTGAATCATTGCAATTGTTAAATTAGTAACACGGTTGTTAAGTGAATCTGGAATGCTGATTAAAGGAATCTAAATTAAAGCCTTATTGACTTTATTGATTGATGCTTTATTAAAAATGTTTTTTAAAAACCAAGAAGAATTGCTAAAGACTTACAGGTTGAACTTCTCAAGCAAGAGTTCAGAAATTAGAAGTTTTTCTGAAAAAATTAGCAGTATTGCTCAATGCTTTAACAGTTTCCCCTCATTTAAAGAAATTGCAT
>QLTV01002707.1:0-14018 GCA_003457575.1 Thermophis baileyi | reverse complement strand
TGGGGGCGGGCCAGGCGGGGGGGGGGGGGGGGGGGGATGGGATGGGACACGGCAAGGCAATGGCCGGATCCTTAGGGCAGGAGAGAAGCCGCGTCCAAAGACCCTCCTTAAGCGAGCAACCACCCACCCTCCGTGTACGCCTTTGCTGCACTTTGACGCTCACTTGAGGAGGGTCTCCCTGCATGCGCCACAGCCAGCCAGGGAGTCACAAGAGGGGGAGGAGGGTCGCCCAACGAGAAGCCTGCGCGGGGGGTGGCGATCGTTCCTCAGCACACACAGAGAGAAGGGGAGAGAGATGGGAGAAAGAAAGAAGGGAGAAAGAGAGAGATGAGGGAGGGAGAGAGAGAGGGGGAGAGAGAGAGAGGGAGAGAGATATGGGGAGAGGGAAAGAGAGAAAGAAAGATGAGAGGTAGGGAGAGAGATTGGAGAGAGAGAAAGAGAGAGGGAAAAGAGAGAGAGATACCTGTTTCTCATAGAAAAGAAAACAGAGCCACAAAACCTGGGTAGGCGTAGCTGGGGGGGTCATGTGACTCGGTGGGAGTGACATCGAGTTGGCCATGCCCACCCAGGTTTTATGGCTCCGCGTGTTTTGTTTTCTCTGGGAAACAGGTCCAAATGGCTCTTTGAGTTTTTAAGGTTGCCGACCCCTGAGCTAGGAGAATAAAAGTGCTGAACTGTTTCCTGTGTCTGCCTCCTTCTTTCGTGCCCACATCTAACACTGGCGATGAAGGTGGGATCTTGAAGGAGGACAAGGAGAACAAAGGCACCTCGTGGCATCCGTGGCCATTTTTTTTGAAGCAAGGTCCACCCTGCTCCAGCCAATCTGAGGATGGCTACCCAAACCTCTCCAGCACCAGCAATTTTCGACCCAAAGATGGAAGAATGGCACACCTACATGAGCCGATTCCACATGTTCCTGGAAGCCAACAATTTCCAGGACTTACCAGACAATCGGAAGAGAGCCCTGTTCCTCACATACTGTGGAACCAAAATCTACAAGATGGCACAGACCCTTTTAGCACCAGCAGACATCGAATCCATCTCATGGACGACCCTGCAGACCACCCTGAAAGAACACTATGCCCCAACTGCCACCCCAATGGTAAGCCGCAATGAATTTTACCATCGCTGCCAAAGAGAAGGGGAAACAATTAATGACTTTGTAGCTAAATTAAGAGAAATCGCAACCAAGTGTGAATTTATAAACCCCAAAGAAATGATGCAGGACCGGATCATTTTAGGGATGAAGGACCTCACATTACAAAAAAAGCTACTAGTCCGGTGAGGGGTCACTTTCAAAGATGCAGTGAAAGAAGCAAGAGCAGCAGAGTCCTCAGACAACTACGCAGCCAATCTCAAAAGAACAAGCAGAATCCATCGTACCCACCGGGAGCCCGATTGGATGACCGAGGTTCCAGAGTACGAGGATGAGTCGGAGGAGGAGGAAGCCATACATCGCGTTCACCCTGAGAAAAGGGTAAGCCCCAGGGACTATGAATTCAGGCAAGCCCGCTGTTCGGGTTGCCTAGGGGGCCATGCCAGAGCGGCTTGTTGTTTTAAAGATGCCATTTGCCACCGGTGCCAGAAAAAAGGCCACATTGCTGAGGCCTGCAGAGCCATACAACCCACCCCCTACCAACCCAAACCACCCATGGGTCCGGGAAGACAAGGGCAGAACAGATCAGGGGGCCAAAGAACCAAGCGCAGAGATGACCATTAGCCAGACAGCCATGGAATCTATCACACGACTGTGAGTCACTCGGATGCTGACGAAGGTGACAAGTTCCACATCACGGTTCCCATCGAGGGGACACCATGCAAAATGGAGCTAGACACCAGATCCGTGTTCACAATTATGTCCTGGGATACCCTGCAATGAATCCAGCCGTTGACTTCAAAAGATCAACTCAAGCCGCAATGAATTTGACTCAATGATTTCCAGGGAAACCCCATCCGAGTTTTGGGCTGGGCAGAAGTTTGCATACGCTTTAAAGATTTCTCCGGCAAGCTACCCTTGACTGTCGTCGCGGGGGACTGACCCACACTGCTAGGCGTCGAATGGCTCAAACCATTGGGAATAGGCATCACTGGCCTGAACCAAGTCAAGGAAGATGAACTGGACCAACTGCTGGCCAATTTCCGAGACGTGTTTGACAGGAGCCGATATGGCAAACCCATATCATTCAACCTAGACCCCAACGTCACTCCCATCCGGCTAAAGCCTCGGATGGTTCCTTTTGCTACCTTCAGCCCAAGGTAGATGAGCAACTGGATAAGCTAATTGCCCAAGGAATCTTACAGCCAGTTGACCATGCCATGTGGGAGACACCCATAGTCACCCTAATGAAGCCAGATGGGTCCCTAATGAAGCCAGATGGGTTAAAAGAAACCCTTGGGCGATTCCAAAAAAGGGGCCTCAAAGTAAAGAAAGAAAAATGTAAAATAGGCGTAAAAGAGGTTGAATTCCTAGGCTCCTCATTGATGGGTTGGGCATCTGCCCCACAGACAGTAAAGTAAGAGCAATAAAAGCAGCCCCAACCCCAACAAAAAAAACAGAACTGCAAGCTTTCTTGGGATTGCTAAATTTTTACAGTGTTTTTTTAAAACAGAAGGCGACCGTTGCTGAACCACTACACAGACTATTGGGGAAGGCGACCACCTGGACATGGGGACAGAGAGAAGAACAAGCATTTACCACCATAAAAGATCTACTCTCGTCCAATAGCGTTCTCATTCAGTACAATGAGACCCTTCCCTTATTACTGACATGCTGTTGTGGCCCGCCAGCGACCCGTGCAGCTGGTTGCGGACTCCAACAGCGAAGAGGCTGTTGTGGTGATGCACCAGCGGCCTGTGCAGCTGGTACCTGAGTCGGACAGTAAGGAGGTTGGTGAGGACTCGGTGCCAGAGGCGGAGATTCAGCCAGGGCCTTCAGAACCTCCAGAAGCTCCCATCAGTGAAGAGGAAGAAGAGGAGAAGTCTATTCTCAATGCACGGGCACGCAGAGCTGCCAAAAGGCAGGAATGGTTCCTGAGGAGAAGGTCTCCTCAGAAGTAAGGCTTGGGGCTAATTGGCCACGCCCCTAGCCTATTTAAGAGATGATGAACGGCTGAAGTAATTTGCAAGAAACAACTCTTCATAATCACCTCGTGTATCGGATTCAGAAAACGTCTCTTTGGCTCTGGTTTTCCTGTGTTATCTGTTCTGCTAATTGCTTCTGGGTGTCTTGCCAAACCACAGTAAGAGTACTGATATTGGACAGACTATTGCATCAAGAATTGAGTTATTTTACCTTGGACTCTTGTTGGCTGTTAATGAATTTGAATTAACAGCCCTTGTTCAGAAAAGACTGATTTAAATGGTATTTTGGTTTGAACAAACTACTAAGAGAGCTCATTAGTAGTCTTTATTTAATAAAATAAGGTTTGCACAGACTTTGTGTGTGCTGCGTTCTTCGTGGTTCGTAGCTGGGGCAGAACACATGTGATGCATCCCCTTTTGGAGTCGGAGCAGTCCTAAGTCACCGATTGCCAAGTGGAGCAGAAGCACCGATCGCGTATTATTCAAAGACATTGTCACCAGCTGAACAGAACTACAGCCAGCTGGACAAGGAAGCCCTGGCAGCAGTAGCAGGTATTAAACGCTTCCATGAATATTTATATGGATGAAAATTCGAGCTTGTCACGGACCATAAATCATTACTGGGGCTCCTTGCAGGAAACCAACAGACACCAAACTACATGTCCCCCAGAATGACCAGATGGTCCATCTTCTTGACAGCATACGATTACACATTAATTCACCGGCCTGGGAAAAGCATCAGCCATGCAGACGCCCTCAGCAGATGCCCCACACCTGAATACATGGAGGACCCCACACCTGTTAATCCTGCTAATAGACATTGACAAGTCCAGCCCAGTCACCTCACTTGAGATAGCGGAACATACCAGAAAAGACAAGGTATTATCCCAAGTATTCAACTGGGCGTTAAGGGGGTGGCCACAGGAACGGACGGGGGATGAACACAAAGGGTTCCAAAATAAACAGCTGGAACTATCAGAACTAAAGGGATGTTTACTGTGGGGAGAGAGGGTTGTTGTACCCCAAAGCTTGAGGAGACAAGTACTAGAGACACTCCATTTGGGGCACCCAGGCATCGTCCTCATGAAGGCGCTGGCCAGGAGTTACATCTAGTGGCCCAATCTAGACCAGGACATCACCGAGTGGTGGCGACCTGCATGCCGTGCCAAGAAATGCAACCGGTTCCTCCCCGGACACCAACCCTGGAGTGGGAAAGACCCAAGGGCCCGTGGTGCCGACTGCATATCGACGTCACAGGGCCTATGGCGGGACAGTCATTCTTGATCGTTGTGGACGTGTATTCCAAATGGCCAGAAGTCATGAGCATGTCCACGGTGACCATGGAAGCAACAATAAGGGCACTAAGAAGGATCTTTGCGACACATGGCCTACCCGATGTCCTCATCTTGGACAACGGACCCCAACTCACTGCAAAGCAGATGGAATCTTTCCTGGTTGGCCTGGGCATAAGACATGCCCTCATCTCACCGTTCAGTCCAGCGAGCAATGGCCAAGCGGAAAGAATGGTGAGAATGACCAAAGAAACTCTCACCAGAATGGGCCCGGGGAACTGGCAAGAAAGAATAGACCAGTTCCTACTAGCCCAACACATCACGCCAAGTGCCGCGACCAACAGAAGCCCAGCAGAGCTATTAATGGGGAGAAAGCTGAGATCCCAACTTGACAGGCTGAACCCCAACTATAACCCAGAGACACCTTTGGACTCTAACAGGCCACTCAGGGCACTCACAATAGGGGACTTGGTATTCGCCCATAACTACGTGGGCGAGCCCAAATGGGTGAAAGCTAAAGTAATGGCTGTCACCGAGCCAAAATCATACCAGGTCGAGCTGGAAGATGGTCGAGTGTGGAGGAGACACAGCGACCAACTCCGCCAAAGAATGGGAGGATCAAGGCTACGGCAACCTGATGAAGCACCGATCCAAACAAACCAAGGACAGTCACCAGAAAGACTCGGGTCTCTGCCCCGACAAGCATACACAACCAGCAATCAAGAGAACGATGCGCGAAATCTGGCCCTGTCTACAAATACACCAGATGCCCTACTCTCAACCCCGGAGGAGGATCGTGAACACTTACCGAGAGGTGCTGGGGTCCAGCGAAGTCAACCAGGGCCGGAGGGCGGAGCCACCAGGCTGGAGGCTACCACACCCAATGGAGGGTTCCAGTTGCTTCCATCGATAGATCCTGGAGCAGCAACAGGCATGTCCGCACTGAACGAAGTCCCAAGAACAACTGAATCGCACAGGCCCAGTAGGACTATTAAATGCCCCGCCTACTTGTGTGATTACATAACATTTATTAACACCTGATTGGACAGTTCTCAATCTAGGAGGGGAGGGGTGTTACGTACGGAGGTACATAGCTAGAATTTGCATATGTTTCCCTGATTGATTGATCAGACAGCGGGAAATATAAACCACTGTCAGTGGTCGGCTAGCCTGCTGGAGCTCTTTAAATAGAGCGCTCCGGCAGCCTGCCGGCAGTTCGTATTGCAATCAGCTAGGAGAATAAAAGTGCTGACTGTTTCCTGCGTCCGCGCCCACATCTAACAATCATTTGCAATCTTCTCTGCTGGCTTCTCTAGAAAATTAATGGGGAAACCGGCAAAGAAGATTGCAAGCTGCTGCCATCTGCTGTGGAACTAAGATTCCCTCCAAGCAGGCAGCTCTTTGGGAGCAAAAAGTCTGCCTGCTGGGAGTGAATCTTAGCTGGAAGGGAATCTCAGTTCCATGTGGAGCTGATTTCCCTCTACAGAAATCTACAGAATAATTAGAGTTGAAAGGGACCTTGGAGGTCTTCTAGTCCAATCCCAATCTATGTTCATTATTGTTTGGTAATAACAGACACCATCTCTTTTTGTGCAGAGGAACAGAGGCAAGAAGGTTAGAAGACCAGCCAACATTTGCCTCTGTTGGATGATGGAAGGCACAGGGAGACTCGGCCCCTCTTCAGGGAGCCCTTTTAGATTGAAAGGGCTATCTACCCTTTCTCTAGCCGGCTGCCAGCTGCAGAAACATAGGTCAGATCCCAAAGATCTGAGCTCTATTCTGACAGATCTTTGAGAAGTTCCCTTCTACATATGAAGGGAGCTGAATTCAGCAGGCAGCTGTTTCGCTTCATTCACTTAGTGACCCAGGAGATTAAGCAATCACAACTAGGAGTGCCAGGACTACAGTCAGAGTGAAGCAGCCACATGAGTGTTGTTTAAACACCATTTCACTCAGTGACTGAGATTCTGGTCTGAATTGTGGTTGTAAGTTGAAGACTACCTGTATAAACCAACAGTATAACACAACAATTTAAAAATTTAAAACAAAGATATAAATAAGATTACAGGAGAAGGGATCAACATATAGTCTAGTCACCTTGCAGGCACTTTTTAAGATTTTGTCAAATATGCAGCAGGTGAAAATGTATTATTCTAATATATATTAGGAAGCCATTTTGAAGGCTAAACTTGTCAGGAAGGGCATTTCTATGGTTACCCACTGCATTGATTTTCTGAACTTTATTTTATTTAGGAAGCATTCAAAATCTAACTCCTGGTTTTCCCCTGAAATGACCCTGCTCTCTCTGCTCTCTCCTATCTGTAGTACTTTATGATGAAACTGATCACCAAGTCCAGGATGGATCCTTTTCACCCAAATGAAAGACACGTAATCTGAGGATATAATCAAGCTACTTTCTGTAAATGAGTTTGATGCCATTCTCTCAAGGAGCATTGTAAAGCATCTCTGTAAGCCATAATATATTGTACACAAAGAACATTGCAGTAAAATTATTTTATAAAGTATTCATTGCACTGACTGGAAAGCAAATTATGAGTCCAAAGAAGAAATCTCATATGGTGTACAGAAGTCACATCTGATTATTACCAAATTATTTATGCCTTGTTCGTAAATGGTTTCCAAGAACTTCCTTTTATAAAATTCAAACAATGGCATTTCATTGTTTCATGAGGCTTCTCCCTTCTTGTATGACATTGCATGAGAATTTAAAAAGTTGCATGGGATTTTATGGGAGAAAGCTGTAATCTTAAATCACTTGATAATGATATTTCGAATTTTTTTCAGGGCTTTGAGATTAGTGATCTCACACAATTGGGCCACATTTCAAATCAACTTTTGCAGGGGCACATGACCATTGAAGGATATAATGTAATAGAACACAGGCCTTAAAACACTTTTACCATCAATTTCACAGTTTGTAAAAAAAAGAACAGTGGGAAAAAACCATAAATATTCCAAAGCACATTGCTAATTACAACATGTAAATGTATCACAAGATTTCTTGATATTATTTATAACAGAATAACAGAATTGGAAGGGACCTTGCAGGTTTTCTAGTCCAACACCCTGCTCAAGCAGGAGACCCTATACCATTCTAGACCAGTGGCTGTCCAGTCTCTTCTTAAAAGACTCCAGTGATGGAGTACCCACAACTTCTGTAGGCAAGCCGTTAATTGTTTTCACAGGAAATTTTTCCTTAGTTCCAGTTTCCATCCATTGTTTATTGCCTTGCCTTCTGGTACTGCTATCGGTGGACCCTCTTCTGATATGCATCTGCTGCCTTCTTGTAAGCCTGTTTCACTTGGTCAAGTTGCTTTTTTTATTTCTACTTGCAGTCTAGGTCTGCAAGTTTCTCCTGTAAGACGTCAACCACCCCTAGAACCATGGAGTCCAGTGCAGGATGATCTGGCAACACTTTAGGGTGTGTGCCATACATGGCTTGAAATGATGTCATTGAAGTCAATGAATGTAGTGAATTGTAAGAAAGATTTGTGAGTGGTAGTAATGATGACCAGTAGTCATGGCTGTAGGTGCAGTAGCACCTCAAATACTGTTGGAGGAGCTGGTTAGTCTTTTCAGCATTTCCATTCGTGGCAGGGTGGTGAGCTGAAGAGAACTTGACCTTGACATTTAGTTACTGAAAAAGTGCTTTCCAAAATTGAGATTGGAATTGCGCCCCTCTGTCTGACACAAGGACTGAGACCATGCCAGGGTATCAAAAGACATGGTCTAGGAAATGTTGGGTTGTGTCTTTGGCATCTGGCAATCCCTTACAGGGTATGAAATGGGCCATCTTGGTGAAAAGAACTACCACCACTAGTATGGTAGTGCCGCCTTGGATAGAGAGTAAATCAGTAATGAAATCCAGAGAGATCATATGCCAAGGGAGGGGAGGGTGTAGGAAGTGGTTGGAAAAGTCCTGCCAGCTTCTGATAGAGGGGTTTGGCCCTCCTGCACATGTTGCAAGAAGCCATATATTCCCTGATGTCTGCAGCCACCAAAAGTCTCTTATGGTTATGTGCAGGGCAGGGGTGGGTTGTGGTTCCTTTTGCTGCCGGTTCGCTCAGGGTCACGCCGTGCGTGCGCACCCGTAGCAATCAAAAATTAGCTTCTGCACATGCGCAGAAGCAAAATCCAAGATGGCAGCACCCACGGAGACACCAACAGAACCGGCTCCATGTCGTCATCGCCGAGTTACTAATGGTTCTAAAGAACCGGATAGAACCGGTAAGAACCCACCTCTGGTGCAGGGTTTTGAACATGCCTCCATGCCCTGCTATTTGATTATTATGGCAAAACTGCAGTATTTTTTCACTGCATTGGGGGGGGGGACTACAATTCTGCATCTGTGTTTCAGAGCAAATCCTTCCATCGTAAAAGCAGTTACAAGACTTGCTAAGGTCTCCTTGAGGTCATCTCTTCCTGGCCCAACAGAAGTGATCTCATTGTTGCTGTTCCTTTATCTTGGTGATTAAGTCCTGGTGCAATTGGTCAGCTCCCAACCTCTCAAAGGTTGATGGTGATTGGTGAAGCTGGAAATTGGAAGGTTGCAAGATTGTTGTTGGTTCTGGAATATGTTGAACAAGGGAATATTGTGGTTTGTGGGAGAGTACATTAACTTCTTGGAGCTTGGGATGTACTTAATGTAAAAATCAAAATGTGAGAAGAATTGGCTCCATCTGACTTGTCTGGCCAAAAGTGGCTTGGATTGTTGCAGGGTATGTAGATTTTTATATTGTTGACCTCTATAGGAAGGTGTTATCAATTTCTGAGTCTTTGGTGATTCCTTCTTCATGATTCCATGGTTAACAGCTGCATCCAGTTCTGGAAGTCACAATGGAAATGATGGATGGGTGATAATAGATGACAATAGATTGATTGGAAGGGTTAGGTTGATGACCCGCAGTGGCACAGTGGTTAGAGTGCAGTACTGCAGGCTACTTCTGCTGACTGCCGGCTGCCTGCAATTTGGCAGTTCGAATCCCACCAGACTCAAGGTTGACTCAGCCTTCCATCCTTCCGAGGTGGGTAAAATGAGGACCCAAATTGTTGGGGGCAATATGCTGACTCTGTAAACCACTTCGAGAGGGCTGGAAAGCACTGTAAAGCAGTATATAAGTCTATTGCTATTGCTAGGTTGTTGTCAGCATTTTCTTTAATTGAAATAAAATATAGGATAACATCTAAAAAGTGAGTTTTGGTTCCAGTTGTGGTTGTAAGTCGAGGACTACCTGGTATTTGCTGTAACAATTTTCATTTATTCATTCATTTACTCATTGATTCTGTCATTCATTCATGAAGGGAGGGAGGGAGGGTGGGAAAGAGTAGAAAAAAGGAAATCAAAGAGAGGAAAGCAAGGGAGGAAAAGAGAACAAGATAAAAAGAAAGATGGATGGATGGATGGATGGATGGATGGATGGATGGATGGATAGATGGAAGGAAGGAAGAAAGGAGGAAAAGAAAGAGAGAGGAAGAAAAAAGGAAGAGAGGCAGGGAGGGAAGAGGGAGAGAAACAGAGAGGAAGGAAGGAAAAGAAAGAGAAGGAAGGAAGAAGAGAAGAAAAGAAGAAAGTGTTTCATGATCCTCCCCTCCCCCCCACCTTTTCTCCCATGTGGGAAGATCTTTTTCCTGGCCTGCCACAGTGATCAATATGCTGCTGCCTAAAACCCTGGTCCCTGCATTGCAGCCATCCTCAGTTGAGGAAACTGAGAACTTTGGGTATATTGGATGAAGAGAGAAACACGACCAAGAGGTGAAGAAAATTTAAAAGAATACCCCCTGGCTTTCTCCAAAGGAAAGACCCAGCCAAGAAAGTATGTGGGGGTGTTTCAAGACCTTTTGGAGCTGGGTCCCCTGCCTGGAAAATAAAAGGGGGCCTCTCAATTAATGTCCCCAAGCATTGTTGGAGATGAGGAGAAATACATGTAGTCCTTGACTTACATGATGGTGCAGTGGTGGGCTTCAAATTTTTTAACAACCGGTTCTCTGCCCTAATGACTGGCTGGGTGGGTGGACAAAAATGTCCACGACTATTCAGGTCTTGGTGATTTAAATTTGTCAAGATCAGATAGGTGTTCTCTAAACATTTCCTTGCTTATTTTAATTTTTATTTCTAGTCTTTCTTTTACAGTTACGTTTTTGGTAGGTCGGGCTATAGTTTCTTTGTTGTGAAGACAGATGCAAGGAATGAGTTAAGCAGTTCTGCTTTCTCTCTGCTGCCTGTTACTTCCTTGCCATCTTCTCTCTATTGTGGACCTACTGTTTCCTTGACTTTTTTTCTTGTGATTTATATGTTGAAGGAAACAAAGAAGTCTTTGTTCATTCTGAGCCCATGCTTTCTTGACTTCATCTTTGCAGATTTGGGTTATCTGCTGATATTCTGCTTTAGTTATGTGTCTCTCTTCCCATTTTTTGTACTTGTCCTTTTTGTCTTTCAGCAGTGGTGAAAGACAAAAGAGATCTTTCAGCAGTGGTGGGAGTCAACTGGTTCACACCGGTTCAGGAGAACCGTTTGTTAACTCTTTGTGGAGTTCTGTGAACCGGCTGAATAGTCAAGGCTGCCTGCCTTCCTAACGATTCCAGTAGCTCACAGATACCTCAGATGTTCCTGCTCATTTGTAATTAACCAAAGGAAGGGAAAAGAAAAAGAAGAAATAACCACATAGATATTTCTTCAGCAGAAAAATTCTAGCTCCTTTAAAACTTTTTTTCCCTTCTCTCTCCCTTCAGTTAATAGCTCCGGCCTGGGCAGACAGCCAAGAACCATTTAACAGGCAAATACTTAATTGCTATAACAAAACTGCAGGAATGCAGTCAGCACAGAAAAATAGAAACTTACAGATCATACAGATTAACAGAGTTGGAAGGGACCTTGTAGGTCAGTGATGGCGAACCTTTTTGTTGCCATGTGCCAAAAGTACTCATGCGCACACAACAGCGCTCCCGCATGCCAGCACCCATAATGCAATGCACACCCCCTGCGCATGCGCACACACACACACACGCGTGCACCCCCCGCATGTGCATGCACCCCACACTGTACATGTGCCCTGCACAGCGCATGCATGCGTCCACTGCGCATGAGTGCGTCCACTGCACATGCGCCCCCCGCATCCTGTTTTGACCAATCTTTGCTGGCACGAACAGCCTGCCTTTGCAGAGGCAGCAGCGGCTCCTCCTCCTGCCAGCCTTGCGCTCTGGGCAGTGTCTAGCCAGCCTGCCATGCCAGCCGGCAGGACTGTGGAGGAGCGAGCCACCCAGCCTGCTGCTACTGGCATGTCGCTCTTGGAGCAACACTCTGCTCTGCCCGCGGATACACAGCAACAAATGAGGGAGAGATGGAGTTGAGGGAGCTGAGTTCACTGGGATTGAGCATGTGCTCGCACCTCCCTCCGGCCCGGCTTCCAGGAGGGCATCTCGCAGCCGAGAAGCAAACACCCTTTTGGCCCGCCTGAGGCCTCCTGGTCTCTCGAGCACCCACCTTTCGCGACTGCTCGCCCGCTGCCACGTGACCCACAGGGGGAGGAGGGAAAAGAGGGCTGCTCCCAAGAGAACTTTAATTACGTTGCAGGTGTGGAAAAAATGGTTCTGCTTTCGGGTTCCCCCGGCAGCAGCCTGGCTCTTCACACACTCCTGCCGGTCTCTTGAGACACCTACCCGAGCGAGGTGCTGGAATCGTCCACCACACAGCGGCGGGGGGTGGGGTGGGGTGGGGGGGAAGAGGGCTGGCTGGGTGCCCGACTGGTGACTTCCCTCCTAAGGAGAGTGATTACAGGTCTAAAAGGAGACGCGGTGGCCAGGAGCACTGCGAAGAACAAACTCAGCCGATTCGCGCGGCAGCCAAGAAAAGTGCCTTCCTCCAGTTGCTGGAAGTAAAAGGCGGCTCTGCACAGCTGCCCGAAAAACTTTTCTCCCAACGGCCATTCTCTTTAGCGCGCTCAGAGCCCCACACCACCAAAATGCGAGGGGCTGCGTTGCTCTCTCACCCACCCTCCCCCCAGCCAGCCTACCAGCCTGGAATTCACCGCGGCTTCCCCAGTCTGGTAGCTAATCCTAGCTGAGCCAGCTAAACAATTCCTCTTGCAGCCACTTCTCAAGCAGGGGAAAAGACGGGAGGGCTGGAGGGGGGGGCAGGAAACCGATCCAAACTCTCTCCCTTCCCCCTTCTTTCTCCCAACCCTGCCAGCCGCTCTTAGTTTACCCCTGGTGAGGCAGGGTAAACACTCGGAGCTGGATCAGTTCACACAACCAAGTTTCAGCCAATGGCTCAGAGCAGCTGCTTTGCTTGAGGAGGAGGGGAAAGGATCAAGGGAAGAAAGCCGGAGCTCCGGCAGCCTCTGGAAAAATGCTTGGCTCGTCGATTCCCCCACCCCAGGAGTGGGGAAGTATGTACTCCCAACCCCCCCCCAGAATCCTTGTGAGAGGAGATGAGCTCCCTGCTCACTCACATGCGTGGCTTTGGCTGCTGCCCGCCTCTCATCTGGCACCCACAGCGAGGCAACTGGGGAGACGCCCGCATGTTTTGCAGTGGCAGCGGCTGCAGCAGCGGCAGCAGTAAAGCCATTGCCCCCCCCTGAGGTCTGCTGCTCCTAACTTCATCCTCTCGGCCTTGGTGCTTTTACCTTACACGGCAGCAGCAACACCTCCTCCTCCTGGCTGTGCCTTGCAGGCCAAAAGCGCAGTCCGGCGACACCTAAGCGGGGGCTGTGCACTTTTGCCCCAGCGGCACCAGCGGAGCCACAATCTGCCGCCCGCCACACCAGCACCAATGAGCGGGTGCAGCCCAGCCCACGTGGCCCGCCTCTCTCAGGGACTGCAAGCTGGCTTGCCCCAGTTGGCCTGGCTCCCAACCCTGCCAGCCACTCTTACCTTATGTGGCAGTGGCGCCTCCTCCTCCTCCTCCTCCTCCTCCTCCTCCTGGCCACGCCTTGCAGGCCAAAAGCACAGCCCTGCTCCACCCAAGCACCCAAGCTGGCTAGTCGCTCTTGCCTTTCCCCCTGCAGCTGCCATTGCTGCTGCTCTTCTGAGGCGGCGGAGCTGTGCAGGAGGAACACCGGAGACAGCGCACTGGCTGGCCATTGCCATTGCTGGTCTGCACATGCACGCCAGAAACCAGGAGACCAAGTGGCCGATGAGCATTCCTGAAACAGGAAGATCATTTTCCTGGAGTACGCATGCACAATGGGTGGCTGCTGTTCCAGTTTTGGGCGCTCCGGTGCACATGAAAACCAGCTGGCCAGGTCGGGAGAACTTCCGGGTCGGCATGGTGGTGCAGAGCAGGAGAACAGAGCTCTGTTCAAACTGCCCAATTTTTTGCGTTTGGAGGCCGGTGAGGCGAGGCAAAGCCCTGGTGGGGTCTAAGTAGAGGGGATACACCAGGGGCGGCAGGGAGAAGAGCGATCCCCTGTTGCAACAGGAGGAACCCCTCAATTCCGGTGCAGAAGAAACCAGCTGTCATGGCCAGGTCTAGAGGCATGGTGGCCTGATTTATGAAGGGGGAAAAAAGTGTGAAGCAGCGACGATAATCTGTGAAGAGTAAGAACGAAGGAGTATTGGTGTTATAACGATAAATTGATGAGTCTGAAGCTGACAGGCAAGTGAGTCTCTAAGCTTTGAGAGGCGGTG
>QLTV01002705.1:353951-364180 GCA_003457575.1 Thermophis baileyi | reverse complement strand
ACCCCACCAGCTCCCTCACAGGCCCCAGCCCCGGCCCTTCCCGACCCACCCTCCATCCCGCAGGGCCTGGACAACCCGGCCCTTTTGCGAGCCATGCTGCTGGCCAACCCCCACGAACTCTCCTTGCTGAAGGAACGCAACCCCCCTCTGGCCGAGGCGCTGCTCAGCGGAGACCTGGGTGAGTCCTGCTGGGGTGGGTGGGAGGAAGCTCTCAGGGTTGGGTGGAGGAGGAATGGGGCATGGGGAGGGCCAGTGCTGCCACTTTGCCCTATGATTTTCAACCCCCACCCCCCTGCGTTTTGTGACCCAGAGAAATTCACTCAAGTTCTGGTGGAACAGCAACAGGACCGAGCGCGCCGGGAGCAGGAGAGGATCCGTCTCTTCTCCGCTGACCCTTTTGACCTGGAAGCTCAGGCCAAGATCGAGGAGGAGATTAGGTAGCAGGCCGGTGGTGGAGGGGAGAAGCGAGCGGAGGGCTGGGTCTGGAGGGAGCCGGCCCAAGAAGGCTTCTGACCGGCTCTGGTGTTCTGGTGTCTCAGGCAGCAGAACATCGAGGAGAACATGACCATTGCGATGGAAGAGGCTCCCGAGAGCTTTGGCCAGGTGGTGATGCTGTACATCAACTGCAAGGTCAACGGCCACCCCGTGAAGGCCTTCGTGGACTCGGGTCCGTCTGGCTCCCCCCCTCCCTTTCCTGCCGGGCGTGGCTGGCCCACGCTTGCTGAGGGTCTGGGGGAGGCCAGTTGAGGGACAATGCCGGGCAGCCTTGGGCGGGGAGGACGGCAGGGCTGAGATTTCCTTCAGGAAGATCTTTTCAATTTGGCGTGCCCTCTTGGCAGGTGCCCAGATGACCATCATGAGCCAGGCGTGCGCAGAGCGGTGCAACATCATGCGATTGGTGGACCGGCGCTGGGCCGGCATCGCCCGGGGCGTGGGCACCCAGCGGATCATTGGCAGGGTGCACCTGGGTAGGTGTTTGGGGAGGAGGCAGCCGGCAATGCCCTCCCTCGACGGAGGCCAGCTTCTGGGTGGAAGGCACGCCTACCCGCCATGTTTTCTGCTGCAGCTCAGGTGCAGATCGAGGGGGATTTCCTCCCGTGCTCCTTCTCCATCCTGGAGGAGCAGCCCATGGACATGCTGCTGGGCCTGGACATGCTGAAGAGGCACCAGGTGAGCAGCGGGCATCTGAGGCTGGCAGGAGTGGCGCTCCCTTGCAGGCAGCACCTTCCGAGGGTCTCTGTTCTGACCTAGGCGTTCCCAAACCACGAAGCAGACTCCTTGTGCCGACAAATCCCCTTTTTATTAAGTTACTGTGAATTTCTCTCATTCACATCCAACAAAGTCTTTCAAGGGTGCATTTACAGTCACAGACCTTATCTGGCTTGGAGAGCTGCCAGGCCGATATCTTCAAAACTTGGCAAGGAGTCTCTGAGAGTCACGAACCAATTAAGCGAACTAATTGTCCCCGGCAAACTCCCCTCCCCTTTCGCTCCTCTTTTATTGCCTATGGGAGGGGCATTCATCGGTCCACCTGTGGCCTTACTCCCAAGTCGACCCTTGTTCCTCAGCTGTTCCCTTTGTCTGGCAACTCTGCGCATGCGCACACTGGGAACAGGCTCCAGCTGTTCATCTGCCTCACTGATGTCTGACTCCAAAGGCAACTGATAACTGTCAGACTGCCCTGGCCCCATCTCTGCCTCCGAAGCAGGGCCTTCCCCAAAGACTCCAGGACTGGCCCATGTTCCTCCCCAACCTTCTCACTGTCCGAATCTGCTGCCAGCTCCACTGGCCGCTGGCGGGCCACAACAGTCTCCTTCCCTTCCTGGCTTTGTGGGCAGCTCCCCCGGCAGCCCTCGGGGAAGGGTCAGCCTCAGGGGCTCCTCACCTTTCTTCCTCCCCAGTGCTCCATCGACCTGAAGAACAACGTCCTAGTGATTGGCACCACGGGCTCTCAGACGACCTTCCTGCCTGAGGGGGAGCTTCCCGAATGTGCCAAGCTGGCTTACGGGCCGGGCCGGGAGGACATGCGGCCAGATGAGCTGGCAGATCAAGAGCTGGCCGAAGCCCTTCAGAAGTCTGCTGAGGAAGCAGGTAGGTGGGCTAGGAGGAAACCAGCTCATGCGGGAGGAGGGGGGGGGCGCATGCCAGAGAAGGGAACGTCCCAGAAAGGGGAGTTATGCTCTTTGCGTTTGAAGGAAGAAGGCCAGCGTTATCTTGCGGTGCTGAAATTGGGGGGGAAGAGACACTTTGGGTTTGTTCTTAATTTGGAAGGAGCGCCCAGGAAAAGCTGCCTCTTGAGGGTCTTGGGGGCGGGAGGAACGGTCAAGGAGGGGCGGGCAGATCGATGGGGCCGCGACAGAGGAAACCACGCGCCCTTTTTGGGTGGGACCGCCAAGAATTTCGACCGCCTTCTGGTTTTCCCAGAAGGAAGGCGCATTGCGGGAGCTGTGACTTAACAGCTTTTAAGCAGAGATTTTAACATTGCGCCCCCCCCTCCCAGTTATCCGAAGTAGGAAACCTTAGGTGAGTAATTTAATTCTCTTTAACCGATGTTTCATATCCAGCGGTCATTCTCAGCGGCGCCTGGGAAGAAAAATACGTTTCTTTCTGTCTTGGTGCAGAGTTCTTTTCCCGTCGAATTCATAGGCTTCGCTTTCTGTAGGGCCGTTGTTCTGTTCGCGCGCCCCACTTGCCGAGTCCCTGGGATGGGCTCTCTGAGGGTGAACCCACCCTTTCTCTGGGTCTTGGTGTCCTATGGCAGGGGTCTCCAACTTTGGCAACTTTAAGACTTGTGGACTTCAATTCCCAGAGTTCCTCAGCCATCTTAAAGTTGCCAAGGTTGGAGACCCCTGTCCTATAGGACCTGTGGACTCAGAGGGGCTTGTTCCAAGACTGCCCCCCCATCCCCCCCCCAAGCTCCCAGAAGCGAGAGAGACGTGGCAGACTGACAGACCTAGAAGCAGGCAGTGGAAGTAACTTGGTCTGTTTCGGTGGGGCTTCCTTCACCCTCCTCTCTTTTGGCACCGTTAAGTTACAGGTGGATTGGTGCAAGATGGCCGCCTCAGACATCAGCGGCAGAAAGCCAGGCGAAGAAAGCGCCACCCAGTCTCCAGCCCCTCAGCTCACCCCCTTTGCACCCTCTTATAGCAGCTCTGTTCCCCCCCTGCCCCCCCTCCCCCCCGAGAAACATGCTTTGTGGTCAGTCAAGCACAGAGGCCTTGTATCNCACCCCCTCTTCCCCCTCCCCGCCCGGCCTGGGCAGAGGGGCTCTCCTGCATCGGAAGGCCCTTTGCCCTGTGGCATCACCTCCTGCAGCCCCTTGCTCTCTGCTGGCCGGTCTGGCCGCTTCGTGATAGGTTGGGGGGCTCTCCGTCCCCACGGGAGGCTCTGTGTGTTGTGATGGGAACCGTGGGTCCTTGGCCGCCTTCCCTCAACTGCCCTGTGCAGTTCGGCCTCCCCGAACGTAGTTCTGTCTTTTGCAGTTGGTTGCAGAAGTTCCTTTCTTTTGGCGACTGCAGCGAGAGAGAGAGAGAGAGAGAGAGAGAGAGAGAGAGAAAGAGAGAGCCATTGGGCTCCTTGGGGGCCGAAGTTCTATTTATTGGATTTGGAGGGCATGTGACGCAGACGCAGAGTCCCTCGGACGGAGGAATCGGCGGGCATACGCCTTGCTGACTTTGCACACATCCTGACAGCCAGCTCAGAGGACAGGAAGAGGAAGGAGCTCTCGAGAAAGTCCAGGGAGAGGAGAGGACAGGACAGAGAAGAGCGTTTCGTGCCGGAGCCTTTTGGGGGGGTCGCAGCAGGGCCCGAGCCAAGGCGCCCGAGGCCAATCAGGCCTAGCTGGCATTGCCCAGCAGCGGAGGAAGGTGGAGGAGGATCTGGGACAAGACGTGCTGGACAAACCCGGAGAGTTTCCCCATCCGGCCGAGCGTTGGAGCCCTTCAGCCCAGGGGCTCTTGTGTCCCCGTTCGGGCTGCCCTTCCTAACGGCAGGAAGAGGAGAGGAAGAGCCGTCGCCGCCGCCAGACAGGTAGCAGCACCACCAAGAGAGTCAGCGCTATAGTTGAGCCTAGAGCCAGGAAGGAAGGAAGGAAGCCCTTCGTCCGGCACAGCCAGCCGCCCGCTCAGAGAGGAGGACTTTGGAAGACAGGCCAGGAAGCGGGGGGAGGGGGCCGGAAGGGCCGCCGGGCCACCCCCAGAGCAGGGTGCATGTGGTGTGTGCTAATCCACGTTTGGTGTGTTTCTCTCCTAATCCAAACAGAATGCCAGAAGCCTAGATGCATGTAATGTGGTTTTGCTGCCGCTGGAGGGGGCCACACACCAGGTACTGCCAGCGCTTCCTCCCTCTCGTGGCTCCTGCAGGTGGGTGGGTGGAGGGGACAGCCGACTTGGATCCGAGACGGGGGAGGACCCCAGCGGAGGACTCGAGCAGCAAGCGGGCACGTCGGGACGCTCCTGGGCAAAGCTTGTCCAGCATGATGGCAGCTGAGGAAGGCCGGGCCGGTGCGGATCCTTACCGCTTGGCCGCCTGGAGGAACTTGGCTCGAGGCAGCCGGAACCTCTCGATGATTCCAAATGGCGTTTCTGGCTTTCTTCTCTCTCCCCCTGCCCCCCCGCCCATCGGAAAGCGGTGCCTGCTTCTTTGCTGGGCGTTAGTTCGGCTAATGCATGTGGGGCGTGCTGGAGGGCACCAGCGGGGCTTGGCTTGAGCTAACCCGATGGGCCCACCCTCACCCGGAAACCTGGCAGGGCAATTTTCTTCTGGCGTCTTGCAGGAGGGGGGCCTGCAGGAGGAGGCTCTCCGCCAAACCCGTCGTGGTTTCTGCTCCTCCTCGGAAGTCGGGAAGTGGCCCTCGCGGCCGGTTAAGTTCTTAACTGCAGTGAAATTGAGGTGGGGGTGGGGGGGTCGCCCCGGACAGCTGCAGTGCTCGTTGCTTGCTTGCAGCTGGTTTAGCCTCCCTGCCTGCCCCCAGAAAGGTGAGGGGGGGGAATTGGGGAAAGGAGCCCATTCAGGGATAGATTGGGAGGGGAAGAGCCGTTCCCGCTTGCCACTCCCCTTGTGAAGGGAGCAGGCTGGGGGGCGGGGGGCAGGCAGCTTTCCCTGCTGCCACTCTGTCGGTCGCTCGTAGGGCCTCCCCGTTTCCTCTGCGATCTCTTGGGGTTCTTAATCTGCCTTTCCCCCCCTTCTTCTCTCCCCTTGTGTGCGCAGAGAATAGCGATACAGAAACTACCTCACTTGAAGCTCCATCGCAACCAACTTCGGACAGCTTTAAACCTCCAGTTTGTTTTCCAGAACTTGGTCTGAAGATTACCGACAGCCCCGCAAGCCGACCGCTCGATCGCTCGGCCTCTGCTCCGGCCGTTTGCTCCCCCCTCAGCGGCCAGACAGAGCCTGAGAATCCCAGAGCTGGGAAATCCCTGGATTCTCTCCTGGAGCCCTGGGGAGGGTTGGGGAGCAAGAAGCCCCCAGCCTCCCCACTGAATCTGGCGGGCACCGGGCCCCACTCCCTCCTGGGGGGCTCGGCAACCCCCCAAAACATACATGCTGCTTCCAGCTGCCTATCGGAGAAGGCTGTTCCTGCCCGCGAGCCTCAGGAGATGGGGGTAGAGAGCAGCCCGTCCCAAGAGATGAGGGAGCCCGACGCCCCCCTGCTGCTAACGCCCACCGAGCTTCCTCCGGGTGAATGGAGGGAGCCTCGGCGTCTCGGGGACGCTTCCTCGCCACTGGCCGCTGTTGCGGACGAAGGAGAGATGTCCCAAGGGGCCGAAGAGAGGCCAGAGGGGACCCCAGCCCAGCCGCCAGGAGACGACCGCTCGCTTGAAGGCCCCCCTGCCCCAGAGGCCCCGGACCCACACTTCCTCGAGTCAGCTGACATGAGCGCCGTGGCCCCCGGGACGGAGTCGGGGATGCACAAATGCCACGGTTTTCCTCTGCCTCTCGGTCTCCCCCCGGCGAGCTGCTCGATTCAGCCCGGAAATGTCACCGTTAGCCGGCCCAAGGATCAAGAGGAAGAGGCGGGCATCTCCCTCGCCTCGGCCCTGAAGGAGCTCCACCGGCTCCTGGTTGTGAGTTCTAAACACGACTTCCGGAGACGGGGGTCTCGGCAGGAAGAGAGCTGCCCCTCGCTGGAGGTTCCTCCCGAAGAGTCGGCTGCGGCCGAGGAGGGTTCATGTTCCCGAGAGCGAGCGAGGCGGGACCCGGGCCCCTCCCGCCCAGCCGCCTGCTTGGAGGCCGGGACAGAGATGCTGGAGGAGCCCCACTTAGCTGGGGGGCAGCAGGAGGCTGCCCAAGGGGCCTCTGGCTGCGGTGACTCCGTCCCGGCGAGCCCTTTGGTGGTGTGGCCTCTGCCGCAGGCCGAGGAGTGCCTGAGAATGCCGGCCCAGCGCTTATCCTCTGGGCAGCCTCCCAGCTGCACTGCTGTGGGGCAGAGATCTCTTGCCTCGCTCGGCCCTCAGGAGTCCTGGGCCGCCCGGGGCAGTTGCAGCCCTTCCCCAGAAGAAGGGGGAGACTCCAGCGAGCATCCTGACGAGCAGCCAGAGCCCCCGTCCTTCCTTGGGGCTTCAGAGCGCCGCTCTCCTCCTGCCCTGGCTGCAAACCTCGATCAGATTGTGGGGGCCGGCTTTACACCCCAGGAAGCTGGAGAAGCTCTGGAGCACGCGGGGGGGAACGCCGATCTGGCCCTGCTCATCTTGCTAGCCAGGAATATCGTGGTGCCCACGTAGCCAAGACTGCCTTTCTGAAAGAACCCCCCTCCACCCCACCCCGGTGACGACGTTTGATTCCTTTTTTTTTAAAGAAAGAAAAAGGGGAAGAAAAATATCCCTTATTTTCAACCAGGTCATCTCCTATTCCCCTGGTTGAATGTTGGCCCTTTAAAAGAAGCAAACATTGGTATTGTACGGAATCTGCGATTTGTTATTACTATCATTCTGGCTATGTTTACGGAATAAACTTTATTTAAATATATGGTTTTAGAACGATATGCAAGTTTGGGGCTTAGAAAGTATAGACCCAGGTCCGAGGGGGCGCTTACCTTGGTGAAGTGCCAGGAAGGCGGAGTTCTTCAGGAGCAGGGATGGTGCGTGGCACCCCCTTCTCACGCCCGGGGACCCCGCGTGCCAGCCGTGTGACTGGGGCCCCCTTCTGCTTAGCTTGCAGCCGTGGGTGAAAATTGGTCCCCTGGCAGAGTGCTCCAAGGGGGCAGCGCTTTTGGGGTACCGTGGGGCAAAGCTGCAGCTGCCAGGTCAGCCCCTCAGGTCTTGAGGCTGGTCCCAAGGGGCCTCGGGGGGGGGCTTCTGGCCTTTCTTGGTGCAGGCCGAACTGCAGCTTTGGATGCGGTGGTAGGTGGGCTTGGTGAGGAGATAGCAGAGTTAGGTCAGAGAGAAGGCCGGTTGCAGGAGCTGCGGAGCTTTCCAATTTTTCCTTGGGGGAGGTTAGGGCAGGGGGGGCTGCTTGCTGGGAGCCTCCCTTAACGGGATGCAGTGGATATTTGAAATGAAAGGCAGGGAATCTGTAGCTGCTGATTACATTTAGCTGTGAGAGGGCAGGAACCAGCTATTCCTTTGGAGAGATTTTGACGGCCCTAATTCCACAGCCCAGGACTGGCTCTTGAAGAAAGGTGGGAGGGGGCTTCCTCTGTGTTTCCGAAGGCTTGAATTTTTCTCTACAGCTTGAGAGATTGGGCAGAAATCTGTCCCGTCCCCATAATTCAGAGCGACGGGAGAGTTTTGAAATGAGGGGTGGGGGGTGGCGCACAAGTGGTTTATTTTGATTTGACAAATGCTATGGCTCTTGGCTAGGATTGCTGATCTCAGATGGCAAGGGGGGAGCAGTGGGGAGACCGACACCCTTTTTATGGGAAGGTAGTAGGGGCTCTGCACGGCAGGAGTTCCCTTGTCAGGTGTCCCTGAAGGTGCCCGTCTCTGGACATGGGTGCTGCAGAGGGACGAAATCGTTGGTTGCAGCAGCAACAACGGGACAGGAGAATCCTGAAGGCCAGCCGAGGAGGGTGATGCTTTCGAAACGCACCCTGGTGTGAGTTTCGAGGGCTGCATTTCCTGGCAGAGAGAGCCCGGCTGGAGGGTGGTGGTTGGTGTGAGAGTCTGCAGAAGCACTTGCCTGTCATAGAAGGTTTGCGTATAATTCACGGGGGAGCAGTCTGGATCTTGCTCCCTCCCTCGTACGCCGAGTGAAGGCCTGGATCACCGGTGGCCGGGTGCCTTGGATCTCTGCACACGCAACGGTGGGCCGAGGCCTCTCAGGAATCTGCCTGCCCCTTCGCCCTTGTCTCGGCCCACTTGGCTGCTGCCGGGCGGCATCGGGAGACAGTTGGGCTCTTTGCCGATGACCGGGTGACATCTTTGTAGCTCGCACCTTCCTTTTTACCAAACTCTCGCCAGTTCTCCCTCCAACATTTTGAAGTTAACCATAAAAAAAAAAAAAAAAAAAAAAAAAAAAAAAAAAAAAAAAAAATGAGGACGTATTTGGCAGTGGGGGGGGGGTTGCTTCTCAACTGGGAGAAACATGTAAACGTTTTGGATTTTAAAAATAAAGATGTGTTTTCTCATAGCAGTTGTCCGATAGATTTTTTTTACAGGTGCTGCTCAGGTGCAGCCAAATCGGAGGGGTTGCAGGGCCAAAGAGGGCCGGGCATTTGGCGGGCAACGGAGGGAGGAGAACGGAAGGCGGCGTTTGTGTGCTGGCGGTGCCCCTTTTCTGGGGGTAAATATTAGGGACACCGCTCTAGCTTTGCCCAGCCAAAGCCAGCCTTGCCCGACTTTTCACCAGCCGGGCACCCATGCCGCATCCAGGCTGGCTCCATGGAATGCAGTCGACGGTTCCCGGCGCTCGGCCTCCCTGCCCTGCTTGTTGCCTCCGGACCGGATGGGTGCGGGACCCGGCCAGAAAAACCAGCCCGGTGCAGCCCTTCCGCCCCGCTGGTGGTACAACAGGTTTTGGAAGCGCCCGCAGCACCTTCTCCCTTCCTCAAGCTGGCAAGTGCCAGGCCTGTAACTGGCAGCTCCTGGGGCGCCTGGCTGATCTTGCCATGGCAGGTGGGTGTGCGGGTTGCCTCTTCTTGCGGCTCCTTGACTCATCGGGCCCAACCTGTTCAACAGGTGAAGCCTTGGCGGGTGTCAAAGGCGGAGTGGAGGAGGCGGCCTGGGCCGGCCTTTGCCGCAGGGGAGGCGTCCCGGCTGAGGACCCGAAGGGGCCTTGGTGCTGCAAGAGGACCCGAAGGGCGGGGGGGGGGCTCCCTCGCAGGGCTGTTTCTCTTGGAGCGGCTGCGGGAGCTAAAGGTGGAGGAAAAAAAGAGGCGGGGCCCGGACTACAACTCCCGGGATGCCTCGCTCCCGCAGGGGCTGCCGGGAGTTGCGGTGCCTCGGCGCGCCCGCTGCCGCTGTCTCCTCGCGCGGCGGCGACTACATCTCCCGGCCTGCCTCGCGCGGNGGGCCCACGGCGGAGACGGAGGCGGCGGAGGCGGCTCCGGAGCCCCGAAGAGGACGGGCCGGAGGCGCGGGCCGCCGCCATGGAGTCCCCCGCGCAGCTGAAGGACCGCATCCTGGAGAACATCTCGCTCTCCGTCAAGAAGGTCAGCGGAGACCCCCCCCCGGCCCCCTCCCCCCTCGGGTGGGCACCATCAGCCTCGGTGGGGGGAGGGGCGCTGGGAGTGTCCCCAGACTCTGCGAAAACCGGCCTGACAAGGTAGGCCTTTCCAAAGGACAGGAGGAGGAACCTCTTGTCCCCGCTTTTAAATGGAGATCCAGCCTGTCATTTAAGAACAAGCCAGCCAAATATCACAGGGAGGTTTGTTATTATTGTTGTTACCATCATCATCATCATCATCATCATCATCATCAGGGAGGTTTTATTATTATTATTATTGTCATCATCATAGGGAGGTTATTATCACCACCACCACCACAGGGAGGTTTTTATTATTATCATCATCATCACAGGGAGGAGGTGGTATTATTATTATTATTATGATGATGATGATGATGATGATTATTATTATTATTATTTATTTTTATTATTTATTATTATTTATTATTATTATGATTATTTATTACTATTACTATTATTACTATTGTTGTTATCATCATCATGGAGGTTTTATTATTATCATCATCATCATCATCACAGAGGTTTTTATTATTATTATTGTCATCATCATAGGGAGGTTATTATTATCATCACCACCGGGAGGTTTTTTTTATTAGTATTATTAT
>QLTV01002705.1:324855-335206 GCA_003457575.1 Thermophis baileyi | reverse complement strand
TCTCCAGCTTGGGGAAGGTCGGGGGGGGCTGAGCCCTGTCATGCGGCCTCCCTCCCCCCCCCTTTGTGATGCCCCTGCGGGACGCCTTCCGTAGCCTTGCCCTTCTCCTGTGACATCCTCCCTGCTGGAGCCACAGACACAGACACTCCGGCTGGGCTTTTTGAACCCTGGAGCTGCTGCTCGGCCAGGGTTGGCCGCCCATGTGCTCAGATCTGTGTGCCAGCAGCGGAGGCTTCTGTGCTTGTCCAAGCCAGAAGCTTTTGGGGGGGGGAAAGCCCCTCCCCCCGAGGAAAGTGTGTTTGAGAGCCCTGCCCAACAGAATGGCTGCCCTTTGGGAAGGAGGACCATCCTGTCACTCACCAGGGCCAGGAGGGGAGGCTGCTTCCAGAAACGGCCTCTTCCGTGGGCCAGGAGGGGGGTGGAGCTGGCAGGTTTGGGAGCCAGCTCGGAGGGAGGAGGCTGTGTGGAGGGGCTGGCCACCGTGGGTGGACCCAGCCGCGGCTGACCTTTCTCCTACATGCAGCCACCTGCTCCCCTCCCTTCCCCTGCCCAGCCCACTGGTGGAGCAGCAAATAAAGGCCCTCTCTGATCTGGTTTCACCCAGAGGGAGGCGCAGCTCGGGCTGGAGCAGAGAGCCAGGGCTGCCAATGCTGGGCAGGGCTCAGCGCAGCTCGGGCTGGCCGTTGGGGGCATCGATGCCAGCCGCCCGGTGCCTGCGGGAAGAAAGGGGCCCTCTCGCCTCCTGTCGGGGCTGCCACTGCAAGGCTCCTGCTTGGGTGGGGAGGCCTCGTGTCCTGTCTCTCCGCCTGGGCCGGTGGCACCCGCCCCATGGAGCCCTCCCCCCGCCGCCCGGCAGCGGCCTCCCTCTCCCCCCCGGTGGATTTTGTCCTGGGTGCCGCGGCGTGCTGCATGGCCTGCGTGTTCACCAACCCGCTGGAGGTGGTGAAGACACGCCTGCAGCTGCAGGGGGAGCTCCGCTCCCGGGGCTCGTACCCTCGCCACTACCGAGGGGTGCTGCAGGCCATGGTGGCCGTCAGCCAGGCCGATGGACTCCGGGGTCTGCAGAAAGGACTGGCAGCCGGACTGCTGTACCAGGGGCTGATGAACGGCGTGCGATTTGGCTTCTACTCCCACGCTGAAGTTATCGGCCTCACCCAGCATCCGGGAGGGACCTTGGCAGCCGGAGCTGTGGCCGGGGCACTGGGGGCCTTTGTCGGCAGCCCGGCCTACTTGGTAAGCCTCTTGGCTGGTCTCCCGGGCAGAGCCTTGGCTCGTTCGGCCATTGTTGTCCCTCCTTTGCAGATCAGGCATGGAGGTGGGTGGGCCCGGCGTCTCCTGTGTGGTTCCCTCCCTTGATATGCCAGCCGTGGCTGCACCCCCTTTTTCACAGCAAGGGCTTGGATATCTCTTTAGCTCCAGCAGGACAGCCGGGGCTCCCACTGCTGCGGGCTCCGAGGGGCCGGTGAGGCTGGAGGCGCCTCTTTGGGGTGGCCTCGAGGCAGTCCCCTTCCCCCAGGGTGCTTCTGTGGGCACCAGAGTCCTCTCTCCTCCTGTGCTGCCCGCGAAGGTACGGGCATGGAGGCTGGCTAGAGTGGTGTGTCTTTCGGCTTCTCGCCAGGGAGGTGCAGAGAGCTTTTAAAAAGCATGCAGGCCTGCTGCCCGGGCATTTGCAACCCAAGAGAACTGTCCGAGAAACTATCCAAAAAAAACGGCCCTGGGGTGGCCCAGTGCCAGCTGGGCATGGTGCCCTTCCCCTCGGCACAGGCCCTGCTTTTGCAAAAAGCCGGCTTTTGCCCTAAGTGGGAGCTCCAGTTGCTCCCTGCGAGAGTGGGGTCCCATTGATTAGGCAGCAGCCCACCTGGGCAGCCCCTTTGGGAAGAGAGCCCAGGTGTGTGCGTGGGGGGGGGCTTCTTTCAGCTTAGTATCCCCGAAGAGGGAAGCAAATGCAATCCCTAACTGTCCTCGGCAGGGCTAGTGCAGGCCGAGAGGGGAAGAGGCCCCTGGGCTTCCGAAAAGACCGGGTGCAAGTCAGTGGGAGAGAGTAGGTTTCCCCCGCCCCCCACCCCGGCCCGGCCTCAGCACGTTTGCTTTCCTCTTGCAGGTCAAGACGCATCTGCAAGCACAGACGGCGGCTGCCGTGGCTGTGGGACACCAGCACAACCACAAGGTCCGAGCCCATCTCGCTCGGCACAGGCTTTGGCTGGGAGGCCTCTCTTGGTCCAGGACTCAAAGGCCCAGAGCTGCCTTTGCCCACCTTGGCAGAAGCCTTGGCGCTTTGCGGGACCCCTCCTGGGGGTGGGGGGTGCCAGGGGTCAGGCCTGAGCAGCCCCAGTCCTTGGGAGGAGCCTCCCTCGCGCTGAGCCTCCTTCCCGGCAGGGTGAGGCCAAGGGAGGCCTCGCGACCTCGGGCAGTGCCAAGCAGGAGGGACGAGGGGAGGCCGATCGGTCCCCAGGCAAAGCACGGCAGCTGCAGCTGCTATCTGTCCCAACCTGAGAGGATGGCTTTCTGGGGGAAGCTCAGCGTGCTGGCTTGACAATATCGCCGCTCTCCACTGCAGTGGCCCAGCGTGGCTAGCCGGCCTGCGTGAAAAACACTCGCCTGTCCGTGGAGCTGAGCTTTGCAACAGCTGACCCCGGGATGGAAGCGTTCTACTAGCTGGCTGCCGGCAAGGTCCCCAAACAGCTCACTTCACAGCAGCCCCTCACCCCCAGCTAAAAATCCTAGGCAAAGAGTCTGGTCGTCTGACCGTTTTGTCTGTTAAGGACGCGGCTTCCTTGGCGAGGAATCTTTCCACAGCCAGGTGCTTTCCGTGGCCCCTGCTGACAGGGCAGGGGTCAGCCTGATGCCGTCGGATGCCATTTTCCTAGTCCTCTCTAGGATCCTGCAGGCTAGAAACGTTCCTCCTGTTTCAGGCCCCCCCCCCACCTCCCTGGCCTGGCCCGAGGAAGGGGCGCTGGGCTGAGCTGCTTGTCTTCTCCTGCCGCTTTCCAGAGCATCTCCGGGGCCTTTGAGGCCATCTATAAGCGGCAGGGGCTGCTGGGGCTGTGGTGCGGTGTGAGCGGAGCAGTGCCTCGCGTCACGGTGGGCTCCTCGGTGCAGCTGGCCACCTTTGCCTCTGCCAGGGAGTGGGTGGCAAGGCAGCAGATGAGCAAGCTCAGTGTGTGTGTGTGTGTCCTGAACGGGGTGGGCTTTTGCCCAGCATCCGATTCACCTGTGGGAGCTCCCCTTTGGCCTTTCCCAGCCACCCTGCTTTCCCCAGGCCCATTCCCAAGCGTCCATGGTGGCCTGCGGACACTGGATTTGCCCTTGCCAAGATGGTTTCCTCTGGCTTTTCGCTTCCCAGTGGTTCAAAGAAGGCAGCTGGATGGTGGCCCTTGCTGGGGGCATGATCAGCAGCGTGGCCGTGGCCGTGGCCATGACTCCCTTTGATGTGGTGAGCACACGGCTCTACAATCAGCCGGTGGATGAAACGGGCACGGTGAGGCTCTCGCTAGGGAGGAAGCTGGCTTGTAGAGGGGCTCGATGCCCCATTTGGGTGGGGAGGGGCGGGGAAACGTTACCCGGTCAACTGGCCTCTTCTCCCCCTTGCAGGGCAAGCATTACCGCGGCTTCTTCGACTGCGTTGTGCGGGTCTCGGGGAAGGAAGGCGTCCTGGCCCTGTATAAGGGCTTCGGCCTCGCTTACCTCCGCCTGGGACCACACACCGTTCTCAGCCTTCTCTTCTGGGATGAGCTGAGGAGGGTCACCTACTGGCAGCAGGCCACCCGATGACCCCAGACTGCTCGGGAGCCTCCAGCCCCAGAGAGAGCAGGACTGCGGGGTGGGTGGGGGGGAGAGCCAGGAGGTTCGTCTGCTGCGGATGTGTCCAGATACGGAGCAGTGACGGCGGCCGGAGAATGAAGGGCGCCGCAGAGCCAGTTGTAACCTTCAAGCAAAGTTGAAGCTTCAACCACCGCCCTTTTTTTTTGGGTGGAGGGGGGGAGTCGGTCCCAAATTCACCACCTGAGAAAGGACTGTTCCAAGCAGACTGGATTTTACTCCTGCCCCCCCCCGGGAGTCGTCATCCCCCCCCACACACACACACACTCACACATTTGACTTACACTCCAGGGCCAGATTCAGAAAGTCAGGTAGCAGAAGGGAGGAGTGGCGAGCATCTCTTCCCTCTTCAAGAGTCCGCAGTGGCTTCACTCAGGCTGAAGCCTCTGGTTTTTCCCACAGGGGAGGGAGATCAGGTAAAGCAGGAAAGGAAGAGGAGGAAAGAGAGAGAGAGAGAGAGAGGATTCTGAGAGATGAGGGGAAAAAGTAAGTCTACTGCAGAGGGGCCCTTCCTGCTTTGGAAATGCTGAAGTCTCCTTCGCTGGGGTGGCGGGGGGGGGCCACTCCTAGGACAGAGGCAGGCCCAGAGCTTGGGAGCGGCCCCATTGCCTCTTCTGACCTTGGGGAGCCATGAGAAGGGACGAGGTGGGGGAGCACAGGAGGGACCGGTTGCAACCATCCCTGGGGTTGGGTAGTGTCCAGGTGCCAGTCCCAAAACACGGCCATCTCCAGCAAGGGCAGCAGGGAGGCCACAGTGGCCAAAGGCTGGCCGTAGACGGCGCCTCCCACAGGAAGGAAAAGGGCGTTGGGCTTCTCCCCCCAGATTTATGGGTCGCTCATTGGAAGCACCTTTTTTTCCCTTACCTTGTTGGTCGGGCAAAGTTTAGTTGGCAGAATTGGCCAGGTTTGGTTTTAAGCCGCCGGGAAACGGCTGAGGCGCCAGGTCCAAGGGCCCAAGTTCAGAGATGCAAGAAGGTGGGGCTGAGAATTGTTGCTGTCCCGAACCGGATGACCCTGGACCACCTCTGTGACCCCCCCCCACCCTCGCCCCACCTGGCCTGGCACTGCAGGACACGGGCTGAGAATCGGCTACGGGCGCATCCCCCGTTTCTGTTGTAAACAAAAATAAAGGCTCCGTTTCCACAAACGAGAGAGCAGCCCTTGTGTGGACTGTGCGCTGCCAGCCCCTCTGGGTCCTCGCTCACACTCCAAAAGGGGGTCAGCACAAGCGGCCGAGGGATGGGTGGGGTGGGGTGGGGGAGACGGTGAACCCGTCAGAGCCAGAGCTTCCTGCGATTGCTCATGCTGGGCCAGCCCCTCAGCGGGGCAGAGTCGGCCTCCATCTGGGGCTGATCCTGGCCGGAGGGACAGCTCCTCTGGCTAAGGGGGAGGGGGCAGCACTGAGGAAGGATGGATTTGGGACCTTGCCCAGGGAAACGAAGAGCCTGCAATCTGGCAGTGGCTCCGATGCTGCAGTGGAGGGAGGCCTGGCCCCACGTGTCTTCCCCCTGGCAGAAGGGCTTGGCCTGGCCTGAGGCCAGCGGCAGGCGGCTCTCCGGTCCTCCAGGTGAGGGAAGGAAGCCAAACGGAGCAGTGCTTCCTGTCCAAGGCGTCTCTTCAAGGGGCGTTTCACGAATACTGGGACAGGCGGCGGCTGTGGGCCTTCGGACCGAGGGTGCAAGTGTCCCAGCCTTCAGCACTTGGTGATCTTCAGAGCATTGGACACACGTGCACACATATTTGCCTGCTTAATACGTCTGATTCAGTGGATCCTCTAAGCTGCAAAAAGCAGGCTGTTGTTTTGGGCCTTACAGTTTGCCCTCTAAAGCTGGGGACGCCTTCCTTCCCTCCCACCCCCTTACCTGTGCAGGAGGCCCTGCCTGGTTCCCCACAGCTCCTGCCTCGGGCTGGAAGAATTTGAGCAAAGCTCCCCGAGGTCTGTGGCTCCATCATCCCCAGCCCCATAGAGCAGAGCCTGGGAATGAAGGAGGTGGCGGAGGTGCCTTCCACGTGCTGCTGCTGCTGGGAGGGCCTCCCTCCTTTCCCAAGGGAGAAAAGGCTGAGCCAGCCTGCCCACTGTTGTTCCCCCTCCCTCCCCCCCCCAGTTTATTTGCTCACTCTGGGCTCAAGGTCCTTCCTGTACACTTGGAAGGCTGTTGAGAGGAAGCCAGGCGCAGCACGAGCCACAATATGCTCTCTTGGGTGCCGGGCTTCCTCCCGCTGGCCTGGACCTCCAGCCTTGTGGACTCCCTCCTACAGGGTGAGCTCTCCCCACCCCCCACCCCACGCCTTCCCTCCCTCTCCCCACGCTCCCTCCCTCCTGGCTGAGCTCATGTTTCCCTGCAGGGCTGGTGGGGGCCTGTGCCATCTGCATCCTGGGCAGCCTGATGAGGATTTACCTCTACATCCAGTGCTTGAAGTGAGTGCCTGCTGGGAGGTCCCCCGGGGATGGGGAAAGGAAGGAAGTCCACATTCTGCGACTCGGTGCAGCCCTCCACCACCCTGGGCACCTCCCATGGCTGATGGGTTGACCCTTGCCTGGGTCAACCAGGAGGCCGTGCAGGGGTGGGGCGCTCGTCCGGCTGCCCCCCCCCGGCGTAGACCCATCTGGCTTTCCCCCACTTCATCCTCTCCAGTGACCCCGACAGGCAGAAGGAGAAGGAGGCTCTCCGGCAGCAGCGGCCCTTCCTGGACCGGCTCCATCTCGTGGTGCTGACGGCCATCTTCACCATGGTGGGGCACCGGGTGGCCGCCCTGATCGTCCTGGAGTTCTCCCTCCGGGCCGTGTCCACCATTCTCTCCCTCAACAAGGTTGCCCATCTCCTTCCTTCCTGCTTCTGCATCGGGGCTGTGGGGGGGGGGGAGGCGGTGGGGAGAAGTGGGCAGAACCCCAGACACAGGTCAGAATGTGGCCAGAGAAAAAGTTGTGCAATGCCGGCTTAAGGGCCACTTGAGAGGCACCGAATTCCTGCTCGGAGAGTAATGCCTCTTGCCCCCCCCCCACTGCGGCCTTGACAGAGGCCGCCAATGGCTTCCTTGCTTTCTTCCCCCCCCCCATCATTTGAATGGGGAGGGGGTGCGGGACAAACTGAGGCTTCACCAGCCACACTCCCCGTGGCGCCCTTGTGTTTATCCCCACTGAGTTATCCCCAAAGTCCCCCTGCGCAGGGAGGGGCCTGGACAGATGCGAGTTGTATCAGGGCCTCCACACTGGCACTGCGCGTCGTTTTAAGCGGTCTTTTTATTGTGTGCGCTGCCCAGAGTTCTTGGCAGGCGGGTGGCTTAAGTAGGCTTCCGTGTCACAACGAGGCCGCCCGCTTCTTGTTCCCAAGGGGGCCCTCAGCAGCCAGCTCTACCTGCTATGCCAGTACTCGCTGGGCTGCGGCGTCTCCTGCAGCCTCGGCTACCTGCAGGAAGGAGCGCCCCATCGCACCTGGAACCTCCTCCTGGGCATGGGGCTGGCCACGCTCCTGACCCACTACGTCTGGCGCCTGGCCTGGCACGTCTCCATGATGTACGAGCTGCACTGCAAGGAACGCTACTGCGGAGGGTGCCTCTTTCTCCTCGCCACGTGGCACGGCATCCCCCGGCTGCTCTGCAACGCCCTCCGGGTGACCTTTGGGGTGGCCGACTTGGCGGCCGTGGCTCTGATCAACCGGGACTTCCTCTCGACCTCCGAGGCCATCCGATTCTGGACGCCGCTGACCATCTGCTACACGCTTCTGGTCATCTACATGCAGGGTGAGTGGCTTCTGGTTTCCCTGGCCTCACGGAAAGCAGGGCTGCCTGCAGACCCCGTCCCGCTTGCCCTTCCCCTCCCTGGAGCGTTGGGGGTCCTTCCTGAGCAGCGGCCAGCCTCCCTCCATGGAAGGCGGCGCCCGGCTCCTCCGGCTGACCCGCTTCCTTCCGTCCGCTTGACCGACAGAGGAGCAGCACCACAACCCCAACCAGCAGATGGCTTTCCAGACCGTCTTTGTCAGGATGGGCGGCCTTCTGGTCTTGCTGATGACGGTGGGCCAGTGGAGGGACATCGTGGACATCCTCATCTCGCTGGCGGGGGAGATCTGGTGCCTGATCCGGAGCGGATCCATGCTGGAGGTGTGCAGAAAGCAGGTGAGGAGGAGGAGGAGGCAGAGGCTGGACTGCAGGCAGAAGCAGCCCAGCCTCTCCGCTGCATCTCTGCTGACCTCTGGCAAGTTCCCTTTAAATCAGGGGTCTCCAACCTTGAGAACTTTACGACTTGTGGACTTCAACTCCCAGAATTCCTCAGCCAGCAAAGCATGCTGGCTGAGGAATTCTGGGAGTTGAAGTCCACAAGTCGTAAACTTGTCAAGGTTGGATACCCCTGCTTTAAACGGAGCTCAGGGTGTGATCAGGCCATTGCTGTCTTCACCAGCTGAGCAAGAGGGGGTGGTTTTGCTTCCTCCCCCACCCCCCAAAGTCCGGAGGTCCTGACTGACAGACGTAAGCAAGAGGCCTCCTGTGCTGGGCCTAGGTTGACTCCTGTTGGAGGGAAGCTGTCCCTTCCGTGTATTTTGCATTGCTTTCCATTTCAGGATGAAATGCTCTCGGCATCGACATCCGGTCCACCTCACGGTCAGCGCCGAGAGCACCCCTCAAGATCTCCGGTGGCAGCAGCGGCCGCAGCGCCAGAGGCCGCGTCCTGAAAAAAGCGAAGCCTCTCACGAAGGGCCCAGCCTAGAGACCGTAGACCAGGCAGACCACACAGGCCCAGCTCCTTCTGGGCTCTCCAGCTTTGGTGTCAAAAGGATTTGTGGCACTGCTGCCCCCTTCAGCAATTCCCTCTCCGGTCTGCCTTCCTGGGACAGCAGAGAGGCCGAAGCAGGCTGGGCTGGACTGGGAGAGGCTTTGGTTGGTGGGTGGCAAGGGGAGTCCATTTGGGCTAAGGGGAGCCGCCGGACAGCTGCTGCCATTGCCCTGGGGAAGGCCGAGAGGGTGAGTCGCTCTGGTTCTGGGTGCCAGGGCTGCCAGCTAGAGAGAGCTGGGCCTGGGTTGACTCCTGTGCCTCCCCGAGATATTTTGCGGGTCAGATGGGCCCAGCGGCCCCCCATGTGGGGGAAAGCCACCACTTGCTTTGGGAAGCAGTTGTGCCTTGTGGGCTTGATTCCAGCATCGCATCCTCCCCCCCCCCCAGCCCCCCAAGGAACTGGCAGATGGGCCTTCATCCCTGCCTTTCAGTGGCCTTGTGTTTCAGGAGGATGTAATCGCCGGTTGATCATACGAATGCAGGAAGTAAATAAAAAAGACAGCAAGAGAAATGGGATTTTTTTTCCACCCCTCGTGTCGGTTTCCACGCCAATTTCCACTCGCCTGATACAACTGCCCCTCTTCAGGCACAGTGAATTTTGCGGAGTCTCTTTGGAGGGTGGGGGAGCCTTACGGAGCCTCCACTCACACACACAGACCCCCGTGGGCGGGCCTGTGGTCTCTTCCCCTGGGAGTTCGGGCTGGAGCGCCTGCCACACCAGAGGTCTGAAACAGCTTCTCCCCACATGGCCCCCTCGATGGGAAGACAGCCTGCAGCTCTTTCCCCCCAGCAGTCCACAGCAGATTTCGGGGGACGTGGGGGTTATCCGATGCCCTGTAAGGTGTTTGCTATTCATCTATCTTTTCTTGCGCTCCAAGCATTTGTGGCGTTTTTCCTGGGTGGTTGGCAGTGGGCAGGAGCCCTTTCCCCTCCCCAGTTGACGGGGCATCTGGGCAGTCAGCTCTTCCTGGCTGTCAGGGCGAGAAAGGTTTCCGTCTGTCCAATGAACAGGCTTCCCTAAGAGCCCCCTCCCCCCACCAGGTGAACTGCAAGGCTCAACACACACACACCAGTGGTGGGTTGCTACCAGTTCGGGCGAACCGGTACCGGCGGCGGCGGGAGGCTCCGACCACTCGCCCGGACATCATCACGGACGTTCTGCGCATGCTCAAAAGTGTTCCCGAAATGGTAGCAAAGGTAAGTGAAACCCACCACTGACACACATACACACACACACACACACAGACGGCTCTTTCCCTCCACTCCAGGCATTTTTACGGACTTCTCTACCAGGTCTGAATGCAGCATCCAAACAGCTTCCCAGGTGAAGTGGCTTAATTAAACCTTGCAGAGTCTGGAAGGCTTTTCCCACACTGGAGTCCAAGTGGCTTCTCCCATGGGGGAGGGGGATGTGGGGCAGTGGTGAAATTCAATTTTTTTTTACTACCGATTCTCTGGCTGTGGCTTGGTGGCCGTGACAGGGGAAGGATACTGCAAAATCCCCATTCCCTCCCCACTCCTGGGGGAAGGATATTGCAAAATCCCCATTCCCTCCCCACTCCTGGGGGAAGGATATTGCAAAATCTCCATTCCCTCCCCACTCCTGGGGGAAGGATACTGCAAAATCTCCATTCCCTCCCCACTCTTGGGGGAAGGATATTGCAAAATCTCCATTCCCTCCCCACTCCTGGGGGAAGGATACTGCAAAATCTCCATTCCCTCCCCACTCCTGGGGGAAGGATACTGCAAAATCCCCATTCCCTC
>QLTV01002705.1:297213-312133 GCA_003457575.1 Thermophis baileyi | reverse complement strand
CCTCGCGGCGCTGAGCCGAGCCGAGGCGGCGGCAGGCGGGCGGCGCCAGGACCCCCCGTCTCCCGGGGGCAGCATCATGGTCCGGGAGACCAGGCACCTCTGGGTGGGTAACCTGCCGGAGAACGTCCGCGAGGAGAAGATCATCGAGCACTTCAAGCGGTGAGCGGGGCCGCCGGGGGGCGGAAGGAGAGGGGGATCGGGACAAGTCCGGGGAGGCCTTTCCAAGCGGCCGGGGAGCCAGAGGCCTTTGCTCCGGGGAAGGGGTGAAAAGGGGGATGGCCGGAATCGGGAGCCGGTCGGTGGGCCGGTCCTGCGAAAAGGGAACCCGTGATTTACCCTCCGGGAGGGGAGCCCCTCCACGCCAATGCCCGCCCCTCCAAGGGGCGATTCCGAGGGTGCCTCGGTGCGGAAGCAGGTGCGACAGGTAAAGGGGAGCCTCTTCGGAGGAGGCCGCTGTGTGTGTGGATGGTGCCTGGGAGCCCGATCGAGGGCCTCTCGGGAGCCCTGCCAAGAAGAGTCAGTCTGGACAACCTGTCATCGGGAGCATCTGGCGGCTTCGGCAGCCCCCACTTCGACTGCACCTCTGGAGGAGAAGCCCCAACAGGAGCGATGCCCGCTTGCTGCTTTGTTCTTGAGAAAGGCTGCTGGACTCCTTTCTGCATTGGGCATTTTAGAAGCGTGGACAAAAAAAACAACCTTCCATAAGGTGCAGCCTTCAGCTCTAGAGACCGCTTGCTGGATGGAGAGACGGGCAGAGCAAAAGATGCTGCACCACCGGCCTTCATGTCGTGGACTGGAATTTTCAAAGAGCGTGTTGTGATGGAAACCACTTTTACGCTAAGCTGTGCTAAAAAAAAAATAATAATCTTATTTTTGGTTTTCTTTCCGCACTCTGATCCTGGACTACTTGACTGCTTCGATTTTTATTTTTCCCACGCGGGGTGGCAATTGAGCTCGGCAATTTTGAGGTTCTTTGTTTTCTTATTCTTAAGGAATTATGAAAGAAATAACTGGAACGTGGATATTTAGGCACCACTTTCAGGGACTAGAACACTGAAATCCTTTTTGAATCCAGCTTCCTTTTGTTCTGTTGCTGTGGAACATTTCCGGGATGGCTATCTAATACTGAACTCTAGCTTAGTCGTCTTATTTGCGTTCATGGGATATGTTTTTTTTTTCCCCTGGCTGTAAAAATGTTGGCGTTTTAAATTCACCCAGTGAGAAACCTTTTGGACAAAATATATGTAGCCGAATAGCACTAGCATGGTGCTACATGGGATGGCTTTTGTGTGGTGATGGGACACATTCTAGATAACAATTGCAGAAACATCTGTCTTAAATAATTATTTCTGGTCTTGCCTATTATGGCATTGTGAAGGAAAACTGACGTGCATCATTCTTGACCCCTATGTGGGTCAGCTGAAGTTATTTTCAGGGAAAGACTTAAGAGGATCGCAAGTTTTCTTGTAATTTTCTTCCTACTGTTTAGGAAGATTATCGAGCGTACCTAATGAGTCATCATGGGAAAAATAGACTTGCATGGTTATACCCCATGGGGGAACAAGCTTGACTGGTGAATCTGGGGAAAGAGATAGTGAAATTACCCTGTATTCTTAAATGGAAGCTTGTTTGTTGATGGTCAGGATACATTTTCATTTTGTGCCAAAGATGTCCTTTAATGTCATGTTAGAATTGATGCTTCCCATTACTCTTCCCCCCCCCCAAAAAAAAAAAATTCAGAGCACGCAGGTTACAAAATCAGAAGTGGATTTTTATTCTGGTCTTATTAATCTAGTAGATAGGAAAACGGTTTTAAAGTGTTGGAGTTCCCATATGCAAAATAAGTCTTGCGTGGGAGCTGAGGAGGTCCTTTCCTAGCGGTTTTCCTTTGTGTTTTTTTTTTTTTTTTTGGTGGTTGTTTTATTTATTTTAAAAAAAGATAGGATACACACACACACACACACACACACACACACACACACACACACACACACACACACACACACACACACACTGTCTCCTAGTTCTTGCTGTGATTAGCAACATAGAGCCTGATTCATCATTTGGCAGCCCAGCTTTTTAAAAAAGAAAACTGTTCCTTGATCCTCCCTTTGCTGGAGAGGAGAGAACAACATGCCTCTCCGAGGGTTTAGCGCAGTGCTGGCTTGTATGAATGCCTTTCTAAAATGGCGGCCGGGTCCCAGTTTATGTCAGAAGGAATAGAGCCGATCTCAAGCTGCACATAGAGGAGGTGGGGGGGGGGCTTTGTGAAGCAGCATCAGAAGAGCTGCGTAACAAGAGATTTCATCTGGCTCCCTGGTTGCTGCTACCGCTGCCGCCGCCAACCTTAGCTGCAGAGCTTTTCCTCAAAATGTGCAGAAGGAGAAGATTCCTTGGAAAGAGCAGCTGTAACTGAAGCACACGTATGCACAAGGGACGTCCCGTTTCAAACAGGGGCCAAATACTGTTCCTTCTCACATCTGTAAGAACAGCCTTGCACTAAATAATAGGAAACAGAGTGATGCAAGAAAAATTAAAAAAAAAAACATGCACAAGTTTAAATATGGATGCAACAAAAATGTAATTTGCTCCAGTCGGGAAACACTATCATGCAGATTGTGGTTGTGCTATATAAAACTGGAGGAGTTGCCTCAACTTTCCTTTTGGAGAAAGGGCAACACTGGTGATCCAGTGGTGATCCTCCGAGAATTGTTGTGCGGTTGGGTTTGGGGCTGCTGGTTTGTCGTGGGATTCTAAGGGCTTCTTGTGCCCCAATTGTTGGAGGAAATTAAATGGAAATTAAAATTGGCATTCCAGCATGTTGTCTCCTGTCCTACCACCCTGTTTCCACAGAAGGTTTTTAATGCTGGATAAAGTTGCCATGGTGCTGTTGCTTAGAGATGAGTCAGAAAGACGGAAGGTCCTGTTTTTTATTCCCCCCCCCCCCAATGTGCCAGTTTTCACATAAGCCCAAGCGTGGTTCGATTTAAAAAGCCAGTTTATTTGGCCAGCGTTTGGTCCAATCTTTCAGTATATTTTTCATCGAACATTTGGGTTACCAGCCTTCTAACTATCACTCGGAATTGTAGTTGTGTTTTGGTCCGCAAGAGATGCCTGTGAATGCTGCCTGTGTACAGCAGGGCGGCCCTTTCTTTGTATGACCCTGGGTGGGGGAGGGGACAGGTTGCACAACAATTGCATTGCGTTGCTGCAGGGTGTGTATACCAACAAAAGACTACTCTTGCAGTTGTCTATAATTGTGTGCTTTTTCATTACTAGAAGAGAAGCTCAAAGGGGAGAAAAGTCCCCTTTTTAGTTTTAACTGGTCTCTGGCAAAAAAATTCCCACCCATCCCCCTCTGCCTGGGAATAGGACAAAGAATTTGCAAAGAGCAAGCAGCGTGAACAGCCTTTTAAGAAAATCAACCTAAAAGCTACCTATGGCTCTCTAATATATTAAAGATTATGGAGGTAAATAGAGGCAACCTCACTATTTATCCTTTGTGTCAATTTCAGTCATTCTAGGTGATGCTGGTTAAGTGTCCTATCGGAAGAACTATATTGTTTATATATGTTTAAATTCTAAATAAAATATGGCTTATATTGGTATGTGAAAAATCAGTTGTTCCAAGCAGGGCGCACTTAGGAGAATTAGTAAGAGTCATGAGAAATTACATAAACACTTGTACAGCTGTGGAATGATCAATGAAGGACACTTCTAAAGATGACCTTTAACATATAAGTAACTGCTGTTTAGAATCCGATGTGATAATTTGGGTTATCCCTGTTTTGGAAACTTGTTAGGAAATACAGTTTGTAAATATATGATTTCTACTGTGCTTGTGCATATTAATTTACAGTGTTCTTTTTTGGGGGGGAGGGGGGAATAGCCCTGCAGCCCTTAGAAACTTCCGGTAACCAATGACAAGGGGTCATGTTTGTGAAGGTGAAAGAGAAGTTGACACGTAGCTCTTAAAATAAAAACCTCTCTTTTAAGCTCTTAAAATGATGCAGTGCATCAGATGCAACGTTTCCTTTTTCCCGATCCATATTAATTCACTACATGTTTAAAAATAGAGGCCCCCTTTAATCCATCCATATTGGTCTCTTCTGCTTGCTTTTTTTTTTTTTTTGCTGAGTTTCTATGAAAAACATTCCAGGAATCCAAAACCTCTTAGATGGTCCTTTTTTTAAAATATATATATATATATAGAAATCTGAGGAAATTGGTTGTGAAAGTATTACACAATCCTAAGTGTGCCTCAATTATTGTAAAAATTGAAACACTGAAAGTATGTGCTACTCTTGAAGGAGATGCAGAGCAGCTTGCAAGAAAGGGTGGCTAAATATAGCAAAGTTTGTCCTCTGCATGAATGCCAAATGTCCAGCAGTTCCCTCTTGATTAATTAGAGAAAAACAGCAGTCTGTTTTAAGCAGAACAAGTAAGTTGGTGTCGCTTTCTCTGTCCCCCTTTTTTTAGAAATAAATAAAATAATAGGCACTGCAAGAGTAAGGTGGGCTTCCAAGGCAGTTTTCCTTGTCCTTTATCCTTGTTCTTATTTGGGAGCCTTAAAGTGATGGAGTTAAATACCAAATTGATAACCTTCCAAGTATGCTTTCCTGGGAAAAAGGGCTTTTTGTAAATTTCCTGTTTTATTTCCAGTCCGGTCCATTTCATGGCTATACCGGTTCTTTCTTTTGCAGGGCAAGCTGAACCTGGCAGAGCTGATGTGCTCCTGGCACACGTGTCTCTTCCAGTCACTGGTGTGCACAGTTCAAAAGCAGTTTATCTCTTTGATAACCAGGCTGTCTTTTCATGGTAGTTGGAAGTTGTGGTGGGCGGATGGGCCTGAGGTTTATGCATAGCTGTCTTAACAAAAGTACTGTGTTCCTTTCCCAGAGCCCTTCTGTGTAAGGGTACAGGCCCTGCTGCATAAATGACAAGAGAAGGATTTAGTGCAGAAGGGAGAAGGTGGTTGCGGAGAAAGTAGGCTTTCCTTCCCAGCATGAACCAAAATCCCCACGTGGCAGAATAATTGGGCTTGACATTAGAGTTTGCTTCGTCATGTTATTGCAGCCTTTTCTTTTAAACTTTACCCACTCCTTTGTTTCTCCTTGAAAGTGTGACAGCACGGCTGCAGAAACTCCAGCCTATATTGCGAGTAGAATTGCTCTGCTCTTTTGACAGCTAGAAGGCCTCAGATCTCCTTCCTCCGAGGTTACTGAGTGAAACCTATCAGGGTCCAGCTCATTTTGTCAGCTTGCTGCAAAGGAGCAAGTATCACTCCCGTTTGACTTCTTCAGCCATCACCACCTCTCTGGCTCGTCTGTTGCGCTGTGTGAATCCGGGCCATCGGTTTGCTCCCCTCAGCTTATAATTTCTGGCTTAAATGTTACAGAATTATGGCCAGTGACTTTCCTGAGAAATTCTCACCGTGCTTCTCTGCTGTGAATAGCCTTTCGGGTCATGGGGCACTTAGAAAGCATGGACTTTGGAGGTCTGTCCTGTAGCAGAATTTGCACCTGTAGTTAAGCAAAGGTAGTCATCATGACCTACATTGTGGATTTCCTGCATGGAAGAACATTCACAGCACACAGGATTCTTGGTGCCCTTGATAGCAGTCTATAAATAACGCTGCAGAAAAGATAAAAGCCACAGCTCCCTCAAACCTAGAAAGTTTCTGATAACTGGTGAAATGTCATCTCAGGTATTTTCTTCCCTCTTTGAATGGCTTAATGAGAAGGGCCATGGTCACAATTCAGCAGCCCGTTTCTGAATTCTCCCATTGATAGTAGCCCCTCCCAGCTCTTTTTGATACTGCATAATCGTATCATGTTCATTTCTTTATTTTCACTGCATCTATATTTGCTTCCCCCCCCCCCTCATGGATCTCTGTTCATTTCTTTGTTTTCGCTTCATTTATATTTGCTTCCCCCCCCCCCTCATGGATCTCAAGATAATTTACTCACAATTCTCATAATAACTTTAATTGGTGGGAAATAATGATTGAACTCATTCTGGTAGGTTTCACGGTCACCGGAGACTTTGCTTTGGGTCTTCCTCATCGCAAGCCAGCTTCATTATACTTTATTAGGCATTGTACAATATGCTCCTTTAACTGTTTTGCAAGTAGCTTGGCTACTTAAGAATGGTATTCATTGAAAGGCATAATCTTCCCAAAGTAAGTCATAGAGAGAAGTCCCACTGAGTTGAGCGGGATTTATTTCTAACCATTGTCCTAAGATTCTGGCTTTGGATAAGATGTTCCTCAAATGTTTTAATGTTTATTAGCTCCAGGAGTCTTAATTGGCTCCTGTGAATCTGGGCATATCTAGGAGGGAGTCCATTAAACTTAGCTAAAACAATTCAGAACCACAACTTCCTCAGCTCCAACCAATACGCCTGATGGTTAGGAGCTCATAGAAGTTGTAGTCTAGTATACAGGGGGGAGGGGGGTTTGTCATGCTGAAAGTTGGGCTGAGGAGTTCCTTATCTTGATGCTTACATTTACAATGCTATAGAGAGTCAGTCTCTTGCAAATTTTTCTAAGATATTTTGGAGTGAAGCTTGATAGTTGAGAAAGTCCTTGTGCTTAAACCAGTCATTGCCTGTGGCTCGCATGTGTTGATATTTTTTTCCCTGTGGGTCCCCTTACGATCTCTGATCAGGTTAGCTGTCTTGTTTTGTTTTGATGCTATAGGTTGTGCATTAAAATCCATCATTAGGTGCGATTGGCTTCCAGAACCTTGATTTTGGAAGCCCCTTTTCTTTAATGCACAAAGACATCGTAAACGTATGGTTCTGACTTGTGTCTGAGGCTTAAAAAAATGTGGTTCCCAGGGACTTTCATTGTGGTTTGTGGGCAACCAGGTTGACCAATCAGGGCCTTGAAAGTAGCAAGAGACTTTGGGTTTCATAATCGATTCTGAAGAAGCTGTTTTCGACGGAACCTGCCTATGGAATTCAATCCACAGTGTGGGGAAGTAAATGCTTGCCTTTGACCTACCAAGGTTACAGAATTCTCTTGCTCTTGAGTGCAGTATGTGAATCCACCCGGGATGCTGAGCACCTCAATATGAGTGGAAGTTGCATTTTGCAGCTGCCATCTTTGTTTTCCTGTAATACTGGTTTTCAATACCTGTATGGTTGGGAGGGGCTGGAGAGCTCAAAGAAATATCTGCTTTTACTTCATCCTCCTCTACAAGGACTAAACCTATTAAGCATACATTTTGAATGAAGAACCAGACAGTCTCCGGGGACAACGTACCATGAGGACCATCAAAGCATATTATTGGTGCCTCTTTCTAAAGCATTTCCCGCTTTAGTGTTATCAGAGTAAAATCCTCACACTACTAGCATTTTTGGCACCTGGATCACTTCCAGACAATAGCACCCAACTGTGCAACTGGCTGCTATATGTAGCTTTCCCTTTCGGAACAGTTGGCTAGCTCTGGAAGAAGGCACTTACTGCAATTGCCCAAAGATGGTGGGGCCTGATTAATAATCAATGGATGGAAGTGGAACTGAAAATTTAATATCGAGGTCTCCTAAAGCCAGCTGTTTTAGGCCTGTCGGCAGCGCATCTTAACTTTACCATCTCCTGGGGTGAACTTCACATGCATTTGAATTTTCCCTCACTTATAATGAGCTCCTTGTCTGACACGGGAAGGTGTATTTCTATCCCCTTCCCATAGACAAGGAGGAAAGTTGCAGGAATGTTTTTTGTGTTACCAACATTAAAATATCTATCCATGTCCAATTAGATGATGTTACAACAGCCCAGAATTATTTTCCTGCTTCCTTCATATCGCTGTGTGAGTTTGTCTGGTGCACCTATAGAAGGGAAGGAGGGAGGGAGGGAGGGAGGAAGGGAAGAAAGGGAAGGGAAGGGAAGGGAAGAAGGAAAGGAAGGCAGGCAGGCAGGCAGGCTCACATTGGGGCCTTGACCCTCCGGCCCCCACGGTCTGCTCCAGAGGAATAAAAGTATCATGCTTAAATCAGGGACAGTCCTGAAGAACTATTTTAGTATAGCCTGAGGAATTTGGCCACTGACTGAGACATTAAGAAGAAACAGATTGAAGTTCCTTGGAGTATTAAAGGTATGCGTGGAAACTGGAGGTGTAGCACTTAATGCATAGACCAGGCAGCACCAGGGATTCTTCTGGGAGAAATGTCCTACTTTAGTGCTGGTGGGAAGCAAAACTGACTTGTCCCCATGCTGCAAGTGGTTATGTATTGATTGGTATGGATTATGCAAGCAGCAAGCCCTTTAGAAAACCTCCCAGCAAAGCCTCCTGCGCGTCTTTGTATATCGGGACCTTTAGAGCCCACTGGTTGGCCCCCTCCCCCTCCCCCTCCCTCTTCTGCCCTGTTTGCTCTCTGTGCTGGCGGTTGGGAAAGAGCTGCCTTCTTGGAAAGGCTGAGGCTGGGCAGAGATGGGGAGGGCACATTTCACGTGGGCGTCCGCCTTTCTCAGCCTTCCGCTTTCTGGACAGACATTAAGCGGCTCCTGAAACCTCCCCCTGAAGCCACACGCCTAGTTCCTTAGCCCCTCCCCCCAAGAAGCTTTTCACAGGGATCCTTTTCTTGATGGGCATCGATCCCGCACGCTGCAGCACTGCGGGTCTTCCCCCTCCCCTCCAGATTGGTTAGCATGAAGCAACACAGCTCCCCTCCCAGTGGCAAATGCCAACGCGGGAGCGGATTGGAGAAGACCCAATGGGTGGGGCTGGGGTCGTATTGCCAGGCAGATTAGCCTTCACGCGAGTGACTCTAGGGTAAAGGCCGAGTGACTGTAGGGTAAAGCACACGCAATCTGGGAGTGCAGATCATAGAGATAACTCTTTCCGAATGCTGCCTTCCATATCTTAGCATTTGGGGGGGGGATGTTAGCCAGAGATGCGGTTGTGTCAGTCGCCTCCTTTGAAAGCAGCCTTTATGCTTATTCCAGCTGCTTGTCATAGGATTGAGTGATCTAAAGCAAATCCTCGCACACCACCCTCGAGCATTCTGGTGTGGGTCAATGAGTGTCGAGCCATCTGCTTTGGAAATGACACCTGGCAACCCCTTCGCCAGCACCGTTGCGCTGTTGCATAGTTTGGAGAGATCCTGGCTCCACATCTCTTCCCTTGGAGTTTTGTCTCCACCATTTCTGCTCCAGATTCCTCCTCGGAATATGTTGGAATACAGATTCTGTCCTCCAGAAGCTGCCGTAGCTGTTGCTCTGTTCCCTGCCTCTTATCAGTTGTCATACAGCGTCATGTTTTGAGCTGCGACTGGGGACCTTTTCTGCGATCTCTGGGTCACATGCTTTTCCTGTCACCACAGAGGCGGACACCACATGGGAAGTAGGTGTTGTCCCACTGAGCTATCTGGTGCTTTTGGCATTCTAGGCTGGCCTACCGTAGAGATCTTGAACAAGTAATGGATTGATCCGTTGTTAAATAGCGGTGCTGTTTTTGGTGAAGAATCCCCCCCCCTTTTTAAATAGTGACCCTAATCCCTGTGTGGTAGAAACACTAAGCCCTCCTTCCTTGGCATGTTCAGTGCAATCTTGTTGTGGAGGATTGATGTGGCTAATGGTGCTGAATTTCACAGATCAGTGTTGGGGAATCTTACCCATGCCTTTGATGGTTACGCTTGAGGGCAGAACAGCAATGAGAGCAACATAGAAAGATAAATTCAAACTTAAATGAGCTTAGATCATACTGGTGTACATTTCCATTTTCCATCCTGGCCAGACTTGAATGGTAGGCTAGTTGAATTGCTAAAGAAACCTCTGGGACTGAGGCTTGACTTCATTGCTGCCTAAATTCACTAATACTATATTTGGTATGTCAAATATATCTCTTTATCTCTAGAAAGTGCCAACAGTGTAATTAAAAATGCAGAAAGGTTGTCAGATGAATGTGATGATACTGGTTCTTTAATGAAAGAGAAGTGTTAGTTTATGTTTCATATCTTTTTGATCTGTAAACGCGAACCATACATAGATTGTGTATTTTTAATAGAAATCCATTTCTTTTTGATTAAATCGCTTGGAAGGTCAGTGACATTTGGTCAGACTGGATGATTTGAAAACTTTCTGGAGAAACTTGCAAATGTTTTGCATATTAACCCCAAATCTGCTCACATATACAGTGTGAGCTAAATAAATTGCATTGGTAATTTGTTGTTGCCGCTGATGTCTGCAGCCATGAAAAGCTTATCTCAGGAATTGCCAAATATTTTCCAGCTCTGGCTTAAACAGAGCTTCCAACATCATTTAGATTGTAAACTTGTAGAACTGGCTTTATCCGTAGAACTGTGATTAAGCAGTGATTAGAACGATATGAACAGGCATTGTATTCTGTTAGACACTTGCATCTTGAACACTAAATAATGACTGTTCAACTGAGAACAAATGAATACATTTAATAAATTCTCCACTCGGATTCATTATTTCAACATTGATTGCATTGAAATATATTTGAACATCACAGAATAAGGGCTTTTCTGTTAGTGCTAAGCTCCTATTGCAGATGTTGGCAAAACCTAAGTTAGGTGAAGTTTTTGTATCCTGGCTTTTTTTTCCAAGGTATGATATGATGAAGAAGGGGAAAGATGTTAACAGGCTTGAAGTATGTATGTATATTCCCATAGAATAGTCTTTGAAACTAAGCCATACCTGAAACTCTGTTTATACTTATCTATTGAAATGAATGCTTAGATTTTTTTATTTTTTTTAAATCTGAGTCCGGAAATTTCAAGGTACTAAATGTGGTTTCTTAGCTGATTTTCTGTGAGCTTTAATGTATGTGATTTTCTCTGTCTTTCTCCTAGATATGGACGTGTTGAAAGTGTCAAAATTCTCCCCAAAAGGGGATCGGAAGGCGGCGTGGCGGCCTTTGTGGATTTTGTGGACATTAAGAGTGCGCAGAAGGCCCACAATTCTGTCAACAAAATGGGAGACAGAGACCTTCGGACGGATTATAACGAACCAGGAACCATTCCTAGTGCTGCTCGGGGATTGGATGATACAGTTTCCATAGCATCTCGTAGTAGAGAGGTTTCTGGGTTCAGAACTGGTGGTGGGCCCACGTATGGCCCACCACCATCACTTCATGCACGGGAAGGACGTTATGAGCGGAGACTTGATGGGTAAGTTCCAAGGTTTCACTAGGCAGGTATTTTGGTAATTGATTGTGGTGAGAAACACAAACTCCTGATAGGGCCCCCAGATGGATTTAAAATTTGGGGAATTATCTGCATTTCCTATTTTGGGTTGGAAACGGAAGTGATTCCCATCCCAATGGCTGGGATCTTGTGGATCTGTAGAAGATTTTCCTGCAGCTGGTTGGAGACCTGATTCTAAGATGGAAGACGCCTCGATTATGGAGCTATTCTTCTAGGGCTTGACGATCCCAATTCTTGGATAACCTTAAGGCCTTCTTTGGATGTATCCTTATTATCCAATGGAGTTTATTGGATACTGCAAGTCTCCAAACCCAGATATGGAGTATCTTCAGCATTATAGGACCTACACAATCCCTTGGCAAAGCTTCGCATTTAGTTTGTTCAGGGTTGTGCTGGTTTATATAGTCTATGCATAAAATTGGATTGGTATCAAAATTTTCTAGCAGACTTATAAAAATGCTGCCTCGTCTTGGATTCTACAGTCTTTAGCCCTGGGAATACATACAATGAAGACAGGAGAAGGCCGCTGTTGACGTTTCTTTCCCCTCTTGGATCTACATCACTTTCCATGTATCTTGGGATTACTATCCTCATGGCAAACTGAACGAGATGGACGCTGCTCAGTTTTGGAAATTACAGGCCATCCGTTGAGGTGCTGGAATAATGGCTACTACCTCAGATTTGTGGGATGGTTCAAGCCAAGATCCCAGTGGGCCAGGGGAGTGGATTACTTACTTAGTCTTGCTAAAAGCACATGTACAATGAAAGGCACTCTAGCTTTAAAGACGTGGTGTCGATCAGCTTGTGGATACGTCACAGAAAATTGACTCTGCTGGATGGTTACAAAGTTGGACAGAGGATGTCTGCTAGCCTGGGGCGAGGCCTTCGTTCATCCCCTGGTGCCTTTTTTTTTACCAGCCGATTGGTTCAGACTTAGGGCGACAGTCTGTGGTGGATGTACTTAGAAGCGCTGGCTGTCAGAAGAATGAAGTTGGGGGCTGCCACCCTTTGGCCAATCTGGGACTACTGGCTTCCAGTGGAGTTTTTTTTTTCTTTTTCTTCTTCTTCTTGTCCCTAGGATTTTTTTCTTGCTCATCTAAAATGCCACTTTTTGACACCCTTGGTTGCCCATTAAGAAGGTGGATTACCCCTATAAGAGGGGCCAAATTGGGGAAGTTATGTTCACAATTCTCTCCCTAGATTTAATTGGGAATATAGGTCGTGTTTCCACACTTGGAAAAGGTTGGTATGTCCTGCCCTGTGTATATTAGCCCCTCTCCTAACCCAAGTCAGTTCCTTTTTTTTCCACTAACTCCAGTAGTAATTAGTACTAATAGATAACCAGCACTGCTGTAGTCATTAGATTCTCAGCTTTGCTAGTTCTTTTGTCTGTCTTCTGTGTCCTAACAAATAAAAGGGCTCTTACACTTACACGTTAACTTTTCTAGAAATCTTGCTTTTTTTTTGTTTTTTGTTACTTTATTGTCTCAGCTTTCACTGATAATATATATAATATTGACAGGGTGCAGGGTGTGTGTTGAGTGTTGTTTCAAAAGGCGAGGGCGAGAGAGCTCTTTAAATAAATATTTATACACGCTGAGACAATATGTGGTCTTATTTGCATGGAGCTGCAAACGTTTGTGACACCCACTAAAATGCCTGCCTTATAGTTTTTTGGGTTTTTTTTTGCTCTTTCGTGAGGCAGCTCTGACTTGCTGGAGAGGCAAGAATTCAGACAAAAACCTTAACGGGCACCCAGGGCCGCAGCCTCCTCCGTATGGGAGACAAGTGGCCTAAGGCCTGCACTATACTTACAGCAGGAGCATAAAGTGGAAAGGGAGGAGAACCTAATTCACTGTTTGGGAGTGGGGGTGGGGGAGAAGGCAGGTCCATGCGTTTTGACCTGACAGTCAAGAGGAGAAAGCTCTTTATATGTAGGATGGAGATAACCGAGAACTGCAGTCCCTGCTAATTACTTTTCAAGGAAGGTGGTTGGAAGTAAAAGGGGGAATGATTTGGATTCCTCCTTCCTTGAATGGTTTTAGGAAACTTTGTAACTAATATAAGCGCTGGCTTTATTGCTTGATCTGCGCATGTTTGTTCTGAATTATTTCATCTGTTTTCCTAGCCGTGGCCTACAAAATGGGCCATTCAGTGACCCCTCTAGATTAGAATGCTAAATTATTGGAGGCCTTTTCTTGGCCTAAGCAGCTCACCCAGGTTCTTAGTTGTCTTAGCAGCATAAGTTTCTTTTTTAAGTTCTACATAGTTGACGACATAGTTTTACGGTAAACATAATTCTGTATGTAAAATACAGAAATGGCCACAATTTGTTTTATCGGCTATTAAAATATCCCATCCTGTTATTGTCTGAAGCGATTTTTAAAAAATACCACTACCACACTCTCACCAGCACACAGAAACATTTATCTTGTTTTCGGAGCTTAATGCCTGTGGCTTTTAGTTGGCTGTATCTTGACTTCATTATTACCAAGATAAGCAGAGATCTGACTTTAGCTAAGCTGACGCATTGTCCTAGGACTCTTAGAAGCAAAGATTTCAAGTGAGCTTTTAAAAAATAGATAAATTGCTTTTTTCTACGATTTTGTGGCTAATGCCAACACCTTAACGACAGGATTCCAGGGTAGTCATGGAATGAAACATGTTAATAGTTCTGTTTCATCCCAGAAATAGATAAATGAATAGAACTGCTGAAATTAAATTACTTTGCACAAGATCATTTGGGACTGTGGTACACAATTATGTCCACAGAAGCTTAGTTCAGACTTCTCCAACTGGATGCCTTTCAGATTCGTTAGCCTTCTTCTCCCATGATCCCTTAGCCATTGTCCTGCGAGGTGGGGATTATGGGGTAGAAATCTAGAACAGAAGGCATCAAGCTGGCTCGGTTTAAGCAGTGAAACTGAGTCAGTGCCAGACCTATGTTACGTGCAAACTTGAGCGAGAAGTCACGTAAAAGGACCAAGCTCATTCAGTCTGCTAAATAGATCATTGTTGGCCTTTTGATGACTTGCAGTAACAGCCAACCCTGCATTAAATGCTTGCATGTTGTTGAGTCATGGTTCTCCTTCTCTGATTTGACGTGCCTGTTTTTCCCCTCCTAAATGCAGGGCTTCAGATAACAGGGAGCGTGCTTATGAGCCTAGTGCCTATGGACACCATGAACGGGGGACAGGAGGATTTGATCGCACGAGACATTACGATCAGGATTATTACCGAGATCCTCGGGAACGAACTTTACAACACGGACTCTATTACAGTTCTCGGAGTCGCAGCCCGAGCCGCTTCGATGCTCATGACCCTCGTTACGAACCTCGGGCTCGGGAGCAGTTTACGTTGCCCAGCGTGGTACACAGGGATATCTACCGGGATGACCTCACCAGGGAGGTCCGAGGTAGAAGGCCGGAACGGAGTTACCAGCACAGCAGGAGCCGGTCCCCCCATTCCTCCCAGTCCAGGACCCAGTCTCCCCAGAGGCTGGCAAGCCAAGCGTCCAGACCCACTCGATCGCCCAGCGGAAGCGGTTCTAGGAGCCGGTCTTCGAGCAGCGATTCAATCAGCAGCAGCAGCAGTACCAGCAGCGACAGGTATCGTCCTCCCTCTGCAGGTGTGGGGCATGTTTTGCTTTGGGTCCCGGCATTGATCCTGGAATCCACAGTGCATCGGCTGCAAATGTTGTGCTTTTCTCTGCTCGTCCTCCTGAAACAGACCAGCACCATCTCCC
>QLTV01002705.1:275623-297142 GCA_003457575.1 Thermophis baileyi | reverse complement strand
CTCCCTCCCTCCCAGGGTGGAGGCAAGAGCATTGGGCGGACCATTCGGAAGGCTGCTCCCAGGAGACAAAAGCCCCACCTGCGAAATAGATCCCTTTTGAGCCACTCTAGGGTGGAAGATTCTTTGTTGCTTTTGTTTGTTTATGAAAAGGTGCCCTTACAGACACTTTGTAGAAGCAGCCTTTGATTGATTGGGGATAGAGCTTTCTGCATTTTCATTTATAATTCAGCACCGTCTTAACTGCCTGGACTATCCCTCTTTCTTCTTTATTAACGGCATCTTTTGTTTATTGCCTTGAGTTGAGTATCGGGATGAAATTTAATAGATAGGCGAATTATGGGTTTTCCACTGTTGCTGTGGCTACTACATAGCTTGCAGTCGTGAAATTGCACTGGTCCAGCCAGTCTGCTGTTCTCTGTGTTGGTTCCAGGCAAAGAACTGCGGCACTGTAAAAAAAAAAAAAAAAGGATAAAGATAAACAGAAATATATCATCCCATTTATATTTTCAAGGAAAGGGCCTTCCTAATCAGACCGTAGAAGTACACCCACAAATGATTGAAAATTGCCATGTTGAAACACGTAGGCTGCTTTTAAAGGAGGCAGATAGGAAGGTGCCCTTGTGTTGTTGTATCCCTCTCCAGCTTTGTTTTGTCAGGACAGCGGCCGCACGTTGTTGGTATACATTGGGGATTTATTCTGAGCATGAGGCCTTCCGGCCTTTTCCCCAATCCAGCCCCTGTTTTTGACTCTTCCTCCTTTTCCCCCAATTAAAAGAGGCTTCACCCTTTGGAAAATCTTCCCTTGCTTCAAAGGGAGATTCATAAAACCTGCCATCAGCTTGGATTAATGTCAGTAAATAGATGCTCTTTAACACACTGAAATAAGCAGCTGGCCAGCAGTCCTTTTTGTGTGAAAGGGGGGGGGGGGGGGGAGGAATGCAGCCATTCTAGTTCTCACCTTCATTAGACTTTGGAATGTGGTTTAAGGCAAGGAGGAGTTCAGGCATTTTGTATTTTCATAGCATGTCAGCACTTGAGGAAATATGCTAGAAAGACACAGGGGGGAAAAAATGTTTAATGTTGGGAGTGACCAGTGGAGAATTTTCCCAAGTTGAATCCTACCTAGCAATATCTTCTTCCTGCTTTCATGTTTTATTTTTAAATCTCAGCTGCTGAGCATGCTCTCTTGGAGCTCATCCAAATTCACTTGGTCCTCCTTAGCTTCCTCCTTCAGGTTTAAAAGCTGTTGAATTTGAAAAGATTTATGTAAATTTGATCCTGGAATGCTTGCGTTCTTTGGGCTGTTTTTCTGTACTGTCCACAAGCAGGGCTTTACGGCGAGTCCAGCTTTCCCTGAAAGTAATATAATCGATTCTGCTTTTAAAGCTGTAAGCCCAATTTGAGACAAAGATAAAAAGCACTATCATAGAAGATGCTGGGGTGGGGGGGGGGAATAGCACGAGTCGACATTGAGGCTTTCAAAATTGGCTGGTGAGCTTGAGTTCATTTGATTTCTTTGTCTGTCTTGTCATCCTCAACTCCCAGAGTGAAAGCAGAGAGTGGCAAACTTAATTTTGTTATGTAACCCTGGCCTTTTCCTCCTGCTTGCCCCTTCCTTTCTTTCCACCTCAGGAATTTGCCAGCAAAGGATGAATCATTGGCAGAGAGCTGTATGTTGATGAGAGAGAGTGTGTGTGTTTGTGTAGTTTTGTGGTTTGGACAAAAGCTTCAGAATTCAGTCCCAGCAGACGCAGTTTCAGGTGATTTCGGTCCAGGGAAGGCAACTCCTCTGAAGCTGTAGCAAGGAGGTTATGGTGCAGGTCCCAGTTTCTCCATAAAACGAGGGGAGGATTGTTGACAGGAAAAATCCTGGGTAAAATGGATGGTCAGTGTTGGTTTATTCCCATCCACTGAGCTACTACACCTTTCCTCAAATGTTGACTTCTCACGTGGCTTGCGGAGTCCCCAATTCAGTGGCTGTTTGCCATTTTCACAGGCTGCACAAGCATGTCTCCCAGCCGGGTCTTAAATATTTCCCCCAGGATCCTATGCCATTTCATGCCTCGTTAATTGAACGCAGATTTTTCCCCTGCAGCCCTTTAGAGGAAGGCAGCTTTGTTTGCTTTTATTTATTTATTTATTTTCTTTCATACGGTTCTCTGAGGAGGGCACCAGCTTCCTTAGGTCAGATGCCTAGAGATGAAATTGGTGTGGGTTTGCATTGGATGCAGAACTGATGTTTTGGTTCAGACTCTCTTTGTACTTGGAAAGCTGTCCTTTGTCGGAAACTTTTCTTTTGTTAATACAGCTTGCCTTGAACACCTTTATCTTAGGTTGTCCCAACTGCTTACTGGAGTAACAGGGAATGTGGTTGTCAGATGTATTTGTGAGGGGGAAAAAGCAGTGTTTCCTTTCAAGGCTGCATATTGATATATTTTCTTTCTTTGAAAAGTAATTCAGTGTTGTACTTCCTATAGTAAATCTCACAGGGGAATAAAACAGTTTAATAAAACTTTAATAAAACAGTTGATAGAAGCTTGGTATGCAAAAATTGCCTTGCATAAAAACCCTCTTCTGGGGTTGTCTTGCTCTCCTCCCCCCCTCTCTCTCTCTCTCTCTGTGTGTGTGTGTGTGTGTGTGTGTGTGTGTGAGAGAGAGAGAGAGAGAGAGAGAGAGAGAGAGAGAGAGAGAGAGAGAGAGAGAGAGAGAGAGAGAGAAAGTCAAATGTATTGCAAAGCAGTATATATGGAAATTATTTTATTTTGTTCCTTCAAACCTATTTCTAGCATGTCTTGCAAAATGTGAAAAACTTAATAAAAAAACAAATTTAATCAATTAATATGGAGGCCGTTGCACCCCCCCACTCCCATCGACCCACCCACTCCCGAATAAACCTGCGTGGATCTTAAATTCTTCCTTTCAGAGACACCGTGGCTGTGCAAAAGAAGACAAAGGATGCTTCAAGGCTTCATTATTGATAAGCAAAGCCCACAGCAGCATATTCTGCAGGGGTTGCTGTGTCCAAATTCTGCAGGCAACGCAAGGAATTCCTCGTTTGGGTCTCCCAAACTAGCCTGAACTGGAATCCTCCAGCCCGATTTGGCTGCTTACCCCCTCCTGGTAGGCCCTGCCTGCTTGTTGTTTTTATTTTTCCAAAGCAGGAGCCTCTAGGTTAATAATTGGGGGGAGGGGGGGAGAGAAGGTGGGACTGGCAAGGACTTGGGACAGTCCTGGCAGAGGAAAAGGGAGAGGGCTTTGCAGATTCCCCCTATTTGAAAGTTGAGCTGAGAGGAATGGAATTGGGTTCTGCTGTTTGGAAGGTGTGTCAACAAACTACACAGAAACCCAGCCACTTTTTACACTGTCAAAATTCAGAAAAATATTTCTATTTAAAGAAACCTGTCCCATCAAACTGGGTATAATGGAAAACGGTATCAAAGAAACGTATACAGATTTTGCGATATCCAGTACATACAGCATTAGGAGGAAGAGGAAAAGCTCTGTAAGAAAAAGTTGTAAATCAAAATGGATCTCGAGAGGGGTTTTTGTTTTTACTACAACGGTTTAAATAGCCTAGCAGATTGGATTATGGTTCCACTACGGCGGGAATAAAGTGAATCAGATTTAGCTGAGCTGGCTCTCTAAGCATCCCCTCTGGGATTTTACTACATACAGCAGGTGATTAATTTTTTTTTTTTTAATTTCCCTTTGTTCACCCTTCCTTGGAATTTTTTAAAAAAATTTGTTAGTCCAAAGTAATTCATTTGAACAAAGTTAAATTTTTCCACTGTCTGCCAGCAGAACTAAAAAAATGTAATTTGACTTGTTCGGACGAAGGTCTCTGACCACCTTATGTCATTCTCGTTCATTGCCTTCAACTCTTGCTAGTAGGCATATTTTGCCTGCTCTTACATTAAAATATTCTCTAGCCCTTGGTTACAATAGCATCCAAACATATGGCTCTACAGTGTTGATAATTCTGATGGTGGCAGGACATAAGGAAGGTGTGAGCCTTGTGGTACAGTATTTTGTACAAGCAAAAATATTCCTCTCTCTCTTGATCGTGACCTTAAAGGCAATTTTAACTTGAATGCTTGCCTGTCAGAAGCCTGCAGTAGTTTTCAGTCAGCGATCAGGCCTAATTCAGAATACTGTGATTAACTTTCAAACCGAAACGCCTGCAGCTTGAATGTGTGACGGATGGTCTTTCTCAAATATATCTACCTGATACTTAAAATGCCCTCTTTAATGAGGTAGGAGAGCCACTTTGGTGAAGTGGTTAAGGCGTCAGGGTAGAAACCAGGAGGCTATGTTCAGGACCTGCCTTAGGTACCAAGCCAGCTTGGATGAGCTTGGGCCAGTCAGACATGCTCAACCCTAGGAAACAGACAATGGCAAGCCAGTTCTGAGTCAACAGTGAGAGGAAGGAAGGAAGGGAGGAAGGAAGGAAGGAAGGAAGGAAGGAAGGAAGGAAGGAATTTAAGAGATGCTTGGTTGCCTAGAACTTGCATCAAAAATAGGTATCAGGTGACCTGTTTCCCCAAAAACAAGGGAAAATACTTTTAAATACTATTTGGTGTGTTTTAGATCTCAAAACAAATTGCTCCTCTTCACTTAGTGTTGTTTTTATATTGATTTTATGCTGCTTCATATTGGTTTCTATGCTGATTGCTGCATTGGTTTTCCTTACTATATAGATTGTTTTTACTTTATTTGGGTTTTGATGATGATTTTAAAGCTGTGGGAATCCCCCAGATGACTGGGTCAGTTGTTTGGACTGTTTAAGTAACAATTTGGTTTTGACACTCGTTGGGTTATCCGGGAGTGGGCAGTGTACAATTTGTTGCTTCCACAGATACGGAGGGCGTGCAGATACATTTCCTTTCTTTAGGAGTTTGAATGTTTAAAATCCAAGGTTATCCTTGGAGAACCTTTGGCGGTTGGTCTCCACAAAACTGTTTCAGAACTTTTTCTCTTCAAACTTTTCCAGTGCAAACTGTTATCTAAAGCCAGCCTGCTGATTTCCAAAGTGTTTTAGCCTGTAGGCTTCTCTGAGACTCAAAGTTTCTAATTACATTTGTTTCAATTTTAGCACAGTCTTTACAATCATCAATGAAGTACCAATTTTTACTTTTTTAAAAAGCAGTTAACTACTGGACAGTATACTGTTGGAAGACTTGATACATGGTTAGTATTGCTGTTGGTATTATTCTTTTCTCAAAAGGCACACAGTTTTGGAGGTGCACATTTTTCAAGTGACAAATAAACCCGCACTTAATAAAATTAAGAAATACATTCCACTTGTAAATAGTTTTAACAACATCAGTAGCCAGGATCTAAATTAAAAGATTTGGGTCACATCATAGCATTAGCAACAAGTTCTGCCTTCTGTTCACACTCGTTTGCCTCCATTTGAAAAAAAGAAAGATGAATCTATATGTATTCATTAATTTTACCATGTTTATGGGCCACCAAGCTACTAAAGTTACATAAGTTTACTTTATAAGTTAAGCTTACATAAACATAAAAGTAAAGGCTATCTCCTATTCAAGGAGCAATAATTAAAAATTATCACGATCTGGAAGTGTTTAGGAACTTGAATTATGGATTTCTAGACAACTGTACAGCTTCGAATCTGAAAGAGTACTAATGATTAAATATATAAAGAAAATGTTAGCTCTGTTTCAGGCATAAAGCAAGGGTCAGTGTTTTATGTTTTCTTTGTTTCAATACCAGTTGTATTTTTCTTAAATCTTTCATAGTTTTATCATTCTGTTATGGAAAGGAAGAAAATTCAACCAGCTATTACCATTTAGTGGAATGTGCTAAAAAAGATGTAGCATGAATAATTACACTTTCCTTGGTGTAATCACTTGACATCTCATTAGTAGCAGAGTGCTGTAGTGTGTCACATTTTGCAAAATATGCAAAGTGAGAGTTTTTCCATGCCTTCCTTTCAGGAAGATGGGTTTTCCTGGTTGGTTTGTCAGGCAGAAAAGGGGGAGTGTGAAGACCAGTAGATGGGATTTTTTTTTTTTTAATGTTGCAGTGTACTGAACAAAAGATTTATCCTTCATGAACTTGCTTATATGTCAGGACTCTTGCTGGAGACTCCACTGCATGTTCCAGGAGCCTCTGAAATTCAGCCGGTTGAATAGGATGTGAAGATGTTTTGTTCAAAAGCTGGAGCAAACTCTGGTGTTTCAGCAGTTCTGCCAAACTATTCAGATTGGCTGCAAATCAGCAGAAAGAAGAGTAGGAAGTTTTAGTTTTTCCCAGATTTGGGCCTGGAAAGCAAAATCTGGAGGAATGCTTGAGTATTTATACAGGGTAAGCACGACCACTCTGGTGTGCATCCCTGCTTTATCCGGAGTCCTCTTCCCAGCAACTCCCAGCTTCTCTCTCTCTAGTTTTCTAGCATCTTCCCTCAGCTCCTTCTCTGCTTTCTCTTAGCTAACGCTGTTGTCCATGCCTTTATCCTGCTCTTAAATCCCCATTTTGTTTCATACATGGACTAAAAGATGCACATGTTCTGGGACAGAGCAGCTGTTCTGTGCCTAGCAGAGTTAATGCGCTGAACCTCTTCTACATTCCTGGTCAGTTGTAAGCCTGGATAAGGGTCTTTGGGGGGTGAGCCCCGGACTCGCTCTTCCACTTCAAAGGCCTTTCTGATGTGAGACTTCTCCCAGAAGGCTGGCTTGTGACAAATAGGTTTATTATGGAAAAGAAAACAGTATTCTAAAAGAACGCCAGCAACTGCTGTGTACAGGTAGTCCTCGACTTACAGCAGTTCACTTAGTGACCGTTCAAAGTTACAACGGCACTGAAAAAAGGAACTTATGACCCTTTTTCACACTTATGACCTTTGTAGCATTCCCAAGGTCATGTGATCCCCTTTTGCGACCTCTGACAAGCAAAATCAATGGAGAAGCCGGATTCACTTAACAACCGTTTTACTAATTCAACAACTGCAGTGATTCACTTAACAGATGTGGCAAGAAAAGTTGTAAAATGGGACAAAACTCGCTGAACAAATTTCTCACTTAGCAACATAAATTCTGGGTTCAATTGTGGCTGTAACTCAAGGACTACTTGTATTTAAAGGTGCACAATGGCAGGAAGTTTTAAAAAGGTGGAATTAAAAAGACAAGAGTAAAGCCACAGCTTCAAAGGTTTCTGATTTAGCAAGGATCTAAATAAATTAAATGCCTCAGCACTTCCATGCTCTATCTCCCTTTTAAGTTCACAAACAACCAATCATTCCATTCCACACCATCCAGTCAGAGCTGAATAATCTTCTTGTATGAGAAGTGAAACATCTTCAAAGAAAAACAAGAAAGTCCCAGTTGCCTCTTGAAAAAGCACCTTTGGGACAACTATGACCTGGAAGACAGAATCTCCATAGACAAAGTCCACTTTCCTACATCTCTTTCCATGTGTTGCTATCAGCTAGGAACTGCTTTATTTTGGGCTGCAGTGGTGGCTTTCCTGTTTCTCTTATTTTTAGAAATGATGCCTAGCATGATAAACTCCTTGTTTCCTTGGGACGATGTTCACGGACTTAAAAAGTTCTAAGCATTCTTGAACGATTTGAGCTTTTGGAAATGTTTCAATTTTGTTACATTAAGATTATTTCTGATATTTTAGTGTTGATGGCTGCTTTGATCTAGCATCTGTTTCTAAATGTTTTCATTTTAACTTACATTATTGTCTAATTTAGACACGGAATGCTCAGTTTTTGCCCTGTCCTCAGCCTTGGGGAACAGACTCCACTTTTCTGTCATTCAGCTTTAACAAATATTATAATTTGATATGCTCCGATGAAAATATTTTCAAAACCCATCTTTTTCTAGAATTCTATTGTGCCTAAAAATAAAAAAAGTCAGTTGAAAGAGGCAGCCGTGGAGAGGCCTAAGGGCAATACTAGGAAAAAGGAGGAGGGAATCTCCCCTGGTCTTGAACAAAGAACACAAGGGAGAGGAAGCAGATCTTTGCCTCTTTCTTGCCGATTAACCTGATCGGCAACGAATTTTATTGTAAAGACGATGAGAGGAAGAAGCAATCAACCTGGCTTGTAGGAACGCCCTTCTTCGGTTTCTTTATTTAACTTATTTTAAAAATGTTTGCAGCTGCAGGATAAATTGGAGCAGAAATGGTTGACCTTTTAGGACACTTTTAATTTGCGTTAGTGGCTGCTTTGCAGAGTCTATCTATGCTGAGGCAAAGTATAACATGGGTTGTGGGTTTTTCTGAGCACAGCTGCAGAAGGAGAGCATTTGCGGCAGTGCTGCGATGAGCTAATCCATCCTGAAGTTGTCTTTGGAGGACAGTCTGTGAAATGCAAGCACCCGATGACTCCCTCTTCTCTTCTTAGATGAAAGCGAAGGGCAGTGAAGCAGGAAGAGATGGTGCTTAAATTAAGACTAGCGGAGGCCGCTAACGCACAGCAGTCGGGGGCAATTAAGAAATCTCTCTTAAATGGGATGACGGCACCTTGAAGGACCACCATGCTTCTGGATTCTGCTGGAGTGCAGGACAAGCTTAATTTTAGCTGGAGGGGAAAAAACCGCCGATAGTTTATCCACACAAACTTAGTCACATGGCAGCATTAACTAGTATGACATGACATGCTGGGGCCACCAGCTGATCGCTTGGCTTATGTAGGTCAGAGTTGTAGGAAAAAAATAAGTTCACCTTGGCAGCCTGTGTTACACTTCGTTTCTATTTCAGGTGGCTCTGCTACCATTTGTGGGCGTATCTGATTGGACTGATTAAAAAGCCACATGCAAGAAATTGTTCTGCAGTCACTGGTGTTTCTCCGCTCACCTGACTTATGTGAAGTGTCTTGTTTCGGACGTAGCAAGCGAAAGCTCTTCTTTTCCAACAGGTTCTTGATTCGACGGAGCTTGGATTTGAGGAACTTTGGGGATTATTGCAAGCTCTGCAGTTTTTCCTTTGATCAGAGCTGCTGTTGAAAATGCGCATGAAGTTGCTTTTAGCCAGTTCAGCGCCTGTCATCTCTGCCAAAAAGAAATCTTAAGTTTGGCTCAAGGGAATGTGTAGATTAAAGCTTCAGAAAGGTTTAAGATTTACATTCGTATTTGTGACCCTTTTATCCAGGAGTGTCAAACTCAATGTGTTTGATGTGGTCGGATCCGGCCTGCGATGTGGTCGGATCCGGCCCATGGGGCTGTCCTGGTCTACCCAGTGCGAAGAGGAAACATGCCAGCAGTTTGGGGAGTGGCGTCAAGCTGGCCATGCCCACCCAGTTGGCCACATCCACCCAGTCCCCCCCCCCACCCCCTGAGGTCAACCACAGCCCTGATGCGGCCCTCAAGGAAATTGAGTTTGACACCCCTGCTTTTATCAGTTCTTCAGCTGATTTACAGTTCATTATGCCTTTATGACTCACTGGAGAAGAGCCTAATGCTGGGAAAGATTGAGGGCAAAAGAAGAAGGGGATGGCAGAGAACGAGGTGGCTGGATGGAGTCACTGAAGCAGTTGGCGTGAGCTTAAATGGACTCCGGGGGATGGTAGAGGACAGGAAGGCCTGGAGGAACATTGTCCATGGGGTCGCGATGGGTCGGACACGACTTCACAACTAACAACATGCCTTCCCTTTGTCAACTGGTGTTTTTTAATCGTGTTTCCTGCATTTGATACAAGATTGATAAAAGAGGAGGACCAGGATGAATACAGAGAATATTTGTGATGCCTCCCCAGATGTTTTCTCTACCCAGATGTTAGCCCTTCTAGAGCCTTTGGCAGATTCAGTTTGTTCTCTGTGACTCGCAGGTTAATAAAAAGCCAAGCCCCCTGCTAGAGTGGAGGGCACATTGTGCCTGCCTCAGGGATATTTCTAACCTCACTTTGTTTTTTTCAGAATCTTGGACAGTTCTTAAAGAATGGGAGATTGGAAGGATCAACAAATGTCTTTTCTCAAATAGAAACCTGTTGCCCATGCCTCTCTTTGGGCTTGCTGGGCAACTGTGTGGCAGTTTGAAACCATTGGCAACTCTGTGTGGTGTGGATATAACAGCTATACATTAGAGAGAGAGAGAGAGAGAGCCTGGTGTGTTTGCGTTTCTTCTTCTTTATGCACTTAGTTTGCTTTCCAACAAAAAACAGAATATTGCTTCAAGTACCTTATACATTTAGCTTGTTAATGAAATTATGATAATGAGAAGTTATTGTTTAATCAGCCTCCAGTCTTAGGTGATACATTAATGTTGCAGCTGGAGCTGTGTTGGATCCAAGAGCCGAGTTGGCTTTCCTTGTTCGCATCCGGGTTTTTGCATCCTCTGGCCTGATGGCAGAATCTGAATGGAAGCGAAGGTCTATCAGACAGCAAAATTGCTGGCCTCAAAGGATCTTGGGAGTAAAACCCAGTGCTAGAGAAGCAAAACCTTGCAAATAAAACTCAAGTTTTTTATCCACACCATTGTAGTATGTTGGGACGATGAGAAGCAAATTGGTATTCTTTTTGCAAAGATCAGCATCCCTGAATGGTCATTGAAACATTCTTCAGTCAAATGAAAATTGGGTGGCACTTTTGTGCAGGGTAATGGGTTTATGTTGGCACTTCCTATCGCCTGCCAGTTGGCTGGGAGAGAAAAGCAGAATTCTTTGCCCTTCCCTATTGGTCATCAGCGGTTGCTGCTTCGGGAGCTTGTCTCTGACTTCAAAAGGACTACCTAACCCCGCAGCCATTGAAAGCCCCTCCTCCCGGTGACGATGTAGATATCTGCAGATGGCAGGTTCTGTCTTGGGAGAGGCCTTGCCTGTCATTCCCACAGAGATGTTTGTCCTTCTGTGACACAAATACATTGTCTAAAAACAAAGGAAGTCCATTGTTTTCTTGCTGTGTTTAGACATGTGCACAATGAAACGGTTGAACTCATTTCACTCCTAAAATTAAAAGATAGATCTTACTTGTCTAGAATGAATGATCTAGTATACTCTGCAACTGTACAGACATTTATTTTCTCGCAATCATTGTTTCACAGAATTGCTGGTCTAGTTAAAGGAAACCCTCATTTACAAAGAATCTCATTGGCTTAAAAAACAAACAAACAAACAAGCTCTGAATGTGGAATGAAATGAGTCAGACAGTTTGGTGTAGTGATTAAAGGCCCTGGGCTAGAAACTGGGAGGTTGTGAGTTCTAGTCCTGCCTTGGATCCAGAGCCAGCTGGGTGGCTTTGGGCAAGTCTCCCTCGCTCAGCCCTAGGGTTTCTTAAGGATGAAATCTCCTTGTTTCGGGGTAACTGACAGTTGGCAAGGATCAGACAGGCACCTGTGCCCTTACATTGAGCTGTCAGGAATTGTTGGGTCTTCCTGTACTGGGTTACCAGAGGAAAAGAAGCAAGTTGCTGCATTGTTTACTCCCCCCCCTCCTTTAAATAATTTAGAAACCCCATTGCTAGGAGAGAATGCCTAGTAAAACACTTGGGGAGATAAAGATTTTAAAAATAGGATAGAATGCACATAGCGTGGGAATTCCTTGGGTTTGTTTTTTTTAAATAAAGTTCTCGGTGAAAGTTCTGCATTCTCTTTTGGAGGAAACCACATGGCGATGAATTAGGCCAAAGGTCTTCAAGCCTCTTAGCTTATTTCTGTGTCAGTAGGAGCAACTGCCCAACCCATCTGTCCCCAAGGGGACAGCCTTAGAGTTTACGTGGTGGAGCAGTCCTGTCGCCCCAGACCACCTTTCCCTTTCCTCTTGAAAATCAGGGGCAGGCAAATATTCCAGGAAGGGAAGGTAGTTTAGCTTGGATTTTCTGCAAGCTGCCGCCCGAGAGCTTTTCCGCTGTGGGAAAAGCTTGGTAGAGCCCAACTCTGCACCCTTTGAACTGGGATCTGTGCCAGGAGCTCCTTTTGGGAGAGTCGGCTCGAACTGGGGATTCAGACTCATTTGGCTAAGCACTGATCACCTGGCACAAACTCTTTCTCACCTGACCTAGGACAGTGCCAAGAAGCGTTCTGTAACCATGGTGTATTGGTGTCTTAAGCCTCTTCTTAAGTTACCGTAATGCTTTTCTATTGCTGGCAAATACTTCCTTTTCCACTTGCACTGTCACTTCTTCACCTGCACATCTGAATGCAACTTCTGCTCATATTGCCCAGAGGCGCTAATGAGAGCCGTTCCAGTTCTCTGGTGGTTAGAAGTCCTTAGTCTTTGTACAGGTGTCCCTCAGGTGTGCAAGACGTCCTTTATGCAATTCCCTTTACGACCCTGCCCTTTTTGCCAACTTACGTGTCTCTCCAAGCAGTCGGATGCTAACGAAGTTTTTGTTTTAAAGTTACGTGCGGTGAGTTTGAGACAAGTTGTAAACGTGGTACTTTTATTTTCAGCTAAATTCCTTTTCCCACGCTTTATTGGGGCTTTTATTTTCCACTTCCGCATACTATGTTTCTCCTTTCCTTACTAAACTTTTGTATAGGTAATCCTCGACTTACAGCCACACTTGAGGCCAACATTTCTGTCGCTAAGTGAAACATTTGTTCAGGGAGTTTTGCCCCATTTTGCGACCTTTCCTGCCACAGTTGTTACTTAAGGGAATCACTGCAGTTGTTAAGTTAGTCGCACGGCTGTTAAGTGAATATGACTCCTCCATTTTGACTTTGCTTATCAGAAGTTCACAAAAGGGAATTACGTGACCCCGGGACACCGCAACCGTCATAAATATGAGTCAGTTCCCAAGCGTCTGAATTTTGATCACGTGACCACGGGGATGCTGCAACGGTCGTAAAGTGTGAAAAACGGTCATAAGTCACTTTTTTTCAGTCCCGTTGTAACTTGGAATGGTCACTAAATGAACTGTTGTAAATCGAGGACTACCTGTAGCAGCACCTTCTATAAATCAGTGCTCCACAAGCAAGTGCTTTTTTCGGATGTCGTGGGCTACAGCTCTCAGAACCCTGATCAGGAATTCTGTGACTGTATTCCGGAATATCTGGGAGGGGCCAAGTTGGGAAAAGCCGATTAAGATTTGCAAGTAATAAGTTGTTTACTGTGGTTTTACAACCTGTACTTTTCTTAGTTTCTTGGTAGAAGGCAAGCAAGCGTTCATTTTAATCATGCTGCTTTCTGAAGGGGAAAGAAAAAAAAAAAAAAGAACAGCGTAATTTTTCAGGCTTCCTGTATTACTACTGATAAGCTGAAACCGAAGATTTAATTAACTTCCCTGTTGCCAGCGTAAGGGCATTTACATTACACCAAACCCGGATGACGTTCGTTTGGCTCCTTTGTTTGGGGATTTTGCAAGCTTTCAGTGAGGCTGAGTTCTTTGAGTGGGGTTGAGTTGTTTTTATGAACATGGCTTTCTGTCGTAATCCAGGCCTGGTAGGTCTCTGGTGCAGAGCTCTTTATTAGGTGTTGCTGGCTGTTGCGGTTCATCAGAATTCCCGGCTTCTTGTCTACATTCTTTAGATATTAGGTGCTTCAAATGTGAGCCGTTGATGGCGCAGTGGTTAGAATGCAGTACTGCAAGCTACTTCTGCTGACTGCTGGCTGCAGTTCGGCAGTTCGATCCTCAACCGGCTCGAGGTTGAACTCAGCCTTCCATCCTTCCGAGGTCGGTCAAATGAGGACCCAGATTGTTTGGGGACAATAGGCTGACTCTGTAAACCGCTTAGAGAGGGCTGTAAAAGCACTGTGAAGCGGTATATAAGTCTCAGTGCTGTTGCTGTTGCTATTAAAATGGAAGATTTATTCCCCTTCACCGAAGAGTTAAAAAGAGATTTCGGATTACGATTTACCCTCAATCCTTTCCCACTTGTACCCCACCCCTTCAGGCTTCCTTGAAGGTGACACCTAGCAATATATGGGACGGGAGAAGTAGCCGGGCCTGACGTCTTGCTTGTCTCTTCGGAGCCTCGGAATAACTGTTCCTAACTGCGTTTCTCACGGTCTCCTTTTGTGCCTGTAGCAGCGACTCTAGTAGCAGTTCGAGTGACGAATCTCCAGCCCGTTCGGTTCAGTCAACAGCTGTTCCAGCCCCCACCTCCCAATTGCTTCCACCTCTGGAGAAAGATGAACCCCGTAAGAGTTTCGGGATCAAGGTCCAGAATCTTCCTGTACGTTCTACAGGTAAGTCCCACGCAGCCTCCCTGCACCGCAGTGGCCACTCCACCCAGCCGTGCCAAGGCTGACGAGAACACTCTGCCTGAACACGTAAAGCCAGTTGAATGAGACACCGCCTTTATAATTACATTATTGGTTCCTCTGAGCCACATTTTGAAAATAGGTGGTTTGACTTTTTATTTATTTATTTATTTATTTATTTTTATTTTTTTACTGAAACGGCTCTTGGATAGACTGGCTCTCCCTGCACATTGTAATAGAGATTTTACCCCCAAGGAAATCCAGGCACGTTCCTCTGCTCATCATAGAGAAGGGGGTGGGGCTACGAGACAGTAAAACCCTTCCTTTGACCCACACAAATATTTTAGCTTTTTATTTTTCCCCGGGATGGGGAGGTTTCTCTGGGCCTTCTTTTTCATTTCTATACCTCCCAGCCAAAATGCAGGTGCTACCTACAGTAGGTATAGGCAAGGATTGCTTCAAGAAAAGAGAGGAGGGAGGGCGGAGTAGGTGCTTAATGCGGCCATGCCAGCAGGCGTGGGAGTCTTTTGTGTTCTTGCTATATTAATGATGGATATAAAAAGATACAACGCCAACGGAAGCTTCAAGCTAAAAGAACCGCTATGGATTCCAAAGATGACCGTGCCTTCTTTTGATTTGCTCCTTGTGGTGTAGACACCAGCCTCAAGGACGGGCTGTTCCATGAATTCAAGAAGTACGGGAAGGTGACCTCTGTCCAGATTCACGGGGCCTCTGAAGACCGATACGGACTGGTGTTCTTCCGGCAGCAGGAGGATCAGGAGAAGGCCCTGAACGCCTCCAAAGGGAAGCTGTTTTTTGGCATGCAGATTGAAGTGACTGCTTGGATAGGGCCAGGTGAGCCCCTCGGAAGGCCTTCTTGACTCCTGGGAATTACCCATGGCTTTCTCTGGCCCAAGGATGCCTGGCTGTAGCATATCAGAACGTCTTGGGTGGAATGGAGAAGATTCGAAGCCATTTCAAAGCCAGCTTAGGGCCTGAACTGTCTAAATGTTGCTTTTCTGTCAGATTGTCAGAATTTGTTCTTCCTGTGGATGCCAGAACCCTGGAGGGATCGCGCCTACCGTCGTGTCTGCTTCTGCTGGCTCCGTCTTGCAAAAGCAGAAGCAGATGCTTGGTTGGTTGGTTATGTTTTTAGTTTGACCCGAGTCAGGTGCCTGTTTGGGGAAGGTGAGCAGGCAGGGGACCTGCCCTTCCAGAGGTTGGAAAAATGAGACACCGCAGAGTGTTTTGCATGTTCGGGATTCCCTATTACTTGTCCCACTTTCATTTTATTTAGCACAGTGCAGCCTTAGCTGGTTTTATTTGTGTATTGGCCTTCTATAATTAGAAAATCAAAAATGACACCCAAATCCTTTCTGAAGTGGTTCTATCAGCTATTTTTCCAGGTTGGTTTGCTGATTTTTTTTTATTTTTTTTTTGCTATGAATTTTATTTCACATTTTCATTGTCTCTCAGGGATTCCCAGGCTACTCTAACCGTTTATCTTCTGGCATCCCCGAGTGCAAAAACCTTTGGAGTGGGAAGGGGGTTACTGACCCAAATAACAGCTAGAAGATTCGTAGAAGCAAAAATGTCTCGGAAGACCCTATTTTTGTTTCTTTTGCCCTCAGAAACCGAAAGCGAGAACGAATTCCGGCCACTGGATGAAAGGATTGATGAGTTTCACCCTAAAGCGACTAGAACTCTCTTCATTGGTAACCTTGAGAAAACCACCACATATCATGACCTTCGTAATATTTTCCAGCGTTTTGGAGGAATAGTGGTATGTACAGGCAGGTTTAGCTCTCTTTCTGTGTCAGAACATGTTCGGAAAACCTAAGCCGGGGCTAGATTTTATTGTCCTTTGATACAGAAATCACAACATTCCAACCCTGAAAGAGGGGCCCATGTCTTAGCCATCTAAATACAGTCTTTTGATAGATAATGATTTGAAGTGCTGCCATCCCTCTCCCACCCCCATGCCCAGACAGGTGCCAGGTGACCCCAGGCAGCACTTCTTACCAGAAGCAATGGTGCCAGTGGCTTCGCCAGAAAGAATGCTTTTCTCGTGCCCTGCCCCCTGCCACCATCCTCCATGATGAAGCAGCAGAGGGCGATCTCAAAGCTCGTCTGGATTTGGCCAGGGAGGTTTCATATATATATATATATATGAAAAGGAAAAATGGCATCAGCAAAATGACTAGGGTTGCTTTTTCCCCCCACCCTTCTGTGTGTAGCCCGGGAGAAACATTTGAGAGGAATTGTAGCGAGGGGAAAGTGACAACAGAATCTTTGCAGATGTTGTGATGAACAGAATCTTTGCAGATGTTGTGATGATATGACGTTGTAAACTCTGTGAACTTTTACGGAAAAATTTAACACTGGCCCAATTGAGCAAAGCTTTGCTTACCCACCTGTGCTGAGACCAAGTTTTCTAGGAAATCTGTTGCCCTTCTTCTCTAATTGATCAAAGGCGACATTTATTTTGCTGTGAGCAGCTGATAGCTCAGACCTTCCCTCTCTTGCTGTCACCGTGCTCTTTTTGCAGTGTGTGTTGTCTTTAAAGTCAAGGGTGTGCCTGTGTTACTTTTCTGGAAGGATAAGAGCTCAAGCTGTGCCCTGCTGGATCGGATCTCTGGCTAGTTTAGCCCAGCGGTCTGTTCTCACGGCGGCCCATTGGCTGCACAAAGGAGCTCAGCAGATGGCCTTCAGAGGCATCGCACAGTACTCAGGGCCAAGATCCCTGTGTCTTCCATGACTTAATCCAACCTTTGTTTGAAGCCAGCCAAGCTGGTAGCCAGCATGTTTCGTGGGGGCGAATTCCAGTGTTGTGCGGGGCGGGGGGGGGAAATCCATTTGTCTGGCCTGAATCTTTCAGGATTAAATTTCATTAGATAACTTCTAATATTTGGGGAAGAGGAAAATGTTTTCTCTTTATGCCCTTTGTTTACACAAAGCATAATTTCGTTCACCTCAGTCATGTACTCTTCTCATTCACCTCTGTTTGTTTCAGCTAATCAGGTTTCCTAGTTTCAAGGCAAAATATTTGGGTTTTCTCCTGTACTGGATGCTGGTGGTTGTTCCATTAGATTTTGTGCACTCTCTCTGTCCATATATAACATATGTGGGCTATACTCAGTGCCCCTTCGGTTTCTGATAAAAAGCCATCAGGTTAGTGAAGAAAAAAGAGGCCATTATTTTTAGTAATCACTTACTGTCTTTAGAGCTGTGAGTTGCAAAGGAATGGAAGACTAGAGCACTGGACTTGATCAGCAATGGATCAAATTGAATCGGAATAGAGATGGAAGGGACCTTGGAGGTCTTCTAGTCCAACCCTCTGCTCAAGCAGGAGCCCCTGTGCCATTTCCGACAGGTGGCTGTCCAGTCTTTTCTCAAAAAAACCGCCAGCGATGTGCACACAGTCAGCACAGAACAAGCTTGCCCATTGTCCTGAAGAGGAAGGCTCAGAGGTAGCCTCTGGAGTTTTGGTCCCATCTTCTCCGCTTGAGGGAAGTGGTGTGCTGGTCCTTTTTTCCTCTCTGCTTGCAGTTCAAGGAGAATAAGTGCAGACTGGGCGGAATAGCTACGTTTTCATTTTCAATCATGAGAGCTGGCTGGGCTGTTGGACTAAGTAGCAAAGAGCCTCCAGTTGTTGGTGCAGGGTGTTAGGAGCCTCCAGGAAACCAGTGGTAGAAAGACATTGGGAGGAAGCGGAAAGGGAGTGTTCATTGATAGGGCACCCCAGCCAGGTGTGTGTCAGCTGCCCTGGGGGAGGGGGGAGGTTCCTCTTGAGGGAGCGCCCTGCCTGATCCAGCTGCCCCCATGGTGCTGCCGGTCTAGACCCTCCCTTAATGCTCTCCTTCCCCACCAGGATATCGACATTAAGAAAGTGAACGGGATTCCTCAGTATGCCTTCCTGCAGTTCTGCGATATTGCCAGTGTGTGCAAAGCCATCAAAAAGATGGATGGAGAATATCTTGGAAACAATCGCCTCAAGGTAGGTGGAGGCCCCTCTAGGGCACGGCTCTGGGCGATGCCCGGGATTTATTGACCCTCTTACTTAGACCTTGCTGCTCAGGTCAGATTATTCGACTCCCGATAAGTTAGATTATTAACGAAACTGTCGATTGTTAAGCTAGAGCTCTTCTGGAGAGTGTTGTCACCTTTGTTTGTTGTTCATTCTTCAGTAATGGCTCCATCAACGCATACTGTCTTAATCGTTTATAATATTAACTTTTATATCAGTTTTGTTAGTTATGTACCTCTGTTACTGTTACCATTGGCGTAGATTCTGCAGCATCCAGATGGAATGAATCAGTGAGCCCCACTCTTCCCGGTTCCTTTTGCTCTCCTCTCGATGGCATTTCTGGGCCACCTTGTTGGTAGGATTGGCCTAGAGGTTAAACATTGCCCGGATGGCAAGGCGCATTTCCCATCTTTCCCCTTAATTGCTTTGTTTCATGGCACCACACAGGGGAAGCTTATCCTAATCGACTTGCCTTGGGAGTGAGCTTGCCCAAATGGCATCAAAGAGAGTACGGTCGGACTTGTTGATGCTCGCCTCAAAAGCATGGTTATTCTCCATAATGGTTTTGTCGAAATGAGTTTCATCGTGTGTTTCTTGTCTGACTGGCTCTTTTCCACTTGGGTGTCCAGCTGGGCTTTGGGAAGAGCATGCCTACCAACTGCGTGTGGCTGGACGGACTAGCAACAAGCCTCACAGATCAGTATTTGACGCGACATTTCTGCCGCTACGGCCCAGTGGTGAAGGTAGGTGGGCCAGTCTTCCGTTACATGAGTTTGGCCTCCCTCCCTCCCTCTCTCTTTCTCTCTCTCTCTTTCTCTCTCTCTCCCTCCCTCTCGGGCACAAGGGACCTGTTCATGTAGAGAGGTTTTTCCATGGACTGGAGGGGTGTGTAGTTTTATGTGCTGCCTACATCCTGTGGATGGGGCTTCACTTGTTTGCGCGGACCGGTTTCTGGCGGTCCACGGACCAGGGGTTGGGGACCCCTACCTCAAAGTGTTCCGTCGTCTAGTCTGTTTGGGCATTGAATACCACCCCTGAGTTCTTGTTTTCATGTTATTTTTGGACGCTGGTCTATGGTTCCGCCAGCAGGTTCTTCTTAGAGGCTCCTTTCTAAGTTCTATTCAAGTTGATTCTTGACTTCCGCCCAGCGGCTCCTGTAACATTGCAGGATAAATAAATAGTCTGCTCTATTGGGCCCAGCTCAGGCTAGAAAAGCCTCCTGAACAAGCCTTTTGGATTGAAACAGAAGCAGAACATTCAGGAACATTGGTGGAATTGCCACAATGGTTCCCCGCTTTCTGCGTCTTCTTTTTTTTTTTTTTTTTTTTTTTTTTTTTGATAAATGCTCCAAATGCTAAGTCCTGTTTTTAGTCCGCTAAAATGATTGTGGCGGATAAGGAATTAAAAAGCAAAATGATGACACCCCAGAGAATGTTCAAAATTCTTGTCATCCTTGTCTCTGAAACAGTTGAAAACTCTTTTGACTTCAGCTACTATGACGATTCCTCCCCTTTCTTCCCTCTTATTTTGTTTTTCATTTTATTTTTACAGGTGGTGTTTGATCGCTTAAAAGGCATGGCTCTGATTCTCTACAATGAGATAGAATATGCACAGGCGGCTGTCAAAGAGACCAAGGGGAGGAAAATCAGCGGGAATAAAATTAAGGTCTGCAAAATTAGCTTCTTCAAGATCCATTAAAAAAAATTATGTAAGGGAATTTCTGTGTGGCACAGAATATTTTCTCCTAGCCATCCAGCATAAAATAATCCCAGCCAGAGTGATCATTATTTACAGCAGTTCTACAACTGACTTCTAATCTGCTATTGCTTTGCTCAGGTTTCCCTTTCCTTCCTTTCCTTTCCCTTCCTTGTCCCTTCCCTCGTCCCTTCTCTCCCTCGTCCCTTCTTCCTTTCCTTTCCTTTCCTTTCCTTTCCTTTCCTTTCCTTTCCTTTCCTTCCCTTCCCTTCCCTTCCCTTCCCTTCCCTTCCCTTCCCTTCCCTTCCCTTTCCCCTTTCCCCTTTCCCCTTTCCCCTTTCCCCTTTCCCCTTTCCCCTTTCCCCTATATGGACTGTGTTTATGGGGCAACCTTCTTAAGGGAAGATTAATCTTGCACCTTGTTTTTTGCCTCAATTCTGGAATTGGTGGTCGAAGGGCTGTGTATTTCTATATGCTGCCTTTTCTCTGCCGCCAGATTAATGGAAACCAAGCAGGTCCTTGTAGTGTCTCATCTCCAATCAGGAGCTGAACCTGCCAGTGAAGCAGGGATGGTCCTGTGAGCCTCCTCGTACCTAGCAGCTCCAGCATTTTGAACCTGCCCTGTGGCTTTCTTAGATGACAGTAGTGGGAAAGCTAGGAAGTGTTGTGGGATGATTGTCTTCAGTGTTTGCCTTCAGCCTTTTAGCAGTTGGCCCCTGAGAGCTGCCCCTTGGTTTTCTATGAATCGGAGGGTTCCTGGGCTTCTTTGGCTTTGGCACACGGAGATCATTTTCAGAAGTTGCACTGGGGGACCTAGAGAGCTTGATAGCCAAACAAACACCTGGTGAGAATATTCTGCCTGTTTCAGTGGGCCACGGGATGGGGTCCCTGTGGTCATAATCAAGCAGTCCAAGATGAAACTGTGAGGCTTCCATTAACTGACAAGTTTCTATGAAAGTTAGCATCTTCTCCAGAGCAACAGATGTTCTATTTTTCTGCCGAGGACAGTTTGGGGTGGGGCCTGTCCCCTTGCATTTGGCTTTCCCCCATTATTTTCATGGTTGCGTTTGGGGGAGTAAACCTGTGCGGGAATATTTTCAAATTTCATGTCTGGCAATTAGCCAAAATAGAGGAGAACGGCCTGCCTGAGTAATTCTTATCTTTCAGGTGGATTTTGCGAACCGCGAGAGCCAGCTGTCATTCTATCAGTCTATGGAGAAAACGGGTCAGGACATTCGAGACTTCTACGAAATGCTTGCGGAAAGAAGGTAAGTCTTTCTCTCTGCACATCGTTGCCTTTCTCCACATTTTGGAATTGGAAAGCAATTCTCAACTGAACAGGGACATATTTTTCTTCTCTGCGGTAAAGTGTCTGCTTTGCAGAATTTTTAATTTGTGTCACGTAGCATTCTGGTTATTGAAGAGGAAACTAATTACCTAAAATAAAACATTGGTCAGTTCAGAAGAGTATCTTATCAACTTTAAATCCAGCCTTTTCTTTCTATTTATATATACCATTAACCTCCCACTCCTGCCATATTGTATTTAATTTTTTTTTGGGGGGGGGGGGGTAGGTTTGGGGGGCATATTTGTAAAGTGATGGCACACAACAGGAGTGAAATTCAAAATTTTTCCCTACCGGTTCTGTGGGCGTGGCTTGGTGGGTGTGGCAGGGGAAGGATACTGCAAA
>QLTV01002705.1:260307-275295 GCA_003457575.1 Thermophis baileyi | reverse complement strand
TTTGTTTTAAGGATTTTGTTTTTCTCTTGTATGTTTTTTATTTGCTATATTTAATTTTTTTTTGGGGGGGGGGGGAAGGTTTGGGGGCGGGGACTGACAATTTTATTCATTATAATCAGAATAGAGTTGGAAGGAACCTTGGAAGTCTTCTAGTCCAACCCCCTGCTCAAGCAGGAGACACTACACCATTTCAGACAGGTGGCTGTATAGGCTTTTCTTAAAAACCTCCAGTGATGAAATACTTACAACTTCTGAAGGCAAGTTTGAAAGACATGGTGAAGGACAGTCGTCTTCTCTCTCACCACAGATAACCAGGAGGTTAAAATTGCAAGGAAATAAGTTTAGGTTGCTGGCCAGGAAGAGTATTCTGGCCAGACAAGCTTTTAGACAAAGCCTTCAGCAGTGAGGTCTCTACCAGAGAGCGTAAAAAACAACATGGAGGGTCCCTCTTTCAGGGATGCCATGATAGATCCAGCAGTGCTTAGGGGATTGGACTAGGTTACCTCTTCATACCTGGCTTCAGTTCAAGAGTGGGATCAGCTCTTCTTTAAAACCCTGTTCTTTTTTAAGCTGCCTTCTCATGAATCTATGCGAACCACGATCAATTTGCACGTGACGTCCTGTGAAGTTTCAGCTAACCCTTTTTTCCCCTCTGACTTTGGCAGGGATGAAAGGAGAGGCTCCTATGACTATTCTGCGGATCGTACCTATTACGAGGCTGTCCGGGCACCGGGGACGTATACGGAAGACCCTCGGAGGGAATACCCGGCTCGAGGCAGGGACTTTTACGCCGATTGGGAACTTTACCAGGGAGACTATTATGACCCACGGTATTACGATGATCCCCGGGAATACCGAGACTACAGGGGAGACACTTACGAGCAAGACATCAGAGAGTACAGCTACCGACAGCGCGAGCGGGAGCGGTTTGAGTCCGACCGAGAGCACGAAAGGAGGCCCTTGGAAAGGAGCCAAAGCCCCGCTCACTCCCGACGGCCGCAGAGCCCCAGCGCCTCCCCCTCGCAATCAGAGCGGCTGCAGAGCGACTCTGAGAGGCGGATCTACAGTCGCTCTTCTGAGCGCAGTGGCAGCTGCAGCTCCCTTTCTCCGCCCCGCTACGACAAACTGGACAAAGGCCGTCTCGAGCGATACGCCAAAAACGAAAAACCCGAAAAAGAGCGTGCTTTCGAACAAGAGCGGCCGGAGAAAGACAAGCGCCTGGTGAGGAAAGAGAAGCCGGAGAAGCTTGAAAAAGAGAAAACGGAGAAGCAGAAGCGCAAGGCCAAAGTGCATTCTCCCAGCTCTCCGTCTTCGGAAACCGACCCGGAAAATGAAAGGGAGCCCAGCCCCGAGAAACTGAAAGGCAGCAGCAAGCAGAGCCGGGAAAGAGCCGAGAGGGAGGGGGCTGCTAAGAACCGCCTGGATCTCATGCCCTGCGTGGTGCTGACCCGAGTGAGAGAAAAGGAAGGGAAGGTCCTTGACCAGCCTCAGCTGGAGAAATTAAGAGGGAAGTTGGAGAGTGACCCCATCAAGCTTCCCTTGCCTGATCAGAAAATGCAGGTTTCCCAGGTGGATCAGACCAAGTTGGAGCCGCTGAAGCTCGACTCCGTCAGAACCAAAGTGCCCAAAGAGAAGGTCCTAGCCAGCCACATTGAGGTGGTGGACAAAGATGGGAAGCTGAAGCCTAAGAAGCACCTGAAGGCAGATCCATCCAGTGAAGTGGCCTATCCGGTGGACCTCGAAAAGCTGGAGGCTCGCAAAAGACGTTTTGCTGAGGCAAACCTAAAACCTGATAAGCAAAAAATGGAAATCAAAAGAAGCAGTCAGGAGGAAGAGGAAGGCCGGGTCGTTTTGAAAAAGCAGATTGATGTGGCTGAAAGTGAAAGGAAGCCCCTGAGAAAAGAGGCCATTAAAAGAGAAACCAGGAAAATCAAGCTGGAAAGACTTACTAGCGTGGCCAGCCCCAAAGACACTACAGAGCCCGCGAGCCTTTTGGTAGGCCTTGCTTCACGGCAAGGAAGTTCTGGAGTTCTAGAGCTCCAGGTTAGGCTGGGGGAGGCGGCTGATGAGCCCCTAGAGGCCTTTGAGATCTCCTCCAAAAGGATCAATTCCATAAAACTGCAGCACAAACATGCACTCCTGTTAGATGAGCAGGGAGCGGAGAGGGATGAGATTTGGAAAAACTACTGCGGTCTTCCCGAGGAAGCGTGTGACCGTAAAGGGGCCCAGGAAAAGCCGCCTTCCTCAGACGTTGAAGAGAAAATTCCCATTGACATAGATCACACCCAGAGCTACCGAAAACAAATGGAGCTAAGTCGGCGGTTAAAGCAGCAAATGGAAATGGAGTCTGCCAAACACGAGAAGTTTGGCAGTCCCAAAAGGGACCTGGATGACTTTGAGCGGCGCAGTCTGGTGCACGAAGTGGGGAAGCCCCCACAAGACGTGACGGATGACTCCCCCCCAAGTAAGCGGAAGAAATCCTGCGAGGCCTTTGAGTTTGAGATCAGCACCAAGAGGGAGAGAAACTACCGAAGCTCCCGCCAGGTGAGTGAAGACTCTGAGAGAACCGCCATTTCTCCTGGCCTGAGACCTTTCCCGTTCCATGAGGAGGAGGAAGTGCTGGATTCCCCAAGGCTGATAACTTTCAGAGAAGCTAAAGAATCCCCTAGAATGGAAGAAAAGGGGCCTCCATATTCAAATGTGCCCATGACAGAAGATGCCTTGAAATTTAACCCTTACGACTCTAGTAGAAGGGAGCAGATGGTAGAGATTGCTAAGCTAAAGATGTCTGCCATGACTGCAGAGGAGGAATCAACCCGATGGGACTCTCACGTGAAGCAAGAACCCGGGCGGGTGGACATTAGCTTCCCAAGTAGCATCGTCAAACGGGACAGTATCCGAAAGCGATCCGTCCGGGATCTGGAACCAGGGGAGGTGCCCTCCGACTCAGAGGAGGAAGGCGATTCGAAGCCCCACTCTCCTAGGCCCTCTTCTTTCCCGGAGGGCTCCAGGCTGTCTTTTTTATTACGAGACAGGGAAGAGAAACTACGTGACAGAGAGGAGCGGTTGCCAACTTCCTTAGAGAGGAATAAATTTTACTCTTTTGCTTTGGACAAGACAATCACACCGGATACAAAAGCCTTGCTTGAGAGAGCCAAATCCCTCTCTTCGTCAAGAGAAGAAAATTGGTCTTTTCTCGACTGGGATTCAAGATTTGCTAGTTTTAGAAACAACAAGGATAAAGAGAAAGTGGACTCTGCGCCGAGGCCGATCCCCTCGTGGTATATGAAAAAGAAAAAAATCAGACCAGACTCAGAAGGGAAGTTGGATGACAAGAAGGAGGATCATAAAGAAGAAGAACAGGAAAGGCAGGAGCTCTTTGCTTCCCGTTTTTTGCACAGCTCAATTTTTGAACAGGATTCTAAGCGTCTGCAGCACTTAGAAAAGAAAGACGAAGAGCTCGACTTCCTTTCCAGCAGGTTGTACAGCAGACAAGCGTCTCTGGATGGGACCAACAGCATATCAGATTTCATGCCGGAACCCGTGGTTCTCTTCCACAGCAGGTTCATGGAGCTCACCCGAATGCAGCAAAAGGAGAAGGAAAAAGACCAAAAGCCCAAAGAAGCCGAAAAACAGGAAGACAAGGAAAACAGGCCCAAGACTCCCGAAGCCAGGTCTGAGCATCATGAGCCAGAGCATAAATCGCCCGTCCTTCTGGGACCCTCGCCAGCTGCCCACATGCCCCCCGAACCCCTGCCTGTTTTTCCAGAGAAAGCCGGGAGTGAGAAGCCCCTCGTGGAGGGGATTCCTCCTTTGAGGGAGGAAAAGCCCCTGGATCCTGGGCCTGCGATGCTCGAAGGGTTCAAGGCCCTTCCGGAGGACCTTCTGCCTGTTAAAGCTGATCCCCCTGAGTACCTCGAAGTCCCTCCCATGGCGGATCACAGCAAAGACGTTGCCCTTTCCGTGGCAGCTCCTGAGGAAGACTCCAGAGTCCTCGAAAACCATTCCTGTTTGGACACCAAACCCCCCACCCCCGGCTCTTCCTTCTCCCAAGCGGCTCTTGGGGCAGACCCAGAAGCTGAACTGGGCTCGCTGCCGCACAAATTGGCAGCTAAATCTGAGGTGCTGCCCGAACCTAAAGAAGACCTTTCCCCCCCAGCCATTATCGTGGAGTCTGGAGCAGGCCAGAAAGCCGAAGCCCTGGCTGAGGTCCTGCCTACTGTTTCCGATACAGAGATGGAAGCCGAGCCCCCCGTGGTGGCGAAAGACAAAAAGTTGTATAAAAACAGACGTTCGAAAACCCCCGTTCAGTCTATAGTGGCCAGTGTGGCAGAGAAACCGGCCACAAGGAAGAGTGAAAGGATCGATCGAGAGAAGCTGAAACGCTCCGGCTCCCCCCGGGGTGAAACTCTGAAGCTCCTGGAACTGAAGGTGGAAACGGAGAAGGGCTCAAGGAACGCGGCTAAGTCTCCAAGTGCTGCAGTGGTGGCAGAGCCAGAAAACCCGGAACCCAGTTTGCCAGTGGGCCGAACCAGGCGCAGAAATGTGAGGTCTGTTTATGCAACCACGGGAGATCACGACCTGCCATCGTCTATTAAAGAGGCCGTGGAAGTCACCAGGCCAACCAGGAAAAGGATTGAACGAGAACCCCCAGACCCAGCAACCATTCCCACTCCTCCCAGAAGAGGCCGACCTCCCAAGGCACGGCGCAAACCCGAGGAAGAGGTCTCTCCTGTCAAGGTTGAACCAGCGCTGTCACAGGAGGCAGAAGAAGCCGAAGGGAAAGAGACGGTAGACATCCCAAAGCCGGTGGAGGGGTGGCGCTCACCCAGATCACAGAAACTGCTCCACAGCCAGACGCTGGTGGCTAAAAAGGGAAAGAACGAGCCTAAGATAGAGGCGTCCCCGGAGCCCGAGGAGTCCCTCGATCCCCCCAGCCAAGGGCTGCACATCAGCGAGAACTGTGGCAAGCTCAAGGCAGAGAAGGAGACGATTCCACACGAGCCAAAGCGAGACCGGAAGGAAGTGGAGATGTCTAAAAATACCTCCGAAGGCTGCCCTGTTGAAATTGTGGAAAGGAAATGTATTCCAGATAAAGCTACCAAGGCCAAAAGGGGACGGTCCAGGAGCATCAAGGCAGCCGATAAAGCATCTCTGATTAAAAGCCTAAAAAACGTCGAGATCCGTCTTAATGTGGACGAAGTGAAAGGGGCGCTACGGCCCAGTGAGGAGGAAGGAGAGCTCTTGTCCCCCTTCCCAGCCAAAAGTAAAAGCCCCCTGAAAGAAGACAAACTCTCTCCACAGCTCCCAAAGAGCGAGGCCGAAGACGCTCTCCGGGACACCAAGAAAGAAGCCGCCTCCGAATCGGCCCAGCCTCCCGAGGCCGACCAGCTGGCCAAGCAGATTGAACTCGAGCAGGCGGTGGAGAACATCGCCAAGCTGACGGAAGGCCCGGCAATTGCGGCCTACAAGGAACAGCAGGCGGCTGAGGTGTCTGACGTTTGCCAGGACGAAGAGGGGGATAAGCCCGCCCACCAAGCCAGCGAAACGGAGCTGGCGGCTGCCATAGGGTCCATCATCAATGACATCGCTGTCGAGGGAGAAGGCTTTGCAGCTCCACCCACGTACCCTTCCGAGTCCGAGGCTGACCTGCCCGGCGAACCCTTGGTGTTGCCTTCTGCACGAGAGGACATGGAGCCCGAGACAGACCAGGCGGTCAGCAATATCTTAGAAGCAGAAGCTGCTTCAGGGGAGACGCCGGGCCCCGGCTCAGCTGCAGAGACGGAAAACAAAGAAGCCGAAGTCAGCCTAAGTGAATCCTCCAATTCTGCCCAGGAGGCAGAAACCTCCCAGGAGGCGGAAGGCTCTCGGAAGGAGCGTGGACGCCAGAAGTCCGCAAGGCTCAGGCGCAAGCGGAGCACCAGCAAGAAAGGGGACATGGTGGAATTTAGGACGCTTGAGCCTGAAAGAGCCCAGAGCAAATCCCCCGGTGTCCCAGAAGTAACAGGGACCCCCGAAGGGGCCATGTCAGATGACAGCCAGGGAAAAGCCTTCCCTCCGGCAGCCCCCTCCCGCCTGGTAATTCCCCAGGCAAGCGTGGCTGGATCCCCGGAGGCAGCTTCGCAGGACTCCCTTACTGAGAGGGGGCCCAGTCCCTCAGATGGCTTGCTGCCCTCCGTTCCTGTGGACGAGGGAGGTCAGGGCGGATTCAGACTGAGGCCGGTGGCCGAAAGCCTTCCCGTTCCCCCTCCAGATGGCCCCCCAAGTGCACCTTTGCCAACAGTTCCCACTGCGTCTGCACTGAAGCTTCACCCCACGGTCCAGGCTGGCGTGGTCCCTCTGCATCCCAGCACCACCACCAAGGTGACCGATTGGATTGTGAAGCACGAAGAGGCTCAATCCCGCTCCACCCCACCGCCAGCTCTTCCCCCTGACACAAAAGCATCGGACATCGACCCCAACTCCAGCACTTTGCGCAAGATCCTGATGGAGCCCAAGTACGTGCCTGCCACCGGTGTGGCCGCCTCCACGCATGTCACCACAGCTATAGTTGAACCCGTGAGCACCCCTCGTGTGGAGGAAACGTCCCCTCGCCCTCCGACAGAGGTCTCCAGGCCGTGTCTAGAAGAGAAATCGTCTCCCGTTCCTACTGCAAACAACTTGGAACTGCCAGTTGCAGAGGCCCCCATTTTGGCCGAGAAAGAGAAGGCGGTTGCTGTCCTGGCCCCCAAGGCGACTTCTGTGATCAGCAGGATGCCCCACAGCATTGACCTTGAGGAGACCCCCAGGATCACCCTAGTGAAACAAGCCTCCCAGCCCCAGACGTGCCTGGTCACTGCGGTTTCCCCCAAATACAAGCAGAGGCCCAGTCCCAACGACAACAGCAGGTTCCACCCGGGCTCCATGGCCGTGATTGAGGACCGGCCGGTGGAAACGGGCTCCAGCCCAGGCCTTCGCGTCAACACCTCCGAAGGTGTGGTGCTCCTGAGCTACTCGGGGCAGAAGACGGAAGGGTCCCAGCGGATCATTGCAAAAATTAGCCAGATTCCCCCAGCCAGTGCAGTGGACATTGAATTTCAGCAGTCTGTGTCCAAATCCCAGATTAAGCAGGAGTCCCTCGTTCCCTCTCAGTCGATGCCAAAGGGCTCCCCGGCACCTGTGGGGTACGGGAGCACCTCCACCCCAGCCTTGGTCCTGGGAGGCCAGCAGTACAGCCCTTCCCCTGTGCTTCCCTCCGTCAAGCCCGAGCGCAGCAGCAGCAGCTCGGAAAAGTCTGATTCTGTCCAGGCGGCTGCTGCCCAGTCCTGCCCAGTTAAAGTGCTTTCCTCCCAGTCTGCCAACACTCCCTCCATCCTGGTGCACAACCAGATGGTCCTCTCTCAAACCATCGCCTCTTCCACCAAGAAGCTTCCGGACCCCACGTCTCTGAAAGGGGAGAGCAAACCCCTTCAGCCCTCCAACCTGAGCCCCGGGGTGGGTCCTCACCATCCTTCCTTGTCTGGCAAGTTGTACCCTGAGGCCAACCACGTGAGCAGCGGGCCAGGAGGTCCTCCCGACAGGCCCGTGTCTCACTTGGGGGTGGCCAAGCAGGAGCCGCTCTCCCCCCGCACCAGCGGCCACTCCCCATCTCCCTTCCCGAGAGCTTGTCACCCCGGGGGCCCTGCTTCCCCTGCGTTGTCGGGGAACAACTCCATGCTGGGGCTTCAAGGCTCCCCTTGTCCAGGGATCCCCATGCCCCAGTACATCTCCAGCATGCACCCGGAGCAGTCCGTGATCATGCCCCCGCACAGCGTGACCCAGACTGTGTCCCTGGGCCACCTCTCCCAAGGGGAAGTGCGCATGAACACCCCTCCGCTGCCGGGCCTTCCCTACAGCCTCCGCCCCGAGGCCCTGCACTCGCCCAGGGCCCCTCTGCAGCCGCAGCGCTCCAGCACTCCCCAGCCAGCCCCCATCAGGGAGATGGTCATGCCGCCTCTGTCTTCCCAGCATGCCTCCGAGGAAGAGATGCACTACCACCACCCGGCGTGCCGGGGTTCGGCCCCCGTGCAGTCCGACGTGCTGGTCATGCAGCCAGACTACCGTGTGCATCCGGCGGGCATCCGGCTTGACCAGTACAACGTTCCTCGGGACGTGAGAGTGATGATGCACTCGCACATGGCTGGAGTGGGCAGCGAACATCACCCAGAGCCGCGGCAGTCCAGAACGCCGGAAGGGAGGTCTGTGAAAACGCCTCCGTCCACCAAGGCAGGCAAAGAGACGCCCAAGGCCTCCGAGGTCAAGATGGCCCACTCGCCCCACAGCGAATCCCGGCTCCTCAGCGGCCAGCTCCCAGGACTGCCATTGACACAGCCGGTGGTCGTGCCTCACGGGGTGCAGATGATGCACCCCAGCGGGACCACCTTCCACGATTATCGGCCGGTGTACGGGGACATGCGAAGCTACCACCCAGCAGCTCAGCTTGGCCACCCTCCGTTTTCTGGGGGATCACCGATCGGGCTTCCTTCCCGGAGCATGACCCCCTCCCAGGTAAGCCCAGGGGCAGGGTTTCTGCCTCACTCCAAGGCCTTTGTGGGTAGGAAGGGTTGCCCTAGGTCAATGGCCAAAGCAAGACCCTGCTGTCCCAGGATAGCCACTCGTGGGCCCATCTGCTCTCTTTCCAGTCTTTGTCATGGAGGGGCTGCAGCTCATAGTTCAAGCGTAGGACATGCAACTCCCAAGAGCAGCTAGTGTGAACAGCCCAACAGCCAGAGAAGGCGAGCGGGTGGGCTTCCTGCTCAGTCCTCGTGCCCAAGTTGCTCCAAGAATGACCAGGAGTCGCCTCCCCTTGCCTAGGGCCTTCCTGAGAGGCCATACCCAGCTTAGCCTGGGCTGAAGGGAGGAGTGGGCAGAGGACTGCCTTGGGGACTTGACGGGTGGACCTTGAGCTTCTGGTCAAGGGGAGCAGGGCTAAGAGCCGAAAGGGCCACTGTGTGCTTGGGTGGCTTCTGCCTAAAGCGTCTCCTTATTTTGCTCCTGTCTCCCAGGGTCTGCCTGAAGGGGAACATTCACACCCCAACCAGCCAGCTCACAGCAAAACCCCTCAGATCTCCCAAGAGCCTAAAGGAGCCCAGGCGACAGGGCCAGATCCTTCCCTCCACTCAGTGGTCAACAGACACGTCCAGCAGATGGAGCCTCACTTGCACCCGAGCCAGACCTCCTCCTACCCTTCTCCCGTCGCCACGTCAGTAAAGCAGGAGCTCCCATCTTCCCATCAGGCTCAAGTTCCGAAGCCGGCCCTCTTTATTCCAACTACTGCTGGTCCCGGGGCAGCTCCAGGACTGACCTTAGCCCGGTCCGAATCGCAGTCGGCCTTGAAGCAGGACTCTGCCGGTCATCCGGTTGGCCAAAGACCAGTGGACATGGTCCAGCTGCTGACGGTGAGCCTGCCATCCATCCCTGGAAGGGGAGAGGGATGGGACTCCATCCCAAGACTTTTGTGGGGAGAATTGGGGGGGGAGGGCGGCGGCGACAAGAGTGGACCTTCTTTTTCAGCTCAACCACCGGGGATTAACCTAACCTGTGCTCTTCCTTGGGTTGGCAGAAGTACCCCATTGTGTGGCAGGGGCTGCTGGCCTTGAAGAACGACACTGCAGCTGTCCAGCTGCACTTTGTTTCCGGGAACAACGTCCTGGCGCACCGCTCCTTGCCAGCCCCGGAGGGTGGCCCTCCCTTGAGGATTGCCCAGCGGATGAGGCTGGAAGCCCCACAGCTGGAAGGGGTGACCCGCCGGATGATGGTAAGAATCAGGCTCCGGGCTGAGCCTGTCTTCGCTCTCTTGTTTCTCCTGCGGCTCCTGTTTGGCAAGGTGCCTCTGCCAGTCGTTAGGAACCTTTCTAGGCCTCTGGTTAACACTGTGTGTGGGGGGGTGGGGGTGGGGGTGGTAAAGGATATGCAGCCAGCCCGTACTTTTAGAAAGGTAACGGTGCAGAAACTGCCCCAGTAAGAAGCTCGCCGCTCTACCATGACCACGTCCGCCTGGGTGATGCCAGGAGAGTTCAGAGCCTCCACCTGGAGACGTGGGACTCTTGAACGAGAGCTGGAAACCCTGGAGGAGGTTCAGCTTTCAGGCTCTTAGCCGTGGCCTTGATTTCCCCTGTGTTTGCAAGGTCAGTGAGGATGCGGGTGGCAGGGTAAGTGTCCCTGGCTCAAAAAGGGACAGTGATTAGGAAAACAAAATGCCTCTATCCTGGCCATCCTGAGGCTGCTCGTTTTCCACTGGGTCAGAATGGTTCTCGGGTTATGGTCGTCCCGAGAGGGTTTCTGGGGGTGCCCGAGGGACGTGATCCTCACAGGGCCCGGGGGCTGCGTGGTGTCTTTTAGGTGGAGAGCGACTACTGCCTGCTGCTGGCTCTGCCTTGTGGCCGAGACCAAGAGGACGTGGTGAACCAGACCGAGTCGCTCAAGGCGGCCTTTATTAGCTACCTTCAGGCCAAGCAAGCTGCCGGCATCATCAATGTTCCCAACCCCGGCTCCAACCAGGTAGGGAGAGGAGGAGGAAGAGTGGGGGGCGACTTCCTTTCCTTTGGCCCCTGCGTCAAAGGGAAAGATGTGGCCCTGGCCAGCTTGGGCATCCTGGGAAAGGGATGGGCAAAGCGGAAGACGGTTCCTTGAAACGTGGCCGTCTAGGCAGGCCGAGCGCAGCCAGACGTGGTTCATCCAGGATGGCAGGTCTTTTGGGAGCTCCAGTTCTCAGGCTCTTCTCTGAGCCAGCCACCGTTTCCAATAAGGCGCCTTGTCAAAGATTGGGATTCCCAGAGCTCAGCTGGGCGAGCAGGTGCCCAGCAGAAGGCAATGGAGCCACCCGCAGGCCACTCCCAGCTCCCTTCTCAGGGTGGTTCGCAAAGGAATCGTGCAGTGGGATTCCTTGGCCAGAGCAGTGCCCATGCCGGATCTCGGTGTCCTGCTAGGCCAGAGCCACAGTGCCTCTTGTGCTTGCTTCCTCTCGGGTTGCTCTTTCCGGGTGCTCGTCCAGGCTTCGGGGTTCATGGTTTCGTCTCTGCTTTTCTCTCTTCCAGCCTGCTTACGTTCTCCAGATCTTCCCACCTTGCGACTTCTCCGAGAGCCATCTCTCCCGCCTGGCCCCGGACCTCCTGGCCAGTATCTCCAACATCTCTCCCCACCTGATGATTGTGATTGCAGCTGTTTGAGCGACTCAGCGGGAACGGACGTTGCCCTCCCTTGGCCCTGCGGCAGAAGGAGAGGAAAAGTGAACAAAGGAAGGGACCGGATCCTCCCATCCCACCGGGCCTCCGTCAGACCCTCATCGCAGGCAGGCGGCAGTAGGGTGGTGGTTCCCACAGCCTTGAATGTTTACATACGGGCTTTGGTGAAAATGGACGTTGGAGGCACCCCAGAGGCAGACTGAGCCCAGTTGGTGGTCCCCTCCTGGGCCTGCTTTTTTTTTGACAGCTAACTATAGAAAATGAGGAAGAGGAGGAACCGGAACTGCCTTTGCACTAAATTTGCGACTTTGGACCTTTGCACAGTTGAAGAGTTGTTGTGGTATGCTAGATGGATGTCTCAATACACACACAGCAGCTGGCGGCGTGGACTCTGAACTGCAGGACCTTCCGCTCCAGTCTGTGGGTCAAGGAGCATTTCAAGGGAACACAAACCTTTTTTCTCTGCAGAGGTCTATCTTGTGCCAACCTATCTGCAGAGAACTCTACACACACACACACACACACAAACATACACACACACACACACACACACACACACATACATCCACACACACATACACACACACACAGTATATGTATATATATATATATATATATATACACACACATACATACATACACATACATATATACATACGTATAAAACTCTAAAGAAATCTGATCCCCACAACATACTTTTTTTTTAATCTGTGCCAAAAAAAGATGTGTTTTCAAAGAAAATCTTATTTTCATACTCCGACTTTGTATTTGTCACTCATTTGTAAGTGCGCTTCATTTAGACCTGGGCCTCCCCCGCCTCCGGCTCCACCCATGGAAGGTTTCACCCATTGTACAGACTTTTTATCTGCCTTCTCTCTGGTCCTTCTACTCCTAAGACTTAATTTATGGAACTGTTTTCTCAGCGCAGTTTTGTTTTGTGTGTCCATTGGAATACAGACTTTATTAAAAAAGACAAAACACCCTGGTGTTAACCGTTATCTGCAGGAAATTGGGGTGCCTAGGCTGCATCCCGGTAAGGCGTCGTTCACCTCTTTCTCCCTTGAAGAAGCAGCCGCGACTTCTCCTTCGGAGGCCGCCAGAAGCCTTTGGCTGGCTTTCAGGATCTGCTTGACAACAAAGGCCTCCTGCGTTCTGCTGGGAGACCAACTGAAGGAAGAAAAGCTAGGAAACCCTTGGCTGAAGAAACGGAACTCAGCCAAGCAAGTTTTCATTTTAAACATAGAAAATAACAGCCTTTTATTTCTTCTCAGTATTAACACAGATGTAGTCTCTCCAATACAGAAATATTTTTTTTTTACATCAGTTTCATGTAGCACTCGTGGCTTTAAATAGCGGTTTGTGAGCAATGCCGGAATGTTCAGCGCGATGGGAGGCTGCGGCTGGTTGGAGCAGAGTGTCTCGGGCACGAGGGGCGCTCCTCCCCCCCCCTCCCCGCAAGCTGCTCCTTTGGGCGTCAGTCTTGTGGCGGAGCAGCATCTGCCATTACTCTCCAGCCAGTGGGGCCTCTGGCAAGGCTGGCGATGCTTCGCTGCCATCCCGTGCCCGGAAGAGTAACTCTCCCGACGGGATGACCTGCTCGCCATGCCAAGCGGTGGTAGCATTGTACTGTTGGTAAAAGTCTGTGTCCGCCTGGAACATGACCAGGGCTTGGGCTGTGTGAATGCGCACGTGCTGAGCCAGGCTGTTGGCATCCAGGAACTTCTCTCCGCAGGAATCGCAGGCGTAGAGGATTTGGGTGTTGGGGTCTAGAATGACAGGCACGTGACAAGATTTAGTTTCGGAGCACCCTGTCCGCCCCCCAGTTCCCTTTCCTCCATCAAGAAGGTCCACCCACGAAGCCAGCATCCACTCCTCCTCCGGGACTAAACGGCCTTCTCTGTTTCAGAAGCCGCGCTCTGGATTTTTGCCTGGTAGGGTGCTGCCCCCCTGTGGCAGCTTTATTTGCTTGGGAGAGGCTGCCTGGTCCCCAAAAGGAAAGGGCGGCCGACCGACGCACCTGCCTCTTGGACCTGTTTCACGGCCTTGGTGATCTCGGCCTTGAGCGCTTCCGTCTCATCTGCGGTGACAGGAGCTGCGACGGGAACAACTAAGGGAGAGCATGTCCCAGTCAGCATCGCCCCCAGGTAAGAAGGCACGGCTGGCCCCCTCCGGCCGCTCAGCCCCCAGGTCTGGGAAGCGGTGGGGCGAAGCAGCATACAATCACACCGCCCCCTGCCTCCCCATTCTACAGTCTGAATAGGTTCGGGCGTGAATGTTTCATTGGCCATTGGATGTGGCACAAAGGCCGAGGCCAGCCAGATGAGTGCAAAAAGAAAAAGGGATGCCTTTACTCACCGGTGAGCTGGGTGACCGCTGTGGCGGCCAGGGCTTCCGTGGCCAGCGTCACCATCTCCTCTGAGGCCACGGTGACGATGTTGAGCTCATCGCCTTCGCTGGGCTCCAAGAGCTTCATCCCTGCTTTGCCTTGGTGGACCGTCTTGACGTGGGAGCGGAGATTATCCACCCGGTTGAAGCCGCGGCCGCACTTGTCGCACAGGAACGGCTTTTCCCCTGCGTGGGGGATAGAGAGGGGTTGCGTCATGAGGGAGGGGCCGGGCTGGGCGCGCCTGCCACTGCTCCGTGACGGCTTGCTCCTCCTCCTACCCCCCCTCACCTGTGTGGATGATGAAGTGCTTGGACAGATCGCCCACGTTGACGAAAGCTTTGCTGCAGACGTTGCACTTGTGAGGGCGGATGTTGTCGTGGTGGCGGATGTGATTGGCCAGCTGGCTGGACTGGACAAATCTGCAAGGGAAGGTCACCAGATCTTCAAGCAAAGATCCACTTGAAGTAAGAGCTGACAGGGCAGATCCAAGAGAGACCAGGGGGTGTGGGGGGAAAGAAGCAAAGTTTTGCGAGAGCCCGCTCACCTTTTGCCGCAGCGTTCGCAAACGTAGGGTTTTTCCCCGGTGTGCTGGCGCACGTGGGCTATTAGAGAGCTGGCCTGGGTGAAGGCTTTCCCACAAATTATGCACTGGCAGGGCTTCTCACCTGCGGGGGGGGGGTGGAGAGAGAGAGAGGAGAGTGTGCAACCCCCGTTCTTGGGCCACGGGCGCTCTCTTAACTCCCGCGAGTCGTGGGCCAGTGTGGACAGCAACCGACGCTCGCCATGTGGAAACGTACGCTTTGTCACCACACGGATTTATACCAGTTTTGGAGGCCAAAAGTGGCAGATTTCTGCGTTTTCAGAAAAGCTCAAAACCGTAAGATAATTTGGGACGCAGATGGAGGGCTTTTGCTGGAAGGACTTTTGTTGAGGATTGCCCAGCATCACAAAGCAACAAAGATCAGAATGACACGAATATATATATGTGTGTGTGTGTGTGTGTGTGTGTGTGTGTGTGTGTGTGTGTGTGTGTGTGTGTTATACATACATACATACATACATACATACATACATACAATCAGTCAAACCCCAAAACCAAATCTATTTCCTGTCCTACTGAATGTCCCAGAGATGAGCCAGGTCCAGAGAACAAAGTTCTTTTTTGCTGTTTTCAGCAATGTTGTACCACAAAAATGTAAAGCATTTGTTTAAAAACCTGGCTATAGATACATGCCCTTTGTGGATCCTGAAGAAAACCCTTGACTTAAGGACTAGTCTTGGCTGCAGACTGGCCATCCACGCACCAGGGCTCTCCTGCCTTTTCCCGGCCCAGACAAGCGGGTCCCATTAGGGAGCTCTTCCTGCCGAGACTGAAGCTCAAGGGTGCCGTTTCCAGGCTGG
>QLTV01002705.1:224505-246401 GCA_003457575.1 Thermophis baileyi | reverse complement strand
CACTCCTCCAGGGGTCCTCTTCAGCATCGAGGTCGTATCCTCCCACTTTGCCGTCCGGGATTACTGGAGGGGCTTCTTCTCGGCAACTTGTGGCGCCTTCATGTTCCGCCTGTTGGCTGTTTTCAATAGCGAACAAGGTGGGGAGCAAGCGGACAAAGGAGGGGATCCCTTGGCCACTCTGTCTGGGGATGTGGGGCGGGGGAGAATGAGTGCTCGACAGTGCATCAGAGGGGTTCAGCTTACTGATGCTATGGCTGCAGGTGGGGTGACCGGCCGGGGAGGCGGGGGCGGGCCCACACCACTTCTTCGGCTTCTGTGGCTTGTGCTTGGGAGCTCCTTAGGACAGGCTGGAGTCGACCCTTTCCCGTGGGCTGCTTGGCTGAGGGCCAGGCAGGGAGGTGGGGCGGGAGCTCCAGGAGATCAGAGTCCGAGCCCCTCAGCGTTTGCGCCCCTGCTTTCCAGAGACCATCACAGCCCTCTTCAAGACCAGCTTTAAAATCGATTTCCCCTTTGACCTGCCTGAGACCATTTTCTTCACATTGCTCGGGTGAGGAGTGGGTCTCCCTGTGGGAGGGGGTGGGAGTGGGGATGCAGCAGTGAGGGCACGTGCCAACTGGGAGGCCTCCTCCCTCCCTTTTCAGTGTGATCTGCGGCGTGCTGAGCTGTGCGTACCTCTTCTGCCAGCGCTGGTTCCTGGGCTACGTCCGGAGGAACCCCTTCACGGCCAGGCTGCTGGCCACCGAGTGAGTAGCCGCCAGAGGGCCCCTCTCCAGAGTCCCTGGGATGGCTCCTCTGGTTCCGGGATCGGAAAGGGGGAGGAGGCTTCCTGTGCAGGAAGTGGACTCGCCGAAAAGGGGGGCTCACTGGGGGGGACCACCGATGCTTGCCAGCAGGTTAGATCGCCCCTCCCCCCAGCTTTTCACTGGAAGAAAATGGCAGTCCAAGCTGTTCAGATTCTTTGATCTCAGGCTCAAGCTTTCTCTGCTTCTCCATCACAGGATTTACCCCCAGAAGCACAGCTGCCTAGGGCAGCCCCCAGCCCAGACCCCTTCATAATAGCAATAGCAGTTAGACTTATATACCGCTTCATAGTGCTTTACAGCCCTCTCTAAGCGGTTTACAGAGTTAGCATATTGCCCCCAACAATCTGGCTCCTCATTTTACCCACCTCAGAAGGATGGAAGGCTGAGTCAACCTTGAGCCGGTGAGATTTGAACCGCCGAACTGCAGCTAGCAGTCAGCTGAAGTAGCCTGCAGTACTGCACTCTAACCACTGCGCCACCTCGGCTCTTTCCTAACCTGTGGCTTTTGAATTCAATTGGTTTCCCAGAGACAGTCTCCTCTCCCCTCCCCTCTCCCTGACCTTTGGGCCTTATTTTGCAGGAAGCCCCTCTACTCGGTGCTGGTGGCCTTCCTGCTGTCCTCCATCACCTTCCCCCATAGCCTGGGACAATTCATGGCCTCCAGGGTAACGGTCAGCCATTGCTGCCAAGGGCAGAGCCTGCGGAGAACGCACGGGGGGGGGGGGGGGCCGCGGGGGCCCCGGGGGGCTGGGGGAGAGAGGGGGGGGGGGGGGGGGGGTGCCGCTGGCGCTCTGCCATGGCAAGCCCGAGGCGCTGAGGCAAGGCAGGGGGAGAGGCTGCCGGCCCCTCTCTGCCATGGGGCAGAAGGCGGAGACCGTTTCCCTTTCTGTTTCGCAGCTGAGCATGAAGGAGCTGCTCACCTCCTTGCTTGATAACCGCACCTGGAGTGTCCTTTCCCAGAACGTGTCACTTGACATGCCTCCCCAGGTGGACCCCCTCAACCTGTGGCAGGAGTGGTGGCACCCCGACATCTCCATCTTCGGCACCCTCTCTGTCTTCCTGGTGATGAAGGTGCGTGTCTGGGAACTCCCTCTCTGCCTGACACGCAGCAGAACTCCCACTCGGGGCCGGGGTCTCCTCTGGCCTCTTCTGGGCCTTGCAGGGCTCCTTCCAGGGGCTCTCGCTTACCCTCTCCGTCAACCTTCTGCTTCGCTGAATGGCCAGCCAGCCACCGCGGGCCCCAAAAAGGTTGGGCTGCCAACGTTGATCCTTTCTGCCCTTGCAGTTCTGGATGCTGGTCTTGGCCACCACCATGCCTATGCCCGCTGGGTACTTCATGCCCGTCTTCGTTTACGGTGAGCGCTTTCACTTTCTCTACAGTTGTCTGCTTTCAGCCTCCAGAGAGGTTGGTCTGTCAGGCTCAGGAGGGAAAGATGATCTTTTTCTGTCCCTCCCCAGGAGCTGCCATCGGGCGCTTGGTGGGTGAAGCCGCAGCCCTCCTCTTCCCCATGGGCATCACCGCTGAGGGCCCTCCCAGCCTCATTATCCCTGGGGCGTATGCGCTGGCAGGTATGTCGGGAGGCTTCCTTGGCACTCAGGGAGGCGCAGGCAGTGTGGAAACAACCCCCCCCCCCACACCTTTGCTCTCCCTGAGGTCGGCCACCCTCTGCTCTTCCCCCTCCCCCCCCCTCCAGGGGCCGCTGCCTTCTCTGGCTCGGTCACCCACACCCTCTCCACCGCCTTGCTGGCCTTTGAGATGACCGGACAGATCGCCCACATCCTGCCTGTCCTGCTGGCCGTCCTGGTGGCCAACGCCATTGCTCAGAAGTTCCAGCCTTCCTTCTACGATGGCACCATCATTGTCAAGAAGCTACCGTACCTTCCCCGCATCCGGAGCAGGCATATCGAGTGAGCTGCCTGCCCCCTGGGCCTGCTGGGACCCAGGGATTGGGATGCCGGCCTTCCCAAAGAACGGGCACTCTGCGTGTGCCCAGAGCACCTCTGGCCTGACCTTGCTTGGCAGGCGCCAGCAGCTCCTCTTCCCCCAAAGCGCTGCCCTGTCCCAATAAAGCCATCCGTTTGGTGAGCGCTGCTTCCCTTGCAGGTCCTACATGGTCACCACCCAGGAGTTCATGAACACTGATTTCGTCATCCTGTCCCAGGAAGCCTCCTTTCACGACATCCTCCAGGTGGTCACCATGACGGATGCCCAGGAGTATCCTGTGGTAGACAATGCTGGTAATGGGGTGTTCCGAAAGCAGCGAGTGTCTGTGTGGGTCTCGTGCTGGATCCGTCTGGCGGGAGGGTCCCACCTGATGGCTGGAGCAGCATTGAGGCATTTGTAACATAAATATGCACGTACACACACACACGCACACATAACCACATTCCTAGAAACTACAGTCTTAGAATAACTGAGTTGGAAGGGACCTTGTAGGTCATCTAGTCCAACCCCCTACTCAAGCAGGAGACCCTACACCATTTCTGACAAATGGCAGTCCAATCTCTTCTTGAAAGTCTCAAGTGATGAAGATCCCACAACTTCCGAGGGCAAGCTGTTCCATTGGTTGATTGTTCTCACTGTCAGAAAGTTCCTCCTTGTTTCTAGGTTGAATCTCTCCTTGATCAATTTCCATCCATTATTCCTTGTCTGTCCTTCGGGTGCTTTGGAGAATAGCTTGACTCCCTCCTCTTTGTGGCAGCCCCTCAAATATTGGAACGCTGCTGTCACGTCTCCCCTGGTCCTTCTCTTCGCTAGACTGTCCATGCCCAGTTCCTGCAACCGCTCTTCATAGTCCCGTCCCCTGACCATCCTGGTTGCTCTCCTCTGCACTTTTTCTAGAGTCTCAATATCTTTTTTTATAATGTGGTGACCAAAACTGGACACTTCCCTCTGCTTCTTTCTCCCTCAGAGTCTCAGATGCTGCTGGGGGCGATCCAGCGGTCCAGTCTCATCCAGTTTCTCCAGAGCCACGAAGACTCCAGTCTGCCACAGGAGGAGCCGGGGAAAGAGGTGCGTCCGAGAGGGTGACTCCAACAAGAGCCGACCACATGCTTTCCAGGGGGGGGTGTGCACCGCTGCACCCCCCCCCCCCAGAAAGCACCGCACATCCATGGCTGCGATTCTCCCTTCCAGCTTCTCTCGGGCCAGACTTTGAAAGAAGGCTGCACCATCAGTCCTGTGACCCTGCAGCTCTCCCCATGGACATCCCTGCACCAGGTACCTCGGGCGGTCGAGTGCCGTACAGGTTGCCTCGGTCCGGGGCACCCAGACTGGTGCCTCTGCTGAGGCGCCAGGGCAGCAGCAGCAGCAGGAAGGAGGCAGGGAAGCCGCCACTTCGTTGAACCATGGGTGGGGGAGGGATTGACTGGGGAACAGGGCCAGGCAGGGTTTTCAAGGGAGGGTCCATTGGGGAAGGGGTTTCTGAGAAGGGGCTTTCCAGAGGGCCTCTTCCCTCCTGAAGGAAGGAGCGTTGAGATTCTCTTTTCTCTCTCTCTCTCTCTCTCTCTCTCTCCTGCAGGCCCACAACCTCTTTGAGATGCTGAACCTGCAGCGGGCTTTTGTCACACAGCTGGGGAAAGTGGTGGGGATCGTGACCAGGAGGGAGGTGAGTGGCTGGGCTCCCCCAGGAGGGCGCAGCGTGGTGCAGTTCCTCCTTCCCATCGGCCCTCCTCCTGGTGGAGGCGATGAGGACAGGCGGCCGCTGGAGGTTTGGCTTCTGCTGCTATGCCAACGCATGGCATCGTTGGCCTGAAAAAGGGCGCCTGCAGCCTCCCTCTTGAGCTGGGGAGGGAGAGGTGAGTTTTGCAGCTCACCCGAGATCCTCCCCAATGGAGATAAGGCCCTTCCGGACATTTGCAACATCGACTCGTTCTCTGTGCCCCGTTGTCAGCTTGGCTTTTTCTTCTTTCTTCTTTTTCAGCTCAGGAAAGCCATCGAAGAGCTGGCCAACCCCAAAGCCGGGCGATAGCAGAAGCCCCTGGGAGGGAGAGCGCTGGAGACGTGAAGCCGTAGGTTTAGTTCCTGGGGGTTTGTCACCTGGTATTTGTTTGCTAGCGAAATTCTCCGGCTTGCCTAAAAGAAGGATTCACAGCAAAGTTTAAAAAATAAAAAAAAGATATGGAAAGAGTGGCAAGAGTGGGAAAATGTAGACACTTTTTAGATCTTTGGGCATTTTAGAAATAGTTGCTAAGACACAACAGAATGGTTGCAATGTAGAGACGTCTCAAGATTTCCCCGTTTGGCAACTCTTGAGAAGAGGCTCTAGCGCAGTGGTTCCCAACCTTTTTTTGGCCATGCCCCACCTAAGCATCTCTAAAATCCTGATGCCCCCCCCCTCCCTGTGACATATAATTCTTACTATTCAAAAAGTGAACTACTCATGCGGAGGAAGCCTAAAAGGCCATTAACTTGGTTTAAACAAGGTTCCAATTGCCCCCATTAAAAATCAAATTGCCCCCCTGTGGGGCATGGGAACCACTGGTCTAGCGTGAGATGAGTGGGGTTTTGGAGGAAGGGGGCGGGGCTTCACCTGGCAGTGTCCTTTCCCCAGCTAAAGAAGAAGAGTCCCGGGAAGTTGCTGGCTTCTCCTCCTTTGTCACACACCCCCCCCCCAGACATGTCCTTCAGTCAGGCTGGATCAGACCTCGCCTCCAATCAGAGCAAGCCTGCCTTGCTCCTTCCTTCCCCAGCTGGGGAAGGCCCCCCTCCAGTGCCTCCGAGGCCAGCCCCTTTCTCCCAGCTCAGACATGGAGGGGATATCTGGAGGGCACCCAGCAGGTTCCTTTCAGGCAAAAAGGTGGAACGACGTTTTTCTGCGGCACCTGTTTTTATTTACACCTTCAGTACAACATTCCTGGCCCAGGCACCCTTTGGTCCGTAAGGAAGGATTGACGTTGCTCTGTGAACATTAGCAAGCACTTGAAGGGACAGGAGGCTGTACGGATGACGTAGGCAGGAAACCCTGAAGGGAGCCTCGGCCCGAATTTCCACCCGGATCCTGACCCCTGCTCCGAGTCCATCCTCCACGGGCCTCCCCCACCGCCTGCGCAGGGTCCGTCTCAATGCTGGAAGTGCTAACCATGGATCAGGCTCTGACAGGCTGTGTCAAAAAAGCACATCCTCCTGCAACCGAAACTGCCCTGGGACCATAATGCACTTCCTTGGGCCCAGCTCCTCAGGCTGCCAGGCGAAGGGTGGGCTGGGCCTGCGAAGAGGCCTCTCAGTCTCTGGAGCAAGACCCCCCCCCCTCGGCCAAGCAATCCCGCCCCTCCTGGAGCTACTAATGCCACCGCAGTTGCTGCCAGTCTCCCCACTGAGTGAGCCCAGCCTAGTCATAGAAGACCTCGTCCTCGGAGGGAGAGCTGCTGTCCACGTAGCGCAGGGATGTGGCACTCTGCTGCCATCTACTGGTGTTGGGTGGGCCCACCAGCTTCCCTTCTGCCCTTCCCAAGCCGCCTTTGGCCCTGCTGCACTCGTTCGCTTTTGAGGCTCTGCTTGGGATGGGGGATTCCTGGTTGGAGAGCAGGAAGGCCTGGAAGCTGCCCGCCGGAGCCGGTGGGCAGAAGAGAAGACCATCCTGCAGATAGATGCCTTCCAGATCTGGCCGGAGGAGGAGGAGGAGGAAGAAGAAGAAGAAGAGAGTCAGGAGGAGGACACAGCCAGGGGACCGAGAGAGAGAAGCAGAAGGAATGGACGCACCCGTCCTTGGGCAAAGTCCAGGAGTCATACCTGGGAGCTGGATCACGTCCTGCGAGCCTCCCCTGTCACTCGGCTCCTCTTCGTTCAGGGAGGACCAACCACTCAGGGTGGCTTCTGCGATGGCAAACTGCTCAGCCACACCTGGAGAGGGGCCAGAGAGCTGGGAGGTGAGGCGCAGACGGTCTGGGGCAAGACTGAGACACACACACACACACACACACACACCCCTGTGCATTTCCTCCGGGGGAAGCAAGGGATGCCCAGGAGCTGCAAACAGAGAGAGTGCTGGCCAGACGCCCCCTCCTGTCCCCCCTGGTTGCACCAGCCCCCCCCATCCCTCCCTCCCTCCTTCCTTCCCCTCACCTGCCGCAAACCGAGCCTCCTTCAGCTCGTCAGTCAGCTCCTCGTACAGCACCTCTTCAGTGGGGGGCTGCTCCCAACCCACGGGGGGAGCACTCCAGCCCTTCCACTCGATGAGGTGGGCCACGCGCCCTTGGGCCATGGCGGTGGGCTTGGTGATGTGGTCCTTCATGCTCTGGATGAGGCCTGGAGGACAGAGGAGAAGCAGGACTGAGCCCAGGCGCGAGCAGATGGGGGAACTTGGGGCAGCCATGGGGACGAATGCCACCGTGCCAGCTCTGCTGCCTTCCCGGCTGGGGGGGGGGGATACGGAGGGTTTCCATGGAAACCAACAGCGCAAGACACATTCATCTCCCTGCTGTCCAAACGCTTAAGCTGCAGTGGAGCGGCGAAGACCCCCCCTTTGCAGCCGGTGAAGATGGACTTGCCCGTTGGCCCTCCCTGAAAAGGTGCCCCCCCTCCTGTCTCCGGCCCCTCTCCCAAAGGAGGCTCCTTTTTGGTGGGATGCTTATCGAGCTGACCACACCCACACCATTGCCAGAGTCACCCAGTGAAAGAGGAGGATCATCACGTTGGCAGGGGGATCTTGAGACCATGTAGTCCACTCCAATCTCTCCTCAGGAATCCAGATTAAAGCGTCCCAGAGAACTTCTTCTCTGGGCTGCTGCAGCTGCTGTCTTATCCAGCTGCTCCGATGCCTTGGAAGCCGTTCCCTTTGGATCGTCTGTGTTTCGGGCACTGTGGCCACCCCTCCGCCGCCACAGCAGGGACCCCCGACGTCAGGCTACGTGACGTGGACATTCAGTGCAGCTCTCCTGGCCTTTGGCGCGGGGCTGCTCTGATGGAGAAGCGCCTCTTTTGGGTTTCTGTCGGCCGAGGAGTTGCTGGAAAGCCATTGATCCGGAGGGCATACGTACCCAGCAGGGAGGAGGTAGCAAGGGCTGTCACGTCGTAGGCCGCCAAGGTAGCACCGCCGGAGCCCCTCGAGGACTTCTGCAGGAAAAGAAGAGGGAGGTGACCTAGGATGGCCCGCTCTGTCCCAGCCTGGCTGGTTGTGGGTCTAAAGGAAGCCCCAGCCCTGCCCCAGCCTCTGAGGGGGAGCTGCATGCAGCCGGGGGGGGGGGACTCCCTGCCAGCCAGAGCCTGGGGCGGGGGGGGGATTTAATCATTTCTGAAGACCTCTCCTGGGATAGGGTGCAGGAAGGGGCTGCTGGGCGGTTGCTGCCCCCAATTTGAAATGCCTTTTTCTTCCCCCCCCCCCCCAGGCGGTGTACCCAAGGCCATCCTGGCTGTGGTTTCAGCAACAGGCCTTTAAATTATGCTTCGCGCCCTGCTGTAAGATTTGTCACGTTCCCCCTTGCCGTTGTGGCTTTCTGTCTTCATGCTTAGCTACCCACCCGATTGTACGTCACTTTCACGGTGCACCAGTCTCTCAATGTATCATTTGTCATTGCCCTGATGTTTCCAACGGTGTAGTTTTCATTGTCAAAAAGGGGAAAGGGGGGGGGGGGGGGGGGGGGGGGGGGGGGGGGGGGGGGGGAAACGGGATAGAAAGGTTTTCCTTAGGCAGCCATCTTAAGGGGAGGGGTGCCAGCCTTTACCTCCGGGGTGCTTTCTTTTGGGGGGGCAACAGGTGGATTGCCGCCTTCCTGGTCCGGCAGAGGGACAGTGCCTTCCTCCTTGTGGGCCCTCGTGAGGAATTCTGCAGAAAGAAAGCAAGAGGTTCAGCAGCAGGCAGAGACGGGCCAGGCTCTGGGATGGGGAAAGGACCGTGTAGCTAAGACATCCTTCAAGCCATTCCCCCAAAATAGGATAGAATTCTTTATTGGCCAAGTGTGATTGGACACACAAGGAATTTGTCTTTGGTGCATAAGCTCTCGGTGTACATAAAAAATACATTCATCAAGAATCATAAGAGACAAGACTTAGTGATAGTCATAGGCTATTAAAATAAGCAATCAAATCATACTAGGAAACTAAATGAAACAATATAAATCGTAAAGTTACAAGCAACAAGGTTATAGTCATAAGTAGAAAAGGAGATAGGTAATAGGAAGGATCAGAAGAATAGTAATACAGTCTTAGTAAATAGTTTGACAGTGTTGTGGGAATTAGTTGTTTAGCAGAGTGATGGTAAATGCGGGGTGGTGGGGGTGGTGTCCCTTGCTCCACTACGAGTTTGGCCCTCGTACTGGCCACCTTTTCAGTAGCTGGCCAATGCGCACTGGGGAGTCCATCCAGGGAGGAGCTGGTCCTCTCCATTGACCTCTAGATCGGCCTGGGGCCTTTGGCTGCTCTGTGCACCCAAAGGTTGCAGGCTCAAGCGGCTCTCAGAAACCAGGAGGGCCTCCCTGTAGCCAGCAAGCCGGGATTTCTTGTCACTTCCGCATGCAGAAGGCAAAGGAAGGGGGCGAGTTGCCCTTGCTGGCCGGTCACACTTCCTACCGTTTCCTTTGCTTTGATCCTTCCTGCAGAAGGCAGCCAGGAGGGTGGGGGGGGGGGCTTCTTTTAGGACCCGCAATACCTGGGAGTCCCAAAGGTGCTTTTTCAAAAGGCAACTGGACTTGGAAAAAGCACCTTTGGGACAGCCGTGACCTGGATGACCGAGAATCTCCATAGACAATACCTGGGAGACTTTGGAAGGGGTCATGGATTTCTTCTAGCTGAGAGGGAAACTCTGCATCCCATAATCACTCGCCTCACGGCACAGGGAACTAGCACCCCAGGGTTGGGAAAGACGGATTTCCTGCACATGCTGCACAAAAATCCATTTTCAGGACTGACCTCTGGGCAATGAAAGTTGCTTCAAGGTTCTAGTCCTCAAGCTCTCCTTCCTGAACGTTTCTAAACTCTTTGGGTGCCCATTTTGTCATATTGCTTGCCAAAAGAACCCCACCTGATATGCTGCTCTTAATCCTACAATCTCATGCCCCCCCCCCAAGTCCTATATATTCATTCGGTCACTTAGTGCAGCAGCCCCCAACCCTTGGGGCACCAGGGACCGGTTCTGTGGGGAGAGGTTTTTCTGTGGACCGGAGGGTGAGGCGTGGTTTTGTGTGCTACCTGCATCCCACGGGTGGGGCTTTGCTTGTTTGCACGGACCCGGTTTCTGGCATGCCGAGGACCGGTGTCGGTCCACGGACCTGGGATTGGGGACCCCCGACTTAGAAAAATTGAGAGTTTCTGTGAGTAGCTGGTGGTAGAAACCTTCTTTCTCCCTGTGCTGGGACTGTTTTTCCATCACATCTGTCACGCTGCAGACTTCACCTGCCCACTTCCCCTGGGGCAGGGGTCTGCAACCTTAAACACTCAAAGAGCCACTTGGGCCCATTTCCCACAGAAAACAAAACACTGGGAGCCACAAAACCTGGGTGGGCGTGGCCAACTTGAAGTCACTCATTCCCACCCAGTCACATGACCACCCCCCCTAGCCATGCCTACCCAGGTTTTGTGGTTCCCCGTGTTTTCTTTTCTATGGGAAATAGGTATCTCCCTCTCTGTCTCTCTCCCTCTGTCTCTCCCATCTCTCTCCCTCCCTCCCTCTGTCTCTTTCTCTCTCTCATTTCTCTCTTTTTCTTTCTCTCCCTCTCTTTCATCTTTTTCATCTCTTTCATCCCTCTGCCGTGACAGGGAGCCGCAGCAGAGGGCCCAAAGAGCTGCATGTGGCTCCGGAGCCACAGGTTGCTGACCCCTGCCCTGGGGGAATCTGCCTGCCACTAGAGAGGCTTTCTTGTGGGGGTTTCTGGCTGCATCTTCCTCCCTACCCTACAGGTGGGATTTGCAAACAACCTTTTTTTCCCCTTGCCGGGTGTGATGAGACACTAATTCTCGTTTTGGAGGAAGGAGGTGCTTGTGTGACTGAACAAGCTCTCTTAGCGTCCTCTAATACAGGGGTCACCAACCTTTCGGACCTCAGGGACCACTAAATTCATAATTTTAAATCCCGTGGACCACTAATAAGATCTGCCTAATGACCAGCTGGGTGGGCGTGGCTAGGTGGTCATGTGACTGGGTGGGCATGGCCAACTTGATGTCACTCACATCGAGGGGTGCCTCGACTGCCTCTCCTTGCCCCACCCCTGCCAGCCACTCCTTGCCTCCCCGCCCGGGCTCCTTAGGGCCCCAACAGGAAGCAGTTGTTGGAGCTAAGCAGCCACCACGAGAAAGAGTTGGCAAAACAGCTGGCTCAGTTCAAATTGAATCTGACCGAGAAGCAGGACCCCTGATTTAGTGCACTACAGGCTCAGCAGAAGCACCTCACTGAAGACTAGGAGCATAGGCTTTCCAAGCAGAGGGAAGACCTGCAGGAGTGCAAGGCCAGGTACCGGCGCCTGGAGGCTCAGTGGGCTGAGATGGTCAGCCAGTTCCAGGCCATGATGCAGTCCCACTGGAAGGAGGCCCTCCGGCTCTTCGCCACCAGTGGCGCTTCCCTCCAGCCTTCGCCCAAAACCCCGGCACCAGGAGGCCGAAGCAGAGCCCAAGTCGGAATTTCTGCCCCCCTCCGACCCACACAAAAAGACCCCGAAGGGGGAGGCTCTGCAGCAACACAAGCGTTCATTGCACGTATCTGGCCCAGGGGCCGTAGTTTGAGGACCTCTGATTTAGTGCAATATAAAAAAGGCAAATAATTTTTCTGCGGACCACCGAAATTTTCTCACGGACCACCAGTTGGTGACCGCTGCTCTAATAGGAAAGGCGGGCCATCGTTGGAGCATGTACAGAATGCAGAAAGACCTCTTGCAGCGTCTCGTCCTTTGAATGGCTGAATAATTCGTGTTCCTTCACCCACCGGCAAGTGGGCTGAGCGGACGGAGGCGATCCAATCTCGCCTCCGTCCCAAATCGGGAACCACTTCTACGAAGACCCCGGTTCCTCTCTGCTTTCCCCCATCCTTTTAAGCTACGAGGGTGCAGACGTAGACTGGGGCGGTAGAAAAACAATCCAGGAGGCGGCAAGGTGGCGGGTCTCCTGCCCGAAGCCCTCCCGCTGCCCACGCAGAGACCGCTTTTGCAAGGAGCCAGCCCGGCCTCGGTCTCGCCCTGCGCCCCACCCGGACTGCGGGGATCGTGAGCCCAAGCGGACAGCTCACCTTTGGTCGCGCACGAGCCCATGGCGGGGCGGGGGGGGGCGTGACGGAGCCGCCGGGCGCATCGAGTAAGGGACCGGAGCAGCCGTCGTTCGCCCAGTGCCCGGGCCTTCAAAAACTGCGTCTGGGCTGGCGAAAGGCGGAGCGGTCCGGCCCCGGAGGAGCCACCTACGCCGCCTCTCCTTCCCAAAACCGAGCGCCCAAAAGGAAGGACGGAGGCAGACCGGATTCGAGGCGGGGAGCGATGGGCCTCGCCCTCTAAAGTCACTCAGGGGCCGGGCGCCCCCCCCCCAACCCAAAAAAAAGCCCCCGCTGTCCGAGAGGCTGCGAGGGAAGGCGCTGCGCGCCGAAGCAGCCCCGCCTCCACGGAGGTCGCTCGTTCCAGCGCAGCAGCTCCGCGGCTCTCGACGGCCTCCGAGGAGAGAGGGGGGGGCGGGCTTGGGAAGGATGCTCCATCGNAGCTCGCCCTGCGGCGGCGCCCCCCTCCCTCCCTCCCTCCCAGGACCGTCGGCCGCCGCGTACAGCTGCGGCAGGCGACGCTTCGCGCAGGCTCTGCGGTCCTTTTCTTGCCCGAGCCTTGGCGATGGTGCCAATAATCCCAGCCTTGAGCGCCACGCAGCCCCTGCAGTGGGGAGGACAGGCCGGGGTACCCAAGCCCCCGGGAAGCCCGAGATTGGGAGAGGGAGAGGGAGAGTCCGGGCTATCGCAGAGTGGCCTCCCGCGGAGCTTTTGGCAACGGTTGGAACCCGGGAAAAGCGGGATCAGCTCAAGAGGATGGGGGAGGCGCGGAAGCCAACGCGAGCCCCTGAAAATCCGGGGGGGGGGCGGCCGGTCCTGCGCCGAAGGGCATCCCAGCCACCCTATGGAGCCCAGCCACCTGCTGGCCGGGGAGCATGGGAGCGGTTGCTCGGAGCCTTCCACGAACTCTTGCTTGATGCAGGAGGCGCTTTGGGGAAAAGGAAATCGCGCGTGGGGAAGAGGATCTAGGAGCGGCGGCCAATCAGAATTCCCAGACGTCCCGAGGGAATCCCCCCCTTCGCACCGCCCGCGAGCACCGAGCGCTCCCTTCCTCTTAGGAAGCTGCAGCTGCGCCTCCTGGCCGCTCTAGCTCCACCCAGCCTCGCTCGCGTCACGATTCGATTCGATTCGATTCCTACCAATCGGGGAAAGGAAAGAAAGGGCGGGTCCCTGAGCAAGGCGGGGCCGCCAAATGGGAGGGAAGGTTCAAATAGCAGTCGGGAGGCCGAGGCGGGTTGCGTAGCCTAGAGCGTCTCCATGGCGGAAAAGTGAGTGAGTCACCGGCGGCCCTTCTAGGAACCCGCTGTGTTGGGTGGGAAGGGACCAGCGGCGGGAGGAGCCAGCCTTGGCGCAGGTCACCTGAGCCCCGGGAGCCAATGGGGTTGCCCTGTTCGGGCGGGAAAAGGGTCGTGGCCGGGCCCTTAGGCACGCGTTGCTGAGGCCTAGCGAAGCCTGCGGGGCGGCGGCTGAGGCTCCGCCGAAGAAGGCCGACTTTGCCTCGCCCGCCGCCTGGGAGCCAGCCGGGGAGGGCCTGCTGCTGCTGCTGCTGCTGCTGCTGCTGCTGCTGCTGCTGCTGCTGCTCCAGACGCGGGTTTTGCGGTTCTTTTTCCAGGTGCGGCGATGGCATCCACTCCGTCGAGTGCCTGGAGAAGAATTTCGTGAGTGGCCGGGCCGGGGGCGTTTCTTGAGGGGGCGGCTGTGGCGGCCGGCCGGCGGGCCGAAGCTTCCCCTCAGCGCAGGCCGCGCTCCCTGCCCGGCCTCGGGCCTGTTTCGAGCGCCTTTGGCAGCTCTGGGAGGGCCCGAGTGGCGAGGGCAGGCATCGCCTCTTTCTCTCCGGAGGGGGGGGGCACGCGTGGGTGTGTTGTGGTGTGTGTGTGTATATTTGTCAGGCGGGTGGTGGATCAATAAAGGAGAAGCTCCAGCGCTCAGCCTCTTGCCTGCCTTTGCAGGCAATAAAATCACCTGGAGCTCTCTGGTTGCTGTAGAGGAGCTGGGTGGGGGGGGGGGGAACACACCAAAAAAAAAAGCAGGCCCTTTGCTTCAGGAAGGCCCAAAGGAGCCCTGCAGCTCAATTCTGTTTCTTCCCCAGATGGCTTTGCAAAAGAAAATGGAAGAGGATTTCTCCCAAGTGGAGACCATTCAGACAAAGGTGGGTGCAGAGCCAGCCTCCTTTGGGTCAGCCAGACCGGCTGTGTCCTCTTGGAGGCAGGAGGAGGGATGGAGTTTCTTGGGAGGAATCTTGTTTCCTTGCCAGAGAAGATGGGTTGCTAATGGTGTTGAAAGTTTGGACAAGGTTTAACATTTTCTACACCCTCCACATACTTTGGGGGTCCCCTCTCTCAGGTTGCAGAAAAAAATGTTGCCTGTTAAACTAAAATTAGACTTTTCACTGGCTGTTAGTACAGCAGTGACACTCTTCTAGGTCCACAGAACATATGCAGCTATAACTTGGTTTCTTTGCTCTTTGTCAGTTTTACTCACTCCGAATCCTCCATCACCGGCATTCACTTTTCATGTCTTTCTAACTTTTTGTTTTGCTTTCTGAGAACTTGGCCATAATGTCTTGAAGGGCTGGGTTTTGCAGCTCATCCTCGGCTGTGAAATGGCCGCAGTTGCTTGCTGTTCTTGCTTAAGTACAAGATGGGAGGCAGAACGGGGGGGGGGGAGTGTAAGTGGTCACAGGTAGAATTATGTCGTCGTTCTACTGAACCCGAGCCAGGTTTTGAAGAGTGCACACCCCATATTTTTGGCCCAGGTAAAAGCTTTGAGTGCCGACTGGGAGGACCGACACCAGCAGTTGAAAGTAGAGCAGGAAAAGGTGGCAGAACTAGAAGCCCAGATAAAGCTGCTGAATACCAAGCAGGAAGAAGTCATGGCTTCCCTTCAAGCTGATATGATCCGTGCTGCCAGCCAGATCCAGGAGAAGGAAGGGCTGGCGGAGCGACTGAGGTCAGAAGTTGCCTTCCTGGAGAAGAGGGTGAGGGTGGCCTGTCAGGAGGCTGCCGGGAGCGCTGCTGAACTGGAAAAAGGAGCTCACGAGGCCCGGCTGGCTTTGGAGGCCACTCTGTCCTCTCTCTGTCCGCAGCTGGACAGAGAGGAAGTAGTGAGTGAAACCTTGCAGTCTGAGCTGGAGACCCCGCCGCAGCCGCCGCTGCAGCAGCATCGTGAGCAATTCCTGTGTGGCCGGGACACCGAGTGGCCAGCAAAGGCCGAAGGAGCGGAAGCCGCAGCAGAAGAGGCTCTGCAAGGGCAGCCACAGGAGGCAGTGGGTGGCCTGCAGGAAGAGGTGAGCTCTGCATGGAAGGATTCAACTCCGCTTAATGGTGCTGGAGGACAGTTCAGTGGCTGGAGGTGGGGACCTCTGCTGAGGACTTGCTCTCTGGATGCGAGGCGGAGAGAGACTCCTTTGGGCACAATTGCTCTAGCTTCTCGGCTGCAGCATTAGATAAAGCTAAACTGGCAAGGGGGTATCTCGATGATCTCGGGCTTCCCCTTCGGCCAGTGCTGGAGGAGGACAAGGCTGGGTTTCCTCAGCTGTCTGAGGCCAGGTCTTTTGCTTCTACAGGTCTCTAAGTTCCCTTGATCCCGACATCTTCCCCAAGCAGGCCTGTATGTAGCCTGTTCCACTTTCTCACTCACTGAGGTGGCCTCTTTACTCGGGGCACGTGGGTGTGGTGGGAGAGGAGGCTTTCCCGTGTGGGCTGGCCGAGAGAACCTCGGAGCCAGGCTCCTGACACTTTGGCACTGCTGATTTCTGGGAAGAGAGTTGGAATCTGGGTGTTGTGAAGGATCACCCTTTGGAACTTGGTGCGAGAAGTGGGCAAAAGCTTAGCAGGATCCCCTGGGTGCCACCCCCTTCGAAGGAATGCCCCATGGGCGCCCTCAAGCGAAATGACCAGGAGATTTTGCAGCACTCTTCTTTTTCTCCCCACAGGCCAAGCCCAGAGCCGGTGTGGGTGTTACTTCGTCCACCGATCATCTTTTGGCTCTTGAAAGGCATGCACTGGGTCCCTGGAGCCACCGGTCAGGGGAACAAGCTGTGTCCAGAAGCCCGCTTGGCTTTCAGAAATGCAGGGAGGTCTTTGAGAGCCCTTTCTGGGAAAGGCTGGAGAGGGGTGAAAATTGTGCTTTCTGTCTGTTACCATGGTCTTTCTGAGATGCATCTTGCTGAAGCTGATCGTCACTGAGTGTTGAATAAAAAATGTGCACACCTGCAAAACCGAAGCGCCCTTTCAGCGAGCGCAAAGAGGCAGGGCAGCGCGCGGGTCCCGATGAAGCGTCCGCTCTCGCGCCCAGGCGCTGTTTCGTTGCCCCCTTCGAGGCTGGCTGCTTCTGCAGGCATCTCTTAGCCATATCTGGGGTTGCCACCAGAGGGTGCTCTTGTACCAACCCAATTCCTCCCGCACCACCAGCCCTTCTGGATAGTTGGGAAGGCAGCTGCAGAATTGCTCACGTCTTTGGTGGGGCTCCCTTGATGCCCATCGTCCTCTTCTTTTGAATAGGCAGTGAAGTCCCGCTTGCCCTCTTTTGGCACTTGGGCTGGATGTCCTTGGGTGAGGCATTGAGGCCCTTGCAAGATGACCCTGGAAAGGTCGAGAGAAAGCAGTCCGCCTGTAAACAGGTGCAGCTTTCTGAAGGGAGTAGCAGCTCAGGGGATTGTCAGGCCTGTTGCTCCCCACTCTAAATGCTTATTTGACCCTCAAAACCTGGGCAGGGAATCCAGAAGGTGGCTGTTGAGGTGGTGCCTGCAGGGGGGTTACCGTCTTCCCGTTCCTCCCCTGGGTCTTAGCTCAGGTTCAGCCCTGGGTGCAGTCTTGCCTGGCAGTGAAGACTTCCCCTCTTCCTTCACATGGATTCTTTCTGAACCAGCAGATTGGACAATTAAGGCCTCTTTTAATTCCTATTATTGCTGGTCTTCCTCACAGTTGCTGATTATGGCTTTTAGATTTTATTGGTTTTTTTTTATTGCACAGCATCATTTTCTGTTTTGAGTGTTTTATGGTAACATAATGAAAAACTGGTACAAATTCCTCAAGAAATGGAACATTTCTCCTCCATAAATTTATCTCCCTCCTGACACACTGATGCAATTAAAGCCAGAGCCAACCACCACATCTCTGGGGCAGCAAATTCCACCCAGATCTTCTCCAGCCCATCGGTTCCAACGGGTGACCGCAGAACTCTGCCACTGAGAGATGCAGAAAAATATATCTCTAGCCGCTTCCTCCTCACAGCCGTTCCTAATTTACAAACCCCTATCGTGGCTCCTTTTAGCAGACTTTTATTCCCCTCGACTGGAAAAATAAAATCCAGCGCATGCTTGCCAAGGATTGTGGAGCTAACCCACACTTGGAATTCCACACTGCACCACACAGTGCCGTTGCCTCTTTTCCCAAAGTTGACCCAAACTTTTTTTCTGTACGACTGTCCACAGGGGCTCTCAGGAGCCGCTTGCTATGCAACTTCTGGATTGTCCACTTATGGGAGCATTTCAGAGAGGTTTAGAAAGGTTTAACACGGCATCCAGTCGGGAAATGCCACTATGTTTCAATCCATGCTCGGTCAAGAGTCAATATCTCTTTCCCACTAAAGAAAGGAATGTGCTAGGAGGGACTGTCCTGGTTGCCGACCAACCCTACAATTACGTGGGGAGAAAGGGCAACGGATTCTTCAGTTCTGATGCTTGAGTCAGAAACTGGACCTTGCAATTGATGTGCAGCCTTCTTGGTAAGAAGGGGTCACTCTCCTTCTCACTAGGCCCCTAAGTCTTTTTGCTAAGTCTAAGCAGAGTCCTGCAAAGACACACAGGTATCTTTACAGGATCCTTTTTTTAAAAAAAATGCACGACTTGCATCGCAGCCCTCGGCAGCAAAATAAATTTTCTAAAAATGGAAAGAATGCGGAATAAGATTTATGGTCCAGTCAGTGTATGTTAAATGCTGCAGGATGCCTATTTTATGAGGAGCTGGAGGGAGGAATGGAAATGTGGGTTCTGCCTCCTCCTCCTCCTCCTCCTCCTCCTCCGCTGCTGCTTGTGGGTTGCAAACATGGATCCTGCTGAAGTTTCCTACAACTAGAAGTAACAAAATACGGGCTATAAGATCTAATAGCTTGGTGCTTTGGGTCTGTCAGCTTGGCAAAGTCGTGGTTTTTAAACCCAAAGCAACTGTCCGAAGTGTTTATTTTAAAAAAATGGTTTGCAATTGCAATTGGTCTGGGTGGATTTGAAGAGGCAGAGACGGGCAGTTGGCTCCCTGGTGTTTATAGGGTGGAAGAAAGGGACAATTTATCCTCCTGAATCCCCACCATCACCCCTCTCCTTGTTATCTGGAGCCATTGTACTTGTGACTCCATAGAAAAGCAGCAACCCTCTCTCTTTTCGGCCGAGCTGGTGGCTGCTGAACGGAGAGAGGCAGCTTTTGCCCCGGTCAGAGTTCCGGACATGTGTGAACACCGTCCTTTGCCCTCATCTGCCCTGGTTTGTGGCGGCTGGGAGGGGGGGGGCTGCTGGACCTCTCCCCGCCTCTCCTGGCGAGGGAGGATCAGCAGCAGCAGCAGACAGCCTGACCAGCGGCCGTCCTCGGCCTGGCGGGCGGTTTTCCCACGGCTGCCTTTAGTGGCCCTTCTGGAAACATTGTTATTCGGGTTCCCTGTTACAGTTTCCATCTGCGCTTCCTTTCATTTGGGTTGGTTGGTTGGTTGGTTGGTTGGTTGGTTGGTTGGTTGGTTGGTTGGTTGGTTGGTTGGTTGGTTGGTTTGCATTCCCTTGTGAATATCGGTGCAAAAACACACTCGCACACACATTGGCTTTTATTTTTTATCCCGGGGTTCCTCTTCGGGGGTGGGGTTCCTCTTCCCTTGGTCGCCGCCTTCCTTCCTTCCTTCCTCCCTCCCTCTTCCTCGGGTACGGAGACCGCGCCGCAGGTTCAAGCGGCAAATCGTTCGAAACAAACGCAGGGGATTGGTGGAAATGGGTTCCGCCGCCTTTATACTGTGCACAAGTCAAAGCCACGCATGGACGCGCGTGGAGAAGCGAGTTCCTCCCCCCCAACCAGCGCCCCGAGGACGGGCTTTCCGCTCCTCTCCTCCAGGGGGCGCCGCGGTGCTCGGTGACGTTACCCGCCTCGCGCGGGATCGGAAAAGGCGGGAAACGGAGCAGCGTGGTGGTGGAGGAGGAGGCTCTCCGCGGCCGCCCCGGGTGGGTCTCTGCGGGGCGAGGGGGTGCAGGCCCAGGCTCTCCCTGCGGCCTTTCCGCCGGGGCTGCCGAGCGGCCACAGCCGAGCCCCTGCCGAGGCCCGCAATTCCTGGCTGGGCTTCGGCTTCTGCGAGCGGTGGCCGCGAATGAGACTCCCGGCCAAGAGAGGAGCATGTGGTTGAGGGGAGGCAGTGCCAGGGAGTCCCTCCCCATAAAGGGGGGGGGGAAAGTGCTGGGCTGCAGTTCCCTCGGCTGTGGGACCCTCTTTGTGTCACCCCCCAGCACCAGATCCCCCTCTGGTCTCCTGGACATGGGGGTCCCATCCATCCAGTGTGTGGGTTTATAGCAATAATAATAATAATAAAAATAAATTATTATAATATACATCAATAAATTGCAGCTTCCTGCAATAACACCAGCGGAACTGCAAAAAACTGCGCTACTCAGAACATCGTACATCTTAAGAAGATACTTGGTCGATACCTAGGATGCTGGCAGCAGCCCGTATCAACCATCAGCACCAGTCAATTATATTTGTGATACATTTTTAAATGTTCAGTTGACTGAGTTTCATGTTTAATGAATAAAAATTCATAGTAATAATAATAGGGTCCCTTTAATCCAGTGTGGGTTTATGGCCCAATTAATAACAACAACATGATTAAAAATAACAATATATTCTGATTTTGCAAAAAAACAAACAAAAAAACAAACAAACAAAAAAAACACCTTACTTGGAACTGCCTATATACTCGGGCATTACCTTAACAGGGCCTGGGTTAGGACTTGGACTGTTAAGTTTTTACCAGTCCCAGAATGTGAATCTAATTGAAGATTAAATCTTCAATAAATAATAATGATGATGGATGTATAAAAAAAGGGGGCTCAGGAACAAAGACGGAGCAAGGCGGCAGGGATCCCATCTTCCCTCTTGCTGCTCAAGGTTTGTTGGTAGGGAGGGATCCCCAAGTGGGAACAGCAGCTCCCTGCCTTGTTTCCTTCACCCCTCCCTCTCCCCCCTCAAGTTCCCCAGTCCCGCTCTAAAGAAGGCAGCAACCTCAGGGTTGGGGGCCAAAGGCAGGCCGCCGCCCCCCCCCCTTCCAGGCTTCCCAGTTTGGTGGTCCAGACAGTGTACAGGCTCCGGCTGCAGGAATTGCCTCTTTTGCTCTGCAATTCTTTGCACCTTTCCCCATTTTACGGCTCCCTCTTTGAGGCGCAGTGCTCAAGTTCATAAGGCGGCCCTCTGAGGCTTTTTTCCACCTTTGCTTTTAACCTCTCTAAATGTTTTGAATACACGGATAGTTGTCTCACTGTGTCAGTGGAAAAGGGAGGGTTTCTCCGTAGCCTCCTTCCAGCTAGGATCGGAATACTTGAGTCAAAAATAGACATTCTTCATTGTGGCTTAAATGCTATCCTAGGGGAAAAAAAGGAAAGACCAAATTGTTGTCAAGACAGGAACATAAATCAGAGATAATTGCATGTTATTGTTTATAGAGAAAGCAATTGAGAAAAAGAAATAGGCCGAGGTCTGCAGCTGATTAAAGGGCGGCCTGAAAACCCTGTTATATAAATCCCGTGTCACCTCTTACATGGTGTCACATGGTATCTCACTAAGGGATTATTCTAAAATCTCCCGAACAAGCTTTAGAGATAAGTATTGTCTGATGGTAACAGGTTTGTAGCAAGTATTTTTATAGCACTTAACCGCAGGCTCCCATGTTAGATTAAGGCGCTCTGTTAGCTTGGAAGGAATGTTTTAGTCGAAGTGAACATGTCGGTATTTGGAGAGGTGCTTTGCAACAGCTGGGCTTCTGGCCTGTTTTAAGGGAAAGGTGAAATAATTGAGGCAGAGGAAAAAGAAACAGAGTGCAGGAAATAGTACAGAATTGTGAATTCATCACTTGGCATTAGTCTTCCTTAAGTTTCCATAAGGCATCATACATTTTCTGTTAAATAAAGAGAAGGCTCAAAGGTTTGTTTTGCCTCACTGAATGGAAATTTCACTCTCCTTTACACCATATATTTAATTTTAGAGGCAGAGTGTCTTCACACTGTTAATTGCAGATAATTTGCCGAAAGCTCAGTATCCCAAACCTGTTTCTTTAAACAATTTACTGTCAGTGCTGAGCCTCTTGTTATTTAATCTGGATAAAGCACTGTTGTCAGATTTTTAGCTTCAAATCTTTGATCCCTATAGAAATAAATTGAAAAAATGGACAAATCTAATAATATAGACAACTGCTTTCTTTCTTCAAGATAAGAAATTTTTCTTGAATTCTGATATTAGAGTTAATTAGGTTTCATCTTTAAGAAGGCCCCGATTAAGCCTAACATTGTCAGTGTTATAAAATGGGCCAGCCATTTTATGTTTTAAGTTTCTCTCCTACATCTAGCACAGTTTTCTACTTTTTTTTATGTGAATAGAAAATGCTACTGAGATACCTACCAGAAAAAACTGAAAAATATATAGATGCTAACTAGCCGAGATCACTCATAGTAAAGTGAATATGCTAAGGTAAATGGATCTTGGCCTAATCTCTTTGGACAGGACTACTTTTCTACACTACAGTGAATACACACACACAATTTTTATGGCCACTCATTGCAGTCGACTATATACAAAGACACGTGTATGTGAATGTATGTATATATATATATATATGTATATATATATATATATATATATATATATATGTATGTATACATATACAAGTGTGTATATTGCAACAAACA
>QLTV01002705.1:184358-221996 GCA_003457575.1 Thermophis baileyi | reverse complement strand
ATTCTATTCTATTCTCTCCCATATATTCTATTCTATTCTATTCTATTCTATTCTATTCTATTCTATTCTATTCTATTCTATTCTATTCTATTCTATTCTATTATTTTATTCTATTCTATTCTATTCTATTATTTTATTCTATTCTCTCCCATATATTCTATTCTATTCTATTCGTGAGTTGGGCGGCATATAAATTTTATAAAATAAATAAAAAATAAATATTCTATTCTATTCTATTCTATTCTATTCTATTCTATTCTATTTATTCTATTTATTCTATTCTATTCTTTCTAATTTCTCTTCCCTTCCCTTCCCTTCCCTTCTCTTCTTCCCTCCCCCCTCCCTCAGTATATTCTATTCTATTCTATTCTATTCTATTCTATTTTATTCTATTCTTAAAAGCTGTATGCTTGCTTAAAGATGTTAGCTTAAAACTAGTTTCTGTGTGTCCGTCTAATATGCTTGTCACTGGAATGTTGGTTCCCCAGCGAATGAAAATGTTTGCTTCAGCATTTCTCATGGAAGACCGATACGTCCATGGGAGCCTTGCTGGCTGAGATCAGAGCAGAGCTGTGGGGAGCTGTCAAAGGGAAGCAGGGCTTGGTCAGAGCCAGAGAATGAGAAACTGTCGTTCCACCTTCCGGGGGAGTAACATGTCTTGCCATCTCACTAGGGGCATATTTATAGATGCCTTAGGTACTCACCTGTGGTTGGACATTGATATATCCCTTTGTCTGAGTGACAGAGCTTTGAAGGCATCTAGCTGTTTTCTTCTTTGGGCTGTATGGGCTGGGGTTTGTTTATTTTTTGTTTTGTTTTGTTTTGTTTTGGCAAACTTTCCTTATCCATTTTGGCTCAATAGTGGCTGGTTTTTGAAAGTAAGTTCAATAATCCAGTCTTAGGAAATGAGGTTTCTGTCTACAGATCTGTCTGCAATAGGAATCTTAGTTGTGTGGAGGCTGCTGAGTAGAAAGAGACATGGCTACGGTTAAATCACCTAAATGAGCTTCTCTAGTGGACTCTTGCCTACTTCTAATTTCATGTGTTAGTTTTTCATGGCAGGAATGATGCTTTGTAATAAAGCAACCTGGGAAGCTGCTCCATCTATTAGTGTAATGAATAGAATGCTTCCTTGCCTTGGAAAAACCACAATTACTCATTTCCTCTACCCTCCTCCTTCCCCACACCTTAGTAGACTTGTTTTGGGGAAGAACTGTATTACACATTGCTTAGTAAACAAAATGATTAATTTGTATTTTAGGTAAACTAGAGAACTCTTAGTTGTTGTTGTTTTATCAGACACACCACCTGCAGGAGAAAGATGGTGTGCCAAGGGCTCATCTTTCAAAAGAGTTTGATGTAGACTATCTCAATTTCTTTTCTCCTTCTCCTTCTCTTCTCGTCCATTGTTGACTTTGGTTTTCCTAAAACTGCCTCTCTCTGAATCTCCAGCAGGGAGAGACCCTCAGAACATCATGGGCAAGGGTGGGCTGCTACGGGTTCGCCCGGGTTTGGGAGAACCCATAGCTAACGTTATGGCCGGTTTGGAGAACCTCCAAATCCCACCCCTAGCTGGCCCCTCCCACCCCGCCCCTCCCAGGAGTCCCCACGCAGCCCGGTTTGGATGCGGGGTAAGTGCCCCTGCCCCCTCCCCTCCCTCCCCATCCCAGGAGTCTCCACGCGGCCCATTTTGGATGCAAGGTAAGTGCAGGACCCGCACGAAGGCTCGGGGAGGGGGAAAAACGGGCCTTCCGGAAGGCCAGAAGCGGGCCCATTTCCGGCCTCCGGAGCCCGGGGGAGGCAGTTTTCGCCCTCCTAGAGGCTCGGGGGAAAGGCTCCGGAGCCTGGGGAAGGCAAAAACGCCCCCTCCCCCGCCGTGGTGCAGGAGGCCAACTAGGCCACGCCCACCATGGCCACGCCCACCCAGCGACCGGGCAGAGAACCTGTTGCTGACATTTTTGAAGCCCACCCCTGATCATGGGCAAAGGGATATGAGAGAAGTGGTAAAACGGGTAGTGGCGGGCGGGGGGTGGCGCTTCTAAACCCCCCAGCTGTCCACAGGTTCCGTAGCTTGGATTTGAACAAGGTCCTTATACTTTTAAAACCCTGTAAATAAAACTGCTTTGATTTGACAGTATAGATATAATTCATTCCTTTTCCTGTCTAATACAAGATTGGGATAAATAAATACCCGGGCAACGCTAGTACAATAAATAAAAGGTAATAAAAAGTATATCACCAAGGCCTTGCCTGTCTGCAAAGGAGGACAAGCCAAGGAGGTGAATCACAGACATGTGGATCAGGGCCAAGCTGGGGAAGGTGAACAACGAAAAGGAGAAAAGGGAAGAGCACACAGAGAGCATATTTCAAGATCCTGAAAGGCTGAAACTTCCATTCTTCAGGTGCTGAACCCTGACTTAGTAGCTTTCCAAGAAATCATTGTTCTTCCCTTTTGTTTCCTGGGACAGCGGACTTCTCTTAGTGATTAGATTTCAAGTTGGCTATCTTTTTTTTTTTTTTTGCTTTGCGTTAGAAAATGTCACAGATCGAGCCATTTCCTTTTGCACAGATCCCTGCTCATTTCGGATTGGCCCATTCCCAGGGGAATGGCTGCTGGACTTCCTTTCTCAGCCTCCTTTCATGCTTCAGACCTACAGAGCCTTCGGGAAGAAACGAAATCAGCCTCCTTCTGTCTGGAGTCAGGCTTTTAAAAATGCTCTGAGAATTACTGCGAAATGCTGTTTTACTTCGAAATACAGAGCCGAGCGTTTGAGAAGAAGGGTTCCATCATTGATCTGGTCCCCAATAATACACAACAGACATGTCAAATGAATGTGACCTTGGAACAAGCTGTCAGCGTTCCAAGTAATGCACCCATAGAAAGCAGAACTCCAAGGCAGGTAGATTCGTCAAAGGACAATTTTATTGGATAGATCATATTGGCACAACTGGTGAAAACCGACTCTGAAAGTTCCCGCGGTTTTCACCTAATTAAAAGAGAAAGTTTCCCCCCTTCCCCAAGGTAAAAGATGGCTTCCAGGCCTGACACAGTCACATGGTCCAATCAAGGGGCTGGCCAGTTGCTTAGTTACTTCTCTCCTCTCTCTCCCAGCCACCTGTTGGAATGACCTTGGTTCCCACAGGAAAACTTATTATTTTGACTACAACAACCCCAGCTAACTATTTCCCTCCCCCTCCCATCTAGTGGCAGCCCTGAAGCCACAAAGATGGCCCCATCCAGGTTCGCTTCAGGGTTGACACAAGCAAGCAGGGAGAACAAACTGGAGTTTGTTGAGGAAAGTCAAGAAGGACCACCCCCCCCCCCCCCCGATTTCCTCTGAAGAATGTTGAGGTAAAACTTTGCAGCGAATGTGCCATATTTGCTTTCCTCACAGGATGAAAAGTGAAGGCTGATCAGCTTCCTGGAAGAGAAGGTGAAGGAGCGAAGGGGAGAACCTTTCCATGTTTCAGCTTATCGGGATTTCTTGGGTGCAACACAAGAAGCACCGGTCACGGAACTGCAGGATTAAAAAGCCCCCTGGGAGACAGGGCAAGCTGGGACGGGCAGAAAGATGGAGGAATAAGGTGGTAAAGACCCAGCGGATCAAGTTGAATTCCTTTTCTTTGGAGTTTCAACAGATCCTAGAGAGCCCATTCCCCACCCCCCACCCCGATGTCCCTGGACCCGTAATTGAAAGACATCTGAGGAAGGCCCTACGATCTTTTGTAAAAGAAGAAAGGATTGTGGAACCCTGTAGGAGAGGGAAAGGAGTACAGCGCTCAGGGCTGGGAGGCACCCACAAATAAATACAAAAATATAGGAAAGAGTTATTACAAATCATTAATTTGTTTGTTTGCAATGCTTACACTCGTCTCTTAGGGCAGGGGTCCCCAACTCCCAGGCTGCGGCCCACTACCAGGACGTGGCCTATTCACAACCGAGCCACACGCCACTCATGCAAGTTGAGCTGTGCACGCAGGCACGTGCGTGCCAGCCCGCCACTCATGCAAGTTGAGCTGCGTGTGCATGCCAGCCCGCCGCTCACGTGGCCCGGTTCCCCTCTCCCCCCCCCCACAGGCCGCCAAGCCGCAAAGGTCAGGAACCGCTGCCTTAGGGTTTTAAATGATGGTGATGATTAAGTTGGTGTCAACTCTTAGTGACCACATACATAGATTCCCTCCATGACAGTCTGTCCCTAGCCTGATCCTTCATGTCTTCCAGTGGTGTACAACGGTAGATGTTATGAAATGCATGACTATAAAACCCCCAAATTAGACACCGGGCATGACTGCTGCCATGTAAGACTGCTGGGACCCCAAAGTTGATTGTGGGAATGTAGCGTACGTATTGTCTATGGAGATTCTCAAGTCACCCAGGTCATGGTTGTCCCAAAGTTGCTTTTTTCAAGAGGCAACTCGACTTTCTTTGTTTTTCTTCGAAGACGTTTCGCTTCTCATCCAAGAACCTTCTTCAGCTCTGACTCGGTGGTGGATCCTTCCATTCTCCACCATCCAGTCAGAGCTGAAGAAGCTGCTTGGATGAGAAGCGAAACGTCTTCGAAGAAAAACCAGATAGTCCAGTTCAGAGGTGGGTTCCTGCCGGTTCGGACCGGTACTATAGAACCGGCAGTAAAAATAGGGACTGGTTCTCCGAACCGGCAGTAACGGCAGCCTGGCCAGGCCCCTGAGCTGGTTCTATAGGCGGCGCCACCTTGTTTTTTGCTTCTGCACATGTGCAGAAGCTTTGTTTTAGCACTGCGCATGTGCGCCATTGAGCAAACCAGCAGCGACGAAAACCGGAACCCACCGCTGGTCCAGTTGTCTCTTGAAAAAAGCACCTTTGGGATAGTGTACGTATTGTATCTTGACATCTGCAAAGCATTTTTCCATCTCCATGAGATTATTGTTGAGATGATGGCAAAATGCGGACTGGACTAGATTGCCATTCAATGATTGGGTTGAACAGCCATGCCCAGCAAGGGCACGTTGTTGGCCCCGTGTCTTTCCGTATTTAAGGGGGTGTTGAGTGTTGCATAGCAGAAGTCAGTTCTAGATCCTCTGGTGTTCAGCATAATTCTAAGTGACCCGCAGTGGGGGGATGGAAAGTACATTTGCAGATGACACCAAGGATTAGAGGGACAACACTAGCAAACACCAAAAAAAAAAAAAAAAAAAAAAAAAAGATGTAGGAGAAACTTGCAAACATAAAGAAGAGCTAGTAAGATAAACCTCAATGGGGACAAGTGGAGAATTCTGTGTTTATGTAGGGAAAATCGAAGGCATCATTATGGGATGGGGGAGATGGTGCAGGATAGCAGTACCTGCCAAAGATCTGAATGTCTTGGATGTCAAACTGAATTGTTAGCCTTCAGTGCAATGTAGCTGCAAAAAAAAAAGGGGGGGGGGAATTTAAATCTTGGGTGCACAACAGGTGCGTAAAGTGAAGTCCAAGATAATTTGGTAGTTCCTCTCAGTTAGGAACGCACACATAGGGTATTATAATGGAGAAAGTGAGTGAGAAATCGGAACCTATCCAGAGGAGAGGAACCAAGATGACAAGGGGCCTGCAAGGAAAATCTTAGGGGGAATCCTTAGAAGCCTTGGAGATGCTTAGCCTAAAAACGGAAGCCTAATTGGAGACAGGATAGCTGCTTTCAAGTATCTGAAGGGCTTTCATGTAGAGAAGGAGAATCGCACAATGTTGTTCCAGGTTTAAGTTACAAGGGAGCCGGGTTTGATGGGACATTTCCTAAGGGGTCCATCTTTTCAACAGTGGAACAGAACGTCTTGGGCAGTGCTGGGTTTTCCTTTGCTGGAGCTGTGTCTGTCAGCAATATGGCCAACCATCAGGGATGTCACAGCAGTGAATTTCTATACTGGGCAGGGTTGGACTAGATCAGGGGTCCCCAAAGTTGGCAACTTTGAAGACTTGCGGACTTCAACTCCCAGAATTCTCCAGCCAGCTATGCTGGCTGGAGAATTCTGGGAGTTGAAGTCCACAAGTCTTAAAGTTGCCAACTTTGAAGATCTCTGGACTAGATGATCTTTGAGGTCTCTTCCAGCCCTTACGTTTTATGGTTCTTTGAATGAGTAACCATCTTGTTTCACGGGTTAGCTCACTCCTACCTCTTGGGCTGTCCTGTTTATATTTTGGATTAAGATTACCTACCTTAATTATACTGATCTTAATGCATATGCTTGCTTAAAAGTCTTTATGTCTGGTTGCTGGAAGCACTTTACAAACAAGTGATGAGAGATCACAAAGGGGATGGTGTGATGGGATTAAACATTCTTTACCTGGGAGTAGGTATGATTCAGCCAAAAGTTTTGTTTGCAATGAGGTCACCAGTAAGGGCTGTTAAAATGAAAGAAAGAAAGAAAGAAAGAAAGAATGGAATCCAGGAAGTCTTTCAGGGTATAAGGCGATTCATAGAACTTGCTATTCTTTTAAGAGGAGTCACATTACAGCTCTACCTTTTAGCTGTAGGCCATTTGTGGGGGTGGGGGGGAAAGCTATAGTAAAGTTGAAATAAGTAGCTAGTCCCAGATCTATAAAGATGTCAGCCGTTCCAGGTGGATCGGCCTAGGAAGCCAATGTCCCAAAGAAGGCCACTTTCATTGTACAGCTCTAATGGCAGAACCTCGCAAGTCTGAAGCAGCTTCCCACCTCCCTCTCTTTATCTTCGTGAGGACGAGGGAGGTCCTGTCTGAGACTTGACCCAGGTTATATCCCTGCCCTGAGTCAGTTCCCCTTTCCCCCCCCCCCCACTCTTGTCTTCTTGAGAGCGGCTCTTCCTCCAGTCCCTCAAGGCCATTCCCTCCGCCCTCCGCCTCAGGCAGTAGAATTGAAGGCAGGCAGGCAGGCGTTTGATGCCCTTCCCCCCCCCCCCCACTCTTGTCTTCTTGAGAGCGGCTCTTCCTCCAGTCCCTCAAGGCCATTCCCTCTGCCTCAGGCAGCAGAATTGAAGGCAGGCAGGCAGGCAGGCAGGCAGGCGTTTGATGGCCCTTTCCCAAGACTCTTGTCTTCTTGAGAGCGGCTCTTCCTCCAGTCCCTCAAGGCCATTCCCTCCACCCTCCGCCTCAGGCAGCAGAATTGAAGGCAGGCAGGCAGGCGTTTGGTGGCCCTTAGAAACGAACAGGCTGTTTGGGATGTGAGTGCTTGACTGCCAGGCTAGCAGAGCCACCGATATCAGGGAGCTCCTATTGCCTCTTCTTTCTTCGATGCGGATCAAAGTTCTTAAGTTAAAATTTAACCGCAGAGGTTGATTAACCTCTTTAACCTTATCTTACAATGGACCTTATGCTCTTTATTTATTGCTCCAGAATCTCCCAAGTCTAGACTTCTGACTGACCGGCCCTGTTTTTGGTCAGTCTTAATGCAATGCCCTATTCCCTTATTGTTTTCTCTCTTCAGAAGCAAGAATTTTGATTGGCAGACGTTACTGGGCTCCTCATTAGAGTTGCCTTTCAAGAGAAATGGGTCCAGTAGTAACCTAGCTAGTAGGGAAGCACAAATTCTGATGGCCAGTCAGTGGCACGAGGCTCACTTCGTCTCCTGAGACATAATGTCCAAGTTAGTTTTTTCTCCCTACAGACCAGTGGCTGAACTGAGCTATTTTTGGCCAGTTAACTGGATCAGAGTGAAATGTACCCAAACTCGCCAAGTAAATAAATCACTGCTGTTCCCTCTGGAGACTCCCTGCTTCATTCTGCCAATTCTCTTGGTTGTTATCCCCAGCAGGCCCAGCAAAGCTGGAGCTTCTTATTTTTAGACGGAGTTCGAGCCCCAAGGAAGGCTTCTGCAGTCCTGTACATTTTCATCCAAATATTTGTCTTGGTTTTGACAGTGGATTATGCTGATAGTGCAGATAGGAATGTGTGCAGATTAAGAAAGAGCATGGTCCTTCAGTTGGGGAAATGCCCCAACTATAGCTGCAGAGATTTACTATATTTTATTCCATTAAAAAGATTGATAATCACTGGGTACTCCTTCAGAAAGGAAAAGGGCACTAGGGTAGCCACAAGAGCAGAATACGTTTCCAGTTGTTGGAAGAAATGTCCTTTCTGGGTTCAGTTCCAAGTGGGGGAAAAGACACTGGAAACATGGAGACTTGCTTGGAAAGATGGTTTAATGGTGGACAGAAGGACCACATGGTTTGAGGTCCCTGGGGAAAAGGGGGATCACATGCCTCAAAGATGTTGAAGAAGAAAAAGAAGGGCCGAGATGCTGAGAGTGCCTGAGTTTTATACCCTCTGTTGGGCCCCACCTTAAGAGTTTCCTGTTCCTGTAGAAGAAAAATGTATCCCATTGGCTGTCAGACTCCCAGGGGGCGGGGGTCTTAGCTAACTTTGGTAGGCTTCTGTCTGTGTCCCACCAGGCTTGGCTGATGTCATCTTCTCAGGTGCCATGTGGTGAGATGGCTTTGGGATTCCTATTAAGATGGTTCTTCCTATAGATCTTCGTTAGGTAGAATAGACTGCCCATTGACAAAGGTGGGGGGGGGATGAGTGAGTTTGCTCTGGCCTTAATGGTCCATTGACAAAGGTGGGGGCTATTAAGAGTGAGTCTATTTCCTGCCTAAAAACATGTTTCTCCATTTCTCAAGCAGGGAAATATAATATTCTGCCTTTTTAATATTTCCTAAAATATTTCATTCCTCTAGGAGGGGGGTAGGTGCTAACTTCCTACCCAGTAGTACATATTTAAATTAACTAATTTCATTTAATTAACAAAGAAGAGCCAAGCGAGTACATGTCGGTATTTGTTCTTCGGGAAGATTCCTTACAGAAATATCTACACCTTGGGAGCAGATAACCAGTTTTCACCAGCTTGAGGCTATGGTGGTCATGCCAACTCATCGGGTCAACCAGAGTTCAGCTCAGGATGTTTCTTAAAAGTTGCCTATCCCTTGCTCTTGTCTGCACCCAATCTGCTTCCTTCCACTTTACATTTTCCCCTTTATTGATCATGCTTCCTTCACGCTTACCAGGCTGAGATGGTATCGAACACCAGCAGTGCTTTTTTGTCAATTTATTCTTGATTTGTAGGGGATCGGTGTTATCGCAATATTCCAATATTCCTACTCATAATATCAGAACCGAGGGAGGTCAGATGCCCATCTGGATTGGCCCCATGAGCCACCATATCTCCACAATGCGTTTAGCTTGGGTTGATCAAAGTGAGAAACAAAACCGTTCTATAAATCTTTTCATTAAGACCCTTTTGTATCTATTTTAAAAAACAAAAGCCGGCAGAGAATATCCTGGAAGCAAAGTCTGGTTAAGGCAAGAGTGCTCCTGTTAGTCAGAAATCAGCGGGGTGGGGTGGGGGTGGGGGGGCCATGACATTGCTGACTTCCCATTGTTTTTCATATGGAAATGACTTGCCACTTCTCTGCTCCTCTTGCAAAAGTTATCTGAATGGCCCTTAGGTGCCCTAAAGTGCTGTGATATGCAGAGAAATTGAGGGTGAGCTCTGAGGGGATCCCTTCCCCCCCCCCGCCCCATGTATTTCTTGGGCGTGTTGTGGGGGGCGGGAAGCACTTTCCCCATGGATGCTGCATTCCTGCAGACTTGCGGCAAATGGCATTTCTGACTGCCTCCTGGAACACTTTTTGGGGGATACAGAAGGAGGAGCCAGTCCGTCCCTGGGTTGCTGCTCTAGCTCTTATTGAGCCCAACATATTGTACAGCTTCCTGCTTATTTGCAGAAAGTGATGGGACGCGGTCTGCGTGCTGATAATTAAACGGATGGCTCCACAACTTAAATTAGGATTAAAAAGTGGAATGGTGGTAAAACAGAATTGAAATTAGGGTGGGGAGGGGAGAGTGCTGAATCTTCAATATCAAACTGAATAAAACAAGAGAGCTTGTAGCCATCTGTGATGGTTTAAAGTGTATTTTTCAAGATGGCAGTAGGATGGTTTTTATTGAGAATCTTCCCTTCGTTTCCTTCCCCTGCCTTAGATACTCTTCCCTGCTCTTCCAAAAGAAGAAGGATAGAGATTCTCCATTCAGACATTAATCCCCATATCAACTCCCAAGAAATTGCTTGGGCAGTAATTGCGGTTTTAATCAATGTTTCTCTCCTGGAGTCTTTGTATTGTGAGATGGGTGGCTAAATCGTTTGAATAACTCTGTGTGAGACAGCAAACTCACCTTGAGCTTTGGGAATCATCGGTAAAATGACAAGGTAATGAATATTCACAGCTTGACTTCCCTGTAGGCAGCATGTGTGAATCTGCAGTCCACGCTCCCCTCGATTTTCCATCAAGCCTTTGGCTTTCTTCTGCTGCTGTGTTTTCCTCCCTTTAGTTAACAACAGCAGTCCTCCTGCTTGCAGGCTCTGTTTTTGCCTGCCAACGTGTTTTTTTTTTAGAATCCACTAATTTCAAATTTGTTGAGCCAAACATGCCCAGCAGCTCTAGTTCTGTTTCTCAACTCCAGGGTTACACAATCCCCATAAAGTGATACACTTATCAGCTCAGTTGGTGGGGTGGGGGAATCACTTTGTGGAAATCCCAGTAAGCGATCTGAGAATTGGCCAGGTAGCCAGCCGTGTCTCAGACAAATAATCAAGCAGGGGCTTGTTGCTCTTGGCATTAAGACAGGGTGTGGGAGGGGACACACTGCTGAACAGGATTTTTTCTAACTCTAAATGAGCGTTATGTAGACTAATTTGCAGCCTGGCTTTCCGAGAGATCGAGCTGCTTATCAGACTTGCTATCTTTTCCCCTCTAGGTTGGCACTTACTGTGGGGTTAAAACATTGAAGTCATTTTGCAGCTGTTTGCAAACAGGTATTGTCATGTATTGAACAACTGTTTGCGCTGTCATGTGATATGTCAGGTGCTGCGTGACAGAAATCCATCCGGCAGGGCCCGGAGCACGCACTGTAGACGGGCAGGTCCAAAGAAGAAGAGTCTGCAGCATTAAACCTACTTGGATCGTTCTGACGATGGAGCTCTGCCTCCATGGGACCATGATCATTTCAGGCTCCGAGTTAAACACGGAGCTTGCTCGTTGCATACGAATACGTAGGGATGTTCGGAGAGATTAATCCCCCGCCCCCATTTTTGCAGTGCTGCATAGGAGGATCTTTTCGATCCCTTTGCACCCATCGAGGAAAGTGCCTTTCTCTGTTGCACGTAAGACAACAGAAATCTAAACTTGAATATTCAGAAATGTGAACCGGAACGAGCGAATGTTGCTGGGAAGTTGATGATGAAATATGGCTGCCCGGTGAGCTGCTTTTATTTCCAAGCTAGGCTTTGTGGTTTAGACCTGCCAGTTTCCATGGTAATATTAAAAAAACAGTACTGTTAGATCATACTTCGGAAATCAAATTTCTAATTCCTTTGGAAATCGGATGAGGAGGAAACCATGGCCACATTAGCAAAGGCTGCTCTCCTTTATTATTTGGTGCATGTACCGCACCGTACAGTGGTGAAATCCAACATTTTTTACTACCGGTTCTGTGGGCGTGGCGTGGCTTGGAGGGCGTGGCTTGGTGGGCGTGGCAGGAGAAGGATACTGCAAAATCCCCATTCCCTCCCCACTCTGGGGCCAGGCAGAGGTGGTATTTGCCGGTTCTCTGAACTACTCAAAATTTCCGCTACCGGTTCTCCAGAACCTGTCAGAACCTGCTGGATTTCACCCCTGGCACTGTACCTTGCTTTGGTTGGTCCCGAACCTCTCCTGTCCCTTCGCTAGCTATCTGAATTCTACTATTGGTATTTTCCCATTCCACACCCCTCATTTCCTCCAACTCGTATTAACACATCGGAAAAGAATAAAAACATTTTATTTAAGCTAGACAATTATTTATGCCCAAACAAAAGTAAAATTCTTTTTTTTAAAAAATATGCATTATGTTTAATATTAAAACAGTTCTTTTTAAAAAAAAAAAATAAATATAAAAATAAATTAACATTAATAATGAAATATTGATATGAAGGAAGAACAACTGTCCAGAAGTCAAGAGTGCATTTACGAAGCCGTTTGGAAGGAAGGGTGAATAAATAACAATAAGATGACTTGCAAAGAGTGGTCTCTGGATTACTCTTGGCAAACCACCGTCAAGGTGAGGCTTGAGCAGAGTCTTGGAAGTGCCAGATTAGGTTCATTAAAGAATAAAAGAGGAAAAAAAAAATATAGAGAAGGAAAACTCTTCTATGCCCGAAGAGCAGCAAAAATCAAGAACAGAACATCGAGCAGTTCTTACCTCTACTGCTGTGGCCTTCTAAATGTGCATGGTGCTAATCGAATTAAAGCTAAAGCCTAGCTTCATATATAATCTATAATTATGGACTCCTCCACTTTTAATGTCAAAGAAAAACACCCTAAGATATTTGAATGTGAAGAGGAGGAGCAGGCTTTTGTTTCAGAAATAAATAAATAAAAAAAAACCCCCTCAGGAGAGGAATGTGGCACGCCAGCGGTGGACCAATGATCTCAAATTGCAGTAGTCAAGGGTTTCGGAGGCAAAATGCAGAAAGGAGAAGAAAGAAGTGTGTGTGTGTGTGTGTGTGTGTGGGAGTGGGGTTTATAAACATTCAGTAGCCTGAGGGTCTTTCCAGGCAAGACTTGTCAGGCTGGCAGGATGCCACGTGGCCGCTCCGTTTGAGGGCCGCTCCGTTTGAGGAAATAAGGCACCGTCCTGGACACTTCATCAAATGGCACATTGGCGTTTCCAACAGATTCATCAGAAGACAGGCAATAAATACGAAGGAGGGAAGAGAGGCACTAAACTGCCAGCATCTTTTGGTGAGGAGGAGAGGTCACTGTTGATGCTCCACTTCAAGTATATACCAGGAAGTCTGTTTTGCGAATGGTTCTAGACTGAGCAAGCAAAGAATGGTAGCCACAGAGGGCAACTGAGCTACCGATATCGGATACAATTTCTCCGGCTCAAATTGGAATGCCGATGGTAGTCACTTGTTCTTTCAGACCTAAGAGGCTGTAGGCAATTCGCTTCTGGTGTCCTGGTAGACGCACGCCGATTCTCTTGATATCCCTGGCAACGTGAAGAAGAAAGAGACGAAAATAATTAATGGGGAATCTTGCTGTTTCAGAGCCAACCGCAATATGTAATAATTCGGGGTTGTTGTTTTTTTTGGTATATTATAGCCTCTGTGCAGTGGGATTGTAAACTCCCCTTACAGAGATCCCAAAAGGCCAGATATCCCGCTGCATTTAATAAGCCTCTCTTGCTTTTCTGGCGGCATAAAATGGCTTAATTATAGGGTAGGCCTTTGGAGCCTTCGCTCCTAAGACGACAGCGGGCAGAGCAAATGGAATTTGCTGTACTGCATATTTTTTTGGGGGGGGGGGGGAAGGGGGAAAGTCATAGTTTCATCCTCCTTTATTGTGAACACAGGACATGCTCATACATAGCCACCCGTAAGTGAATTTTATAAAGGAAAATGAAATATAAACTCATCGGTGAAGGGAACCCAAATGGAAAAATGAAGCGTGCAAATACATAATTTTCAAAGCTACATTCATGTGAATGTCTCTGGAGATTTTCAAGTCATCCAGGTCACAGATTTCCTATGGTTGAAAAAGCACTTTTGGGACATTCATGCGAACAAGAAAGGAAAATGGCATTAAGTGTCCCCGGAATGGGTTTGTTAAGACAGGTGTCTTATTCCATTTATGCATAACTTTTGCACAATGTGCCTTTCCTACTTCTTGCTAAAGGTTATCATTAATTGGTAAGAGAAGGTCTAGTTTGAAAAGTAGGGCAAAGGGATGTCCTTGGGAGGAGTCCAGTGGATGCTAAGACAAATCTTTTAGAAGAATGATGTAAATTCTTCCTATGGAGCAGAACAAAGCCTTCCAAACGCAGTTGAATGAGATAGCCCAGTGATGGCAAACCTATGGCACGCGTGCCACAGGTGGCACGCAGAGCCACATCTGCTGGCACGTGAGTGTTGCCCTAGCTCAGCTCCAGCGCGCATGTGCACGCCAGCCAGCTGATTTTCTGCTTGCGCGGAGGCTCTGGGAGGGTGTTTTCGGCCTCCAGAGAGCCTCTGGGAGAGCGGAAGAGGGCGTTTTCGCCCTCCCCAGGCTCCAGGGAAGCCTCTGGAGCCTGGGGAGGGTGAAAAACGGGCCTATTCGGCCCACCAAAAGTCGGGAAACGGGCTGTTTCTGGCCTTCAGAGGGCCTCCGGGGGGGGCAGGGGGACCATTTTCACCCTCCCCAGGCATTGAATTATTGGTGTGGGCACTCACGCGTGTGTGATATCATGCACGCACGCGCTTTCGGCACCCGAGGAAAAAAAGGTTCGCCATCACTGAGATAGCCGATGGCCTGCGGGTGGGGGGTGTCAAGAAGCTCAGTGACCAAAGGCACATTTCCCAGGGCATGCGCCTGCAAAGCCACACTCACTCATTGGTCATCTGCACCACCTTCTCAATGACGTTATACCCAGCCTCTAGGAAGTGCTCTGTGTACTGGTGCATTTTGATGGACTCCAGCCACTCTGCCACAGTTCGGAAAGGAACCCCCTCTGAGCCACTGGTGCTGGGTAAACGGATGGAAATCCTTCAAAGACAAAAATTAAAATTAAAAAAAATTCCCGCAGCTCTTTAGAACCAAATAATTTCTAAAATAGGGCTGGGGGATTTGGGGAAGCGAACATGGCATTCTTATTTCTGGGCCTGTTCTTGCATACATACTTCTAGGTCAAGAGCCAGGATCCAAAAGCATAGACAAAGGTTCCGAAACTGCAAGAAATGTATAAGGATTCGAGAGCAAGACTTACCGAGGGTCAAACTCTGCCAACGTCTTGAGCGACTCAGGAGCGCGGATGAGCTTGTCCAGGATGCTAACAATGTCAGTGAATTTAGGTCGCTGGCTTCTATCTTGTTGCCAGCATCGCATCATCAGCTGGTAGATGGCAGAAGGACACTCCAGGGGGGCAGGGAGTCGAAAGCCCTCGTTAATTGCTTTCATTACCTATTTGGGAAGGAAAGTAGCAGTTGGGAGCCTGGAGAGCCCACCCATCCGAGGAGACCATCCACGCACGAAAAGCTCTGACAGGGAACCTGCAGCCTTTCCAAAGACAAGCGCTCAGATAACCACCCAGAAGAACGGATGGTCAGGGAGCCCTCGCATCACATCCTCGTGGGAATTTCAAAACCCTTTCACTGGGCTGGAATAACAAGATCCACGTTGATCATTTTCAGTCTATTGGATAGATAGAATTGATCTGCGGAATGCTCTTCTGCCTTTTCAAACGGAGGCCGGGTCCCCTGCCAATAGCTATTTTCAGGACTTATGAGTGTTACCTTGATTTTTGTGATCGTTTGTATCCTGCCTTTGAAGACTTAAGACGGATACTTTGAATACTTAAGATAAATAAAACACAGAGTTAAAACTCAATGTTAACATAACATAATCACGAATATAAAACCTTTAAATGGCACAAAAGTATTTAAAAACTGGAGAGGCTACGTTGGACAGGGGTCTCTTCATGCCCCTTCCAAAGTGGATGTTTGCGCCTGAAGGGTGGAAAATGGAGCTAAAGGAGGGCTTTCCTGGCTCTGAGGGCAGTGAACAGCCTCCTGCCTGGAGTTGTGGGGGAATCCATCACTTGAGGGTTTCAAGAAAAGATTGCGTAGCCATTTGCCTGGAATGGACTAGAACAGTGTTGGCGAACCTTTTCGGCACCGAGCAGCCGCCCAGTGCGCATGCACACGCCGGGAAGATGATCTTCTGGTTTCCGGCACGCGCATGCACATCAGCCACCTGGTCTTCCGGTTTCTGGCGCGCATGCACATGCGAAGACCAGCTGTCCGGTGCGCATGCGCACACTGAAAACCGGAAGATCATTTTCCTGGTGTGCGCATGTGCACCGGGCGGCTGCTCTTCCGGTTTCCGGCGCTCCCGCGTGCGTGAAGACCAGCTGGCCAGCGTGGCGGAAACTGGAAGAGCAACAGGCGACGGCTCGCGTGCCCGGAGAGATGGCTCTGCATGCCACTTCTGGCACATGTGCCATAGGTTCGCCATCAAGGTCCCTTCCAGCCCCAGGATTCTAAAATAAATGCTTGGTGAAGATCAACTACAGTTCCCAAGGAAAAGCCTTTTCTTCAGCTGGAAAATAAAATGGGAAGATTCTTTCCTTTGTTCCTGACTGGACGGGGCACCTCTGGTCCACCAGTGGGAATGTCTTTAGGCCACGTTATAAGCAAGAGTGTTAGAAGGAGACGAGGGGCGATAAATCCCGCATCTGGTACCGGGGTCTCCGAGGGCCTACCTCATGATTGGAGAGCTCCCAGTAAGGCCGATCGCCGTAGGACATCACCTCCCACATGACGATTCCGTAGCTCCAGACGTCGCTGGCAGAAGTGAATTTGCGATGAGAGATGGCCTCAGGCGCTGTCCATCGGATGGGGATTTTCCCGCCCTGAGTGGGAGGAAAAGCAAACTGCACATCAAAATGCTGGAAGGACGCAAATCACAAAGTGTGTCACCTTTATACATAAATTATAAATATTTTTTTTAATAAATAAGTGTCCTCCTCTGACTTCAAAGACCTTTAATACTTTTGGTTTTCTAAACATACCGTACTTTTCGGCAGAGGCCAAAACCGGGGCATGTGGAGGCCAAAACCGCGAAATGTGGAGACTAAAAACGCGACACGTGGAGGCCAAAAACGCAAGGCACGGAGGCGGCGATGGTCTGTGGCAATCCCTGCAGCCTGGAACAACTGATTGGAGGTATTCCTGGAGGCCGATCCACCCACCAATCAGCTGCTGGTGCTGAATCAGGCTGCAATAATGTGCTGAAGCTGACCTGGCTGTTCGCTATTTGCTGCAAGGACTCAGAGTTTGCAGCAGCAATCACATCCAGAAAGCACACACAAGTAACTAATTCAGCAGGATTCAATAACTTCTCTTTATATATAATATAACACATGAATTAAATATACAATACCAAAAGCAGGACTTCCAATGTGGTAGTAATATACAAGCAAAACACAAGCAGAGGAGAGGAGTTTCAGTTTTAGTTTTAGTTTCAGAGATCAGCACAGACTCAGAGCCACGCCCGGTCTCCTTGCTGTCTCCTTCCTTGTTGCTCACACAGCAAATACTGTTTCAGTTTCCAAACAGCCCCCAACTCTCTCACACACTGACAGGATGCTAGCCAGATGAATATCGATGGATGCTGGTAGGCAGAGGCAGATTTTTTTTTTCTTATTTTCCTCCTCCAAAACTAAGGTGCGTCTTATACTCCGGTGCATCTTATACTCTGAAAAATACAGTATCCCTACCCACTTAGGCTTCTGCTGGGATTCACGTATTTGTACCGTGGCACACTTGCTTTAATCATGATTTGCTAAACAAGGGGTAGGGGCCTGGTTTTCGTACAACAACAAGCCATAAATCTTGCTTACAAACCAGAGTGACTGGATTCAATCATCATGCTAGGCCAGAACCGTCCATACACATGAAGTGGAAAGTGAGACAGAGCAGCAGTTCTAACAAGCGTTAGAGCTCTTTGGCAGATGTTAATGAACAGAAATCAGTTTTGGGCTGGAGACTTGGCCAACTCCCCACTGGTTTATAAACCTGGGAAGAGAGGCATTTCTTCATTCCCTACCCCCCTTTTCTACCACACTGGGCTCCCACTGGAGTCTGTGGAATAAGCCAAATTCATCTGTTGACATCTTCCTTTTTAAAGGGATGTGGTGGCTCAGTGGCTAAGACGCCGAGCTTGTCGATCAGAAAGGTCGGCAGGTCGGCGGTTCGAATCCCTAACGCCACATAACGGAGTGAGCTCCCGTTACTTGTCCCAGCTTCTGCCAACCTAGCAGTTCGAAAGCACGTAAAAAATGCAAGTAGAAAAATAGGGACCATCTTTGGTGGGAAGGTAACAGTGTTCCGTGCACCTTTGGCGTTTAGTCATGCTGGCCACATGACCACGGAGACGTCTTCGGACAGCGCTGGCTCTTCGGCTTTGAAACAGAGATGAGCACCGCCCCCTAGAGACGGAAACGACTAGCACGCATGTGCGGGGGAACCTTTACCTTTATTCCCCTCCTCCTTTTCCAGATTCTCATTCAACCTAGCGATAAAGTTCCCTTGTGTCATCCCTAGCTCTAGGCATTTTGCTTCAGCCGTAGTAATCTCCCTTTTCTTCACAGTGATCTTGGCAATTCACCACTTAAGAGGGAAGACAGTCATCCGGGATCACTTACGCTGGTGGTATAAGTAGCATCGGGATCATCCTCCAGGACACGGGATAGACCAAAATCGGAGACTTTGCAGACCAGCTGGCTGTCCACGAGGATATTGCGAGCAGCCAGATCCCGATGGACGTAGTTCATGCTGGCCAAATATTTCATTCCGGAAGCGATTCCTCTCAACATGCCTACCAACTGGATGACACAAAACTCCCCATCTTTTTCCTGTTGGATAAAAAGAGCGGAAGGATTCAGAGACACCATACTTTCTGCCAACCGACTTGAGAGGAGGATTTAAACAGGCGATCAGAGTCGGGCCCAATACACACCTCCAGCCCTCTTCGCTTTTGAAAATTTGAAAGGGTCGATTCACAAGGGAGGGGTCAGCTCCCTTGCTTTACACGTGAGAAGAGGTTTTGAAGGGGAAAAGGTGTAGACCTACCCGTAGGAATTTATCCAGGGCACCGTTCTCCATGTATTCAGTGATGATCATGAAAGGCTTATCTGAACAGAAAAAGGAAAGGGTGACAGTTGAAACCCACTCAAGATCTCACCTGCTATCACTGCCCAGGGGAAAGGGGTGTCTTGGAGCCAGAAACCAAGACCCAAGCTAGGCTTCTACCCAGGACTTACATTTGGAGACAACTCCTTCCAAATGAATGATGTTGTGGTGACAGAATTGTCCCATGATGCTCGCCTCGCTCAAAAAGTCAATGCGTTGTTTTTCGGTGTAACCGGATTTCAGCGTCTTTATGGCCACGGGGCTCTCCTTCTTGCCACTTTTCAAAATCCCTTTGTAAACCTCACCGAATTCTCCTAACAGAGGAGAAACGGGGGGTGTTGGAAGAATCTCTTTGAATTAATTTGTTGATGGAGTGGGAGATTAAATAAACACAACCACCTTGAACAAACAAACCCAACAGAGGAGCCACGTTCTCTTCCCTGCCCTGTTTGAGGTGATTGGAATCCTTACCTGCTCCAATCACTTTATGTCGGGAAATGCTGGCAGGGTGGATCTCGGTGGTGAATTTCAGGACCGCCTGATTGGGGTCTTCGTAGGTGTGGGGATCCACATAAGTCTTCAGGGGTTTGAGCTGATCTGCAGAGTCAAAGGATAGAAAATGGGAATAGCAGGCCAAGGGGGCTCCCTGCTTTGAAGTGGAGAGAAACTCTGTTGCTCGGTCAGACCCAAACTCAACCTCTCTCCGCGGTCTGCCTCTTTAGTGATTGGATGGGAATAGGCAAGCATGTTTTTTTCTTTTTTTAAAAATATGAAGGACGAACGTTCCCTACTCAGGGCCCAAACGGATTGCTGTATTTTGGATCCTTTCCAGTGTCCCAGTTTTGTTCAATTTTCCTAGTGCAGCCATACAATCAAGTGACTTAATACCAGAGGTGGGTTCCTCCCGGTTCGCACCAGTTCTATAGAACCGGTAGCAAACCGCTGGTGACGTCACGAATCTGGTTCTGTCGGTGCCGGTCCGTGGACGGCGCCATCTTTTTTTGGGGGGGGATTTTTTACTATTTTTTTCTTCTGCACATGCGCAGAAGCCGAGTCCCCGGCACTGGCGGTGCGGCCACACGGCACGCAATGCGTGCACAGCCACGTGGCGTGGGAGGAAGCGAAGCGGCAGCGAGGTAAGTTAGAACCCACCCCTGCTTAATACTCACCAGATTTGGAAAAGTAAACATCTTCTGAAGTCTGCCGGGCCCGCGAATTCTTTTTCCTAAATGAAATTTGAAGGGTTAACTGATAATTCCTGAAAGCCGGCAGAGTCTTCAACTCCTCCCACAGACACAGGCATCTCCCAACAGCTGGATTAAAGAACCCTGTTTTGTAGACTCTCTCTTCCTCTTCCATTGTTATTAAAACTTTGAAATAAGGAGGCCCAGTCTTCAGTAGGAGGCCTGGGAGATGGCTTATCAATTTCAGCTGCTGCATTGTTCTCTCTTCTGCAGAAATGGCGCACTGGGCCTACTATTAATGTTCATTTTCTTGCAGGTTTAAAAACTGGATGATACGCCTATCTCTAACTTAGCACGCTTTCTTCTACTGTAATTTTTTTTTTAATGGCAAACCCAAGAGAGATTAAATCGATGTCCATCTAGATCAGGGGTGTCAAACTCAAGGCCCGTGGGCCAAATCCGGCCCACAGGGTGCTTAGATTTGGCCCGAGGGGCTGCCCTGGAAACAGCGAAGGACCGGCCCGCGGTGCCTCTGCCAGCGAAAATGGAGCCCGCAACCCTCCCAAGCTCCATTTTCACTGGCAGAGGGTTGCAGGAAGCCGTCGCAGCCGAAAACAGAGCTAGGGAGCCCAGTTTTTGCTGGCAGAACGCTTGGACCACCACAGGCGCCCCCGACACAAGTGACATCGAGCTGACCACGTCAACCCTGGCCACGCCCAGCCCAGCCCAGCCCCCCGAGGTCAAACACAACCCTGATGCGGCCCTCAGTGAAATTGAGTTTGACACCCCTGATCTAGATTCTTGGTCACTTGGATGGAATTCTACATTTCCTTGTGCTAACTCCCACCCCTACCCCTGTTCTCCCCCCCCCCGATTTCACACCCCCTCCCCTTTGAAGAAACTCCAGCAAAAAGAGAGAGGGGGGGGGGGAGGGAGAAAATAGTAACCCAGGAAGTGCAGTTGCTGGAAAAAAAGGTTGGAGTGAGGAAACTCAGACAGTTCGCCCACCGCCTGCTCTCTTCTTTGGGCATAAGATTTGTATTGTTTCAATACCCACAGAGCCTGAGTGTTACAGTGGTGGCACGTGGAGGACAAAAATATGGGAAATGGGGCATTTTCAGCCCACCTAGAACGCCTCATGTTTGAAAGAAACAGAATTTTAAAACAAATACACAAACCTCTGTCGAATGAAGAGAAAAAGTATCAAGATGACAGCAAGCATGAAGATGAAGCCAGCAATGGACCCTCCGAGGACCGCGGCCGTATTCACACCCTCTGGATCTATGGAGACAAGAGTACTACAGGTAGGGGAAGCCTTTTCAAAAGACAAGTTACCAGGATAGGTGGTTCTCAAATGGTTAACTCTGCCTCAATATTGCAATATTATTTTCGCTGCCACCTCATTAATCCTAAGAGGTTCCTCTGGAAAAGAAGGAAGGACGGAAGGAAGAAAGGACGGAAGGAAGGAAGGACGGACGGAAGGAAGGAAGGAAGGATGGAAGGAAGGAAGGAAGGACAGAAGGAAGGAAGGAAGGAAGGAAGGAAGGAAGGACAGAAGGAAGGACGGAAGGAAGGAAGGACAGAAGGACGGAAGGAAGGACAGAAGGAAGGAAGGAAGGAAGGACAGAAGGAAAGAAGGAAGGACGGAAGGAAGGAAGGAAGGACCAAAGCAAACTCACTTTCAGGGAGTGTCTCAAACTCATGCTCCATGCTATGCGCTCCGTGACCCTCCTGAGTCAGCGCCTGGACGCTCACCAGATACTTGGTCTTAGGAGTCAGCTTGTGGAGGGTGACCGAGTTTCCTTCAGAGCGCAGGACTGAGTAGCTGTTTTCATCCTTCTGTAACAACAACAAAGCAACAACAAAACAAAAAAAAGGGGGGGGAAAGTGAGCGTCATGGCTCACTTTTCCTACTTCAAAATACCAGCCCCCCAAAGGAAGTTCCAACGGTGGCAGAGAGTTATACCTTCTTCTTGTAAGTAACCTGGTATTTCCAAACATGGCTCTGTTGCCGAGGAGGGACAGTCCAAGATAACGTTAAACTAGTAGTGGTGCGACTGTCCATGGTCACTGAAGTTACTCTTGGTGGTTCTGAACAAGGGGGAAGAGAAAGAGGAAGAAGGGCTGACAAAATCCGCATGTAGCCAGTTACGCTTTTCCCATAATTGCCTTTGCCAGATATGACGACATGAATTACCTATCAACCCATGTTGGATTTACAGAATCAAAAGCTGCTCCCTTTCAGTAGGGGACAACTTAGTTACTCGAGTGCTTCCTAACGTTAAAGAGGCTGCCCCAAATGAGAAACCTTTCCCCATTCTTGTAGCCATGATTAGAATTTGGAGAGGAGCCACAACGAACCCTGTCATAGAACTAAGTGGCTTTGCCGGTTTTGTTTTCGGAAGATCACAGTCTGTTAAAACGGAGGGATTTGATCACTGTATCACAAAATTATCTTTTTTGATGTAGAACTAAACGACCCACAGAGTCTCACTAAATACCAAAGAATCAAAGAACTGTAGCCTGTCTTAATTCCACCCAGGGGCCATGAACTGACAGCCCCGGGAAATTGGCATCTCACCGTATCACTAGATCCCGTCCCTTTTAATCTGGTTACGATACCCAAGACCTTTACCTGTCTGATTGACACTGATGCTAGTGACTCCGTAGCTGCGCTGGGTACTGAAGGAGGACACTCCATTATGAGCTTCTACGGTGAAAGTGTAGTTCACGTGTGGCTCCAGATCACTAACCGTCAAAGACGTGCCAGTGAGTTTGTGCGGATTGTCCGAATATCGGAGAGTGGTGTCACAAGACCGGCAGTCCCCCGAGTCTGGCCAGCACTGTTCGCACGACACTCGGTAGGTGACATCTTGGCGGCCCCCCGTGTTCTGGGGTGGAGACCAACGCAGCTGGACTTTAGCACCCAGACCGATTGCTGTCACCCCCTGAGGAGCAGAGGGGGGCTCTGTCAGATGGGAGACAAAAAGAATAATTGAAAAATAAAAAAGCATGCCCAGATCTCTTGGATGCAATGCCAAAGATGATTACTTAAACCAGCAATTTAACTGATTACCGTATTATTCAGACTATAAGTTGCACATGAGTATAAGACGCACCAAGATTTCGAAGAGGTAAACAAGGGAAAAAAAGTTTTTGCCCTCCCTGGTCCCCAGGAGCACTCTGCAGGCCTCCCAAACCCTCTGCGCGTCCCATTTTTTGCAAAATGGGGGGTTTGAGAGGCAAAAATGGGCCCGTTTTTCACAAAAATGGGGCGCGCAGAGGCTTTGGGAGGCCTGCAGAGTGCTCCTGGGAGCTGGGGAGGGCAAAAATGCCCCCGTTTTTGCAAAACACTGGCCCGTTTTTCACCTCCCAAACCCCCCACGTATCGTGTTTTTGCCCTCCCCGGCCCCCAGGAGCACTCTGCAGGCCTCCCAAACCCTCGGTGCACCCCGTTTTTGCAAAAAACGGGCCTTTTCTTGGCAAAAACAGGATACGCGGGGCAGAGTTTCGGGAGGCCAAAAATGGCTGTATTCGGTGTATAAGACGCACCAACATTTCCACCCTCTTTTGGGGGGGGAGGGGAAAGTGCATCTTATACTCTGAAAAGTACAGTAACTGCACATATTTCTCTCGGTTTCCATTGTGTATCTCTCTGCCCTTTATCTCCTGGTGCCTTTCCTTCCTCTTCTATTCTGCACTTCCTTAGATGGGATATGGACAAAGCAAAATTGTAGAAGCCAATCTTAAAGGTTTTTTTTTTAATTCCAGAATTGTTTCACTAAACAGAGGGAAAAGTCATAAAAGTGTAGGTCCCCGCCATCGGAGTGAAGAAATGTGCATTGCTCCCTTTCCAAGATCTGATATACGCAGACTGTTTGTATTGTCCAGCGCTTATCTCAGCCGCCTAGCCTGGGAGAGGGATAAAGCAATCCTCCTTCCTAGCACGATCCCTCCCCAGCACCGATTCTGTTTCTCACTTACTTGTGCACGACATGGAAACCGGATCACTTGGAGCCCGAAAGTAGCCTTCCTCGCAAGGACACAAAGTGGAGCCTTCCGAAGAAGGCAGCGTGTGCGCGGGACACTTCGAGCAGGCGCTGTTGGAGACGTCTTGTTTAAAGAATCCAGGCGAGCAAGCTGGAAGGAAAACAAATTTTTTTGTTTTGTAACTGCCATTTCAACCAGCATATTAAGCCAGGCTTGGCCAGTGAATATAGTTAGACAGAATCGGCTCGAAACAAACGCAGAGGCATGGATTGATAGTGGATTGTGAACAAATCATTTTCTTGGTCTTGAGTCTCCACCTCTAAAATGGGAATGAATGTATTATCACAAGCGCCGAAATAAAAACACGTCCAACAGAGCGCACCTGGGTGCTTTCAAAATGAAGCACTGCCTGGCCCTGACGTTTTGAAAAAACGCAGCTTCATCTCGAAACCGAGGCGGGAAGGGCACCGCCCAACTCGAAGTGGGTGAGATCAGAGCATCTGCCTGCTGCCATTTTGCCTTTTTATAGCATCTCTTGCTGATATCGGCAGATTTTGAAGGTAGAATATTGTTGTCATTATGTTGGCAAGGACAGGGCTGCAGTGAAAAATACCGTTCAGCTTAAGAGTATTAACTTCCTGGCCAACTACATACTTCATATTTACTTCCTGGACAACTACAGTCTCCCGTCGGAAACAGCTTTGCTCTCTGGTATCCCAGGAATTGAGTCACGTCCGGTAGGAATCGGTAGAGGACGAGGTTTTGGAAGCTCTGATTTTTGTTTTGTTTTTTAAAGTTTTTTTATTAATAATACAATTAAAAACATTGGACATGGTGTGACTTTCCCGGTTTAAACATTTTCGTCAACTTATACCTTCCAACAAATACAATTCCATTATCGCTATATAAATATATACAAACTTCACTATTCATACACAAAATTTCTTTCATCCGTGAAAATTACATCAATGCCAAATCCATTCCCTTTTGTCACAGAATACTGACATAAAAATTTCTGCACTTCCAACTTGTCACTAATCCATAATCCCAACATTCCTCCTCGACTCCCACCAATGGTACAATTTATCCCAGATTTCATAGTATTCCGATTCGCTCTTATCTTTGAGTTCCAGCGTCAACCTGTCCATTTCAGCACAAGACAATATTTTGTTTAGTACCTCTTCTTCTGAGGGGGTTTCTTTGTTTTTCCACTTTTGTGCAAAAGCCAGTCTTGCAGCCGTCAAGATATGTAACATTAAATATGTTGTTCCCTTATCATATTTATCCTTAGTAATACCCAGTAAAAAGAGTTTAGGTTTTAACTCTATCTTTTGCGTTAACATCTCTTCCAACCATTGTTTTATCTGATACCAAAAATCACGAGCTTTCGGGCATTCCCACCACATATGATAAAAAGTCCCTGGCATTGTTTTACATTTCCAACACATTGGTGAAGAGTTCGGGCTCATTTTAGCTAATCTTATAGGTGGGAAATGCCACCTATAGAACATCTTGGTTGAGCCTCTCTCTCGTCGGCCACCACCTCTTGCCCTCAGGACTGCCTCAGGGGGGCCTTCTGGAGAAAAGCCCCTCTATTTGAGAGCCAGTGAAGGCCATTCTGAAGACCATTGAAATTGGTCTTTTCCATCTCCTACCTCTTCTTAGGAAGAAGCTTGGACAATGTGATGGGGGGGCAGCTTTTATGAGATTCCCAGCACATCAAGTGCTGAGGGGTGGGAAGAAAAGACATAGATGGGCTCCCCCAGCAGGCTTTTACGAGAAGGAGCCCTGGGGCTGCTCTTGCATGGCTGCACTGGTGTTCCTTCTGTCCTGCTGGAATTGGACCTTTAAAGTAGGGGTCTCCAACCTTGGCACCTTTAAGACTTGGGGACTTCAACTCCCAGAGTTCTGGGAGTTGAAGTCCCCAAGTCTTAAATTTGCCAAGGTTGGAGACTCCTGCTTTAGAGTAGGTGGGAAAGCCCTTTGATGACAGATGCTGCTCTAGGCCCTAGGACCCCCAGATTCAAGTCCCTGCTCAACCAGGAAGGGTCACCAAGTGGCTTTAGGGCAGTTTGGCATTCCGTACCTCACGTATTTCTTGTGAGATTCAAGTGAGTAGAAAGAAAAAAGGGTAGCATGGATAACTGAGGCCCCGAATAACATTCTACATCCCCTTGGTAAAATAACCTTCTTGAGCTTTGTAGATTCAATATCTTAAAACTCCTTCTGTGTTTCTAAACTTCTACCTAGACTGGAACTTTTATTACCATACAAAGATTGAATCAAGCAAACAATAGAGATTACACGTTGAATAGAAAAGACAGCCTGGGTTTTGGAAGCGGTTTCTCCAGAAACAACACTGCCGCTCCAAAGTTCAGCCTGTATTTTGCAAGTGTGGTCCCTTTTCAGTCTGCAGAGAAACAAAGAGGAGGCAGTAAACCTGCCCCATAAATGGGGCAGGAGGGAAGGGGCGGTGCCCAGGGCCCTTCCTCAAAGAGGAGCAGCGTGCACCGGGCAGGGCTGAGATGGTGGGGCCTATGGAGGAGGAGAGCGGTACAGGCAAGGCTGAAGATGCTATTGAGATCTTGGAATGCATGTTTTTTATGTACAGTGTGAATGTTTACCCCTTATTGTTTCCTTCACCCCCAACACGGAAATTTAGGCAGCTCCCATTGAAATGAGTTGCAGATGGGACAGTGACAGTTGTTAACAGTATAGGTTCTCCTGCTTGAGCAGGGGCCTGGACTAGAAGACCTCCAAGGTCCCTTCCAGCTCTGTTCTATTCTAAGATTCTAAGCTGATCATTCTGTAAATTTTCAGTACAGTACATTGTCATCTCTGGGGCTCAGACCCTTGGATCATCTTAGTCAACGTTGACTTGTAGCTTTTTTCACGCCAGGGATGGAATTTAGGCGTATCTTCATGCAAATTATCTGATATCAAACTAAATCTCAACACTGTTATGATTGGCCCATCTTAGTGGGTGAAGAGCTGGTATACTAGTATATTTCAGCTTTAGGATTTTTTTTTTTTAAAAAGAATATCCAATTGCAGCTATTATTTTATCAGAGATGGTTCAGTAAAGCAAGGAGGAAAACAGGTGCTACAGAGAGTCTACTCAGAATGACAATTTACTACCGGTAGGTGTCTATGGGAAAAAGCACCTTTGGGAGCTGCAGCAGCCTGTCCCTTTAAGGTAGTCCCCAGGAGGGAGGGGGCCGGGGGAGCTGCTGGAATGGAGCAGTTTTCGTGAAAGGCAGGAAAATGGGGAAAGGGATTTTCCTGCCTGTCATCCATTCCTCAAGCTCAGCACAGACTGAGGGAAGGATGGTAGGCAGGAAAATTCCCCTCCCCATTTTCCTGCCATTCGCGACAAGGAGTGGCTGGGAGGGGAGGGGCCCGGTGATGTCGAGTTGGCCATGCCCACCCAGTCACATGACCTCCCCCCAACAAGCCACGCCCACAGAAAATTTTTGAATTTCACCACTGATCTGTTGATGTTCCTAGAAGCGTCTATGGCACATTCTCTAATCAAGAACCCAAAGGGCAAATGTGTGTGTCTTTTTAACAGTAACGGTGGCCAAAAATTGGCCAGAGGACCCAGCTTGTCTAGACATGTGCAGCAGCGAAGAGAAGTCTGGCACAGGGCGAAGCGTTCTGGGTGCATCTTAGAACTGGAACAGGGCCACTGTCTTCCCCCACCTTAGCGAAGACCTTCTCTCTTGCCTCGGGGCCAAAGGGGGCCATGTGCAATTAGCAGGCATGTTGAGGCCTTGCCTTGGGCTTCCCAGGCAGGTGTGCCAGCAGCTGCTTCCTTGGTATTAACTGGGAGTGGTGGTTATAATGGATAGTCAGGATGTTGCTGAACTGACTGCGACCGTAGGTATCGTCTGCGGAGTCTTACGGCAGTATAGATCTCCTAAAACTCTTACTCAGAATGCAAACTGTTTCAGCGACTCCACCCTTTGATTGGTCAGAATTCTAAATTGTATTTTAACATTCAAGAGGGAAATTCATGCAACACCAATCATAGGTTTAATGCTTTGCTTATTATATTGATTATTCCCCTAATGCTGCTACATGACATCATATCTGAACTGAAATCCAGTTAGACAATTCTAATATCTACATTAAATTAGCAGGTAGGTAGAGCTACCAAATGAGGCTACCAAAATCTGCATGATTGCAAATGGCAGCCGAGGGATACAGAAAAGTCCAGCCACAATCCGCAGCCCAGATCTTGTAGGAGTAGTGGAGGTAAACTCAGTGCTTTTGAAATCGGTATATCACAGCACCAAGGATAATCTCTGATTAGGTGCCCTTTTCCCAGGTGCCCTTTTAAATTGGTGCTTACTCGTTGCCTTTTTAAATAATTATTATATTAATATTGCTAAAAACTAACCTGTCCACTTAATTGGAAGGTGGGACCATTTGAATCGACAACACGTTACCAGAAATGTAAATGCCAGGATCTCCAAAGAATTGGGGAGTTTTAGATGCTGAATGCAGGCTGGGAAATCCAGTGCATTTAAATCCCTGGCCTCCTGCATATTGTGCCGCCTAGTCCTAAGCAAGCCCAGGTTGCCCTCAGGCTTGGCAAAGAGGGATGGCAAAGTGGAAGGTGTGCCAGCCTGTTGGAGAGGGAGGCGGGCGATGGGAGAGTATCTCCCCAAGAATTCTGTTTGCCAGGAAAGATGCTTAACACAGGAGGTCGGCCCCCTGGGCTGCTGAGGAGGACCCTCAAAACCACTCCCCACATTTTTCCGACAGGGGGGGTGTCCAAGCAGAGAGCAGTGAGGGATGGCTGGTGGCAGTGGAACATCTGGTGGCAGAAAAGGAGCAGGCGGGTGCCTTAAGCAGGAAGCCCAGCATATCTGAATTGCTTCCCACCTATGGCTGCCTTTTCTGGAGGCCAGGGGTGATGGGAGGCCTTGGGGGTCTTCTTTACCCAAAAGAAGTTCTTTTTCCTCAATTCTTCTGCTAGAACAGGGGTCGGCAACCTTAAACACTCAAAGAGCCACAAAGGTCCTAACCGGAAGCCCCCCGTTCAATTCTGGAGCCGACCGGAAGTCCGGTTCTCCCACCATAGAGTCTCTCCTCCTAGCGCGGCGTCCTTTTTCCTCTACCTGTCCTAACCAAAAGCCCTATCAATTGTGGAGCAGAGGGGTGAAAGAGCCACATGCGGCTCCAGAGCCGCAGGTTGCTGACCCCTGTGCTAGAAGAAGCTGTTGCCGCCACTATTTTCGGGCTGGAGAGGGAGAACAAAACTGGCCCAACACAGCATGGCTGCTCACCCATAAAAAAAGAGCAGCCGGCCTTCAGTGGCTGAATATCCAGCAAGTATTCCCCCCCAGGATCCTTTGGTGGCTCTGTCAGACTTAAGTGCTGTTGCTGGCAGCAGTTCTGAACAGCACCGGGTGAGCCGGAGAATCTGTGCTGGCGCTGGGCTGTTGCCACGCAGCAGGGAGAAGACGAAAGGGCTGTGGGTGAAGTTTATGCTTTATGCATCCATTCAGAGCAGGCTCCTGGATAGGGTGGAGGCCCAGACAGGACATTGAGAGGAGGAGTGGCTCTTGAAGGAGCGCTCAAGCAGCACATTGCTCTGCAGTAGATGCTCCTTCTCTTTTACCCGGCTAGCTGGACTTATAAAGAGAGGAGCCTTTTGCAATGGGAAGCTTTCGCCTAGCCACGCCGGAGGGCACCGAGTTGCAATGGGACTGACCAGGGGTGAAATTCAACAATTTTTCCCTACCGGTTCTGTGGGCGTGGCTTGGTGGGCGTGGCAGGGGAAGGATACTGCAAAATCCCCATTCCCTCCCCACTCCTGGGGCCAGCCAGAGGTGGTATTTGCTGGTTCTCCAAACCACTCAAAATTTCCGCTACCGGTTCTCCAGAACCTGTCAGAACCTGCTGGATTTCACCCCTGGGACTGACCTAAAAAAAACCCAGGACCGCCTCCACATTTGGGCCCTGGCGACACTGGTTATCAGGGGCCAAATGGGACTGGTGTCAGGCGGGAGGGAAGTGTGATAATGGCCTATCAGATAAGCCCCCTAGTGAAGAGGAAAAGAGTGGGGGGGGGAAGGCTGTTGGGAAGTCTGTGTGTGCTCAAGAGGGCTCCGTAACCTTGAGAGCTCCGTATCTCTCTCTCTCTCTCCAAACTCCAGGCACATTCCTCAAGCACAATCTGCTTGGCTCAGCCTCCTTGTGCGCCTCCGTACACCCCCCCCCCCGCTTAGGGACTAGGCTTCCTTTATACACAACATGCTGGCTGGAACATTCTGTCTATCCAAGGAATGCCCGGGTCACCTGTTGGGACATCATCTGGCTTTGGTCAGGCCCCTGTGATCGAATCCTGATCTAAGAGAGATTGGGTCTGCCTGCCAATGTGAAATGTGGTGTGTGTGTGTGTGTGTAGCACAGAGTGGAGCTGCGCAGCTTCTGTGTGGCACCCGGCCATAGCTTCTGAAGCAGGGAAGAACCCGTCCTGTCAGAAGGCCTCACTGGCTCTGCCAGGTGCCTGCAGGATCCGAGGTCTCCTTGCCACCCGGCTGTTCTTGTTGAGCAGGAACTGAGCCAGAGACGGCACACCCCAGCCAGGAGACAGGGTGTCTCTCTCTCTAGGGAGGGAGCTCGGAGGGAGGGGATCGGCTGGTTCTCCAGCGGTTCCTGGAGGGCCAAAGTACACCTGCTTGGCCTCCCGCACCACACCCGGGGAGTGGCCGCAAGGGAGCCCCGCGCTTCCTCTCCTGCCAGGCATCCAGCTGCAAAAACGCTTCCCGATGGTCAGTTTCAAGGCCAGGCTCTGTCCTGGAGCCCCCTTATTACACCACAGGAAAGGCAAAGCCATGGCAACCCCCCCCCTCCTCTGCTTGGATATTAGATGCCCTCCTTCTCGTGTGGCTGCAAAGCCCTTTTATCCACCCCAGAATAAGGGGCTAGGTCAGTGATGGCGAACCTTTTTTTGCTCGGGTGCCAAAAGGGCACGCACTCCCACATCAATACTGCGCACAAAACACCCCCACGCTCCCCCCCTGCGCGCATGTGCGCAGGGCTCACCTCCACAACCCCCCCATACGTAGGCCCATTGGGCCGTTTTTCGCCCTTCCCAGGCTTCAGGAAAGCCGCTGGAGCCTGTGGATGGCAAAAAACGGGCCCAACGGAGGCTCCGGGGGCTTTCCTGAAGCCTGGAGAGGGCGAAAAACGGCCCAACAGGCCTACCGGAAGTTCAGAAATGAACTTCCGGTAGGCCTGTTGGGCGTTTTTCGCCTTCCCCAGGCAACGGCCCAACGGGCCTACTGGAAGTTCATTTCCAAACTTCCAGTAGGCCTGTTGGGCCCGTTTTTCACCATCCACAGGCTCTGGAGGCTTTCCTGAAGCCTGGGGAGGGTGAAAATGCCCCCCCCCGCCCTCCGGAAGGCCAAAAATCAGGTGGCCAGCACACACATGCGCACTGGAGCTGACATAGGGCAACGCCTCACGTGCCCTCAGATATGGCTCCGCGCGCCACCTGTGGCACGTGTGATAGGTTCGCCATCACGGGGCTAGGTTAAGGACCTGCAGAGAAGGTGGTGTGTGCAGTCCTTTACACCTGGGTACACTCTTACTCTTTCTGCTCAGCCTCCTCCCGGCAATATTCCAGCTTCCCCCACGCACTCCTTCCCCAACCAAATGAAAATGGGATAAGAGCGCTTGCTTCCCTTGGGTTGTCATCCTAGAATCTGCCCGTTGCTTCACTTTCATAGAAGCCGGAACTGACATTTCCCCTCCTCGACTTTTTTTAAAATGGTCATTTATTGAGTGCCTGGCAGGCTAGAAATTCAGTAAACGAAGCTAGTGGGAGAGTCACGGTTTACTTACCTCTGCAGCTGTCCCCGTCTTTTTCGTATCCTTCTCGGCAAAGGCACTCGCCAATAGGCACCAGCCACTCTCCGTCCGAGTTGCAGTGCATGAAGGGCTCCTCGGTGGCCACGGCTTCTGCCACACAAGTGCCAGGCACCTTGGCCAGGGCTTGCGAATCGGCCCCGGCAATGGTTTCCGGGAAGCTGGCCATATTGCGGAAGACGCCGGGACACTTCTTGTAGTAGATTCGGACGGAGAGGAGTGCTATGCAGGCCCCGATGTCCTGGAAGGCCACGTAGAAGCCCTTCCGGGTGAGGGGCCCGACCGATCGCACCTCCACGTTGATCTTCACGTTGCGGGTGCTGAAGTCTTCCAGCAGGGTGATCTCGTCGGGGGCGATCGTGTCGATCTTTTGGAACTGGCGCTTCTGGAAATTGATGCCGTAGTCGACGTCCGACTCTGCGTAGAAGAGGTTGAACGTCTCCTTGCAGGTGCCTGTCCCAGGTGAGAAGGTGTTGCAATCCCGGACGGTGAACTGGATTTCAATGAAGATACGCTGGGCTTCCCCTCGGTAGATCCAGTTGGTCCTCAGCCAGTTATCCTGATCGCCTTCCTGCACGTTGCAGACTGAGTAAATGTAGATGAGGGATTCGTTCATGACGTTCTGAAGAAGATCCCACTGGTGGAGGGAGGAGAAGACATCACGGTGTTGCTTTTAAACACAGTGCACAGCCACAGAACAACTCGCTCTAGGCCATCGGTGGCCAATTCTAATAAAGACTCCTAATCTACATCCATCTAATCTCACGTTGTCAACTGTGGCTAGGGTAGTTGCTTACAAAAACGACAAAGGACCTAGATGGATTCCCCTGGCTTTCTTAAGTTTAGAGCTGTGCTTCCCAGAACTACTTCCCGATGGTCATTTGGGCCTCTTTTTCCATTTGCCCATCCTTTCAAAAACCCAATTAAGTTTAGCAGTATCCTATAATTGTACTGTTTTAATCCGATGGAGGAATTGTTTTCGTTCTTCGCCCTGCTAATGTTGCTCTGCATCTCTAGACCCTGGCAGTGGGAAGGGTTATTTCTCTGTTGCTCCCAGAAGAGTAATTGTTCCCTTTTAAAAATGAAAAAACGGATATTTTAAGCAAAGCTGGTTATGCTTTCCACTAGAGGGGAATTTCCACCCTTAAAAAACCGAGTTAACATTAAAAGCTGACTTCAAGCTTTTTTTCTAGACCAAGAGCAATTTTGCAAGAAAGAACCGGAACTTACCCCTTTTCCATACGGATGATTGAGCCATCCAAGATCCCCCTGGGCCTTGGCAAAATCTAGCAGGACAACTAGAAGAAAAAGGAGAAGTGTGCTTTTACACAGTATCACCTGAGCCCCATAAGCCCTTCAAACTGTGGGAAAATAATAGGAAATCTTTTAAAGCTCTAGAAATGCACCAAGAGTTCAGGATGGGGAAAGACTGTTTCACAGCTGCAACTTTCCTCTGGCACAGCAGGCAGCCCAGAAAAAAACATGGCAGACAGCCTCCAAACCTGCCCCCATGCCTTGCACCAAGAGAAGTGAAGCTCCATCCCCAAGGAGGAACTCTGAGGATGGCTTGGGCAGGAGCAGGCAGAGGCAAAGAGTTAAAACCTCCAGACAGGTCTTACGTAAAGAGAATTGAATGCCATTTGCTCTTCCGAACAGATGCCCCTTAACTATTAAGGGAGGCTGGTGTTGTGCCAGCGGCTAATCCCTGGGAGTAGAGTGCTCAATAGGAAAAGGCTAATTTTCTCCCCAAGTCACCTATTTCTATGCATGCGCTTGCCACATCAGGTCAGTGGCTATGCCCACAGGATTTACCGTATTTTCGGACTATAAGATGCATCGAACCATAAGATGTACCTAGGCTTAGAGAAGGAAAACAAAGGGGGGGGGAGTTTTTGGCCTCCGTGCATCCTGTTTTTGTTTTGGCCTCCCCGACGCCGGGGAGGGCAAAAACGGGACACGCGGAGGGTTTGGGAGGCCAAAAACCGGCCCGTATTCGCTCTGTAAGACGCACAGACATTTCCACCCACTTTTTTTGGGGGGGGGGGTGGAAGTGCGTCTTATAGTCCGAAAAATACAGTATGTAACAGGGAACCTCTTGACTGAACTGAATTCACCTCCACCTCTGCAGAATGCAGGTGCTGAGGAGCACCTGAGCATCTGGAATGAGGTCTAGGTACCTGTAACTCCCTATTGTGTCAGCAGCAGCTGCCCCAGGGCACCCACGTAGGATTGAGAACACAATGGAGCAAGTGGAAGGGGTCCCTTAGTCTCCTGGCGGCTGCTGTAGCGTCCTAAGGTGAGCAATTAATGCTAACCATCCATCAGAATAAAGTTAAATTAGAGGGGAGCCAGCAAAAGGAATCCTGCAATAATAAAATATTCTTAAAATATTCCAATGTAAAATGAGCAACAACGTCCGGTTAGAATACGCGGGAAGTCTGGGTTATATAAGTGAGGTACCCTGGGAAAATCCTAGAAGCAGCTGTTGTTGCCCGGAGAATAAGATTCCATCCTCTCTGTTGGGACAAAGAGGGAGGGTCATGTTTTTCCCCCTCTGGGGTTGCAAAAAAAACAAAACAAAAAAAAAACCTGGGCTTAGGGAGAAGAGAACTATTTGGAATGATTTTCAGCTATGGTCAAAATTTTCAGAACGTCCTACATCTATTTCAGCTTAAGACACATTTTAGTCTGAAATCCACTGTACGCTGTCATTCACACCTGTATGCACAAGAATAGTAGCATTCTCCTTCTCATTGCGTGGTGCAAAACATACTTGTTTAAACAACCCTGGTGCGGCTTGAAATGTTTAGATTGTGTGCATGTTTTCCTCCCAAGAATGTCGGGGGGGGGGCAAGTCAGTTTAAAGTTTAAAATAAATCTTTCCGAGCTTAGTCTCAGTCCCTCCATTGTGCAACCCTTTAAGAAATCCCTACCTACTTTTAAGATCAACAAAAGTGGTTCCCAGTAAGATGAGCATTCTTTGAGATTTGTATCGCAGCCTCATGGTGTGAAATCAAAAACAAGAACCAAAAGACCAGAGCAAGTTTCCTATGAGCTGAAAAGACCTGGCCAGAAGAGTTTATAACACACACACACACACACACACACACACACACACACACACACACACACACACACGACACACTTTGTGTTGACCTTGAGGATTGAGATTTTAGGAGCAAGGATCACGAGAGGAATCTCTCTTTGGTTTGCCGTATTTCTGGTGACTTGAGGAGAAGGCCCATCTCCGGGCAAAGGCGGCTGGGTGAGAACAGGGTGGGCAAAGGGGCAAAGCCCTTGGCTGAGAGAGAGGCGGATGGCGAGGGGCTGACGGGGGAGATGGGAGGAGTGCTCCATAAGGCTCCATTCCTTCACACGGTGTCCCCTCTGGAATTGGGCCCTTGTTTCCGTTCCCCATGAGATTCCCCCATCCTGGAACAGCTCAGCCAGAGAAAGGGGCTTGTGGAGTTTTTAGTGTTTGCAGGGGTCCCTCGGGAGAGCATTCGGGGGGGGGGGTCAGACTGAATGCCACTTCGCTATGCAAATATCCCACTGTCTCTACTGGATAACGCAACAAGACTTGGTTGCCAAATTGCTGAAGGTGTCATTTAAGTCACACCTGAGCACAGTGAACAAAACCTGGCCCATCTCAGATGGAAGGCAGAAGCTCACTTTTGACGGGTGGGTGGGTGGATGACGGTATTTGCTCCTTCAGAGCTCGAAATAATTTTTTTTATTTTGGGGGGGGGGTAGGCAGTTTCTTGACCTCGGCTGCCTTATTCCTTTCATTCTATTAAGAGTCTGAAATTTGCCCCGTTCACTTATAAACAAGAAGAAACATTGCTTCTTCCCTAGGAGAAAGTCCCACAGTTATTCAGGGCTATTGTCTGTAGACCTAGGGCTGACATACAGAATGCGCTCTTGTGGTGCTTTAAGGCAGGGGTCTCCAACCTTGGCAACTTTAAGCCTGGAGGACTTCAACTCCCAGAATTCCCCAGCCAGCTTTGCTGGCTGGGGAATTCTGGGAGTTGATGTCCGCCAGGCTTAAAGTTGCCAAGGTTGGAGACCCCTGCTTTAAAGAGCCGAGGTGGCGCAGTGGTTAGAGTGCAGCACTGCAGGCTACTTCAGCTGACTGCTAGCTGCAGTTCAGCGGTTCAAATCTCACCGGCTCAAGGTTGACTCAGCCTTCCATCCTTCTGAGGTGGGTAAAATGAGGACCCAGATTGTTGGGGGCAATATGCTGACACTCTGTAAACCGCTTAGAGAGGGCTGTAAAGCACTGTGAAGCGGTATATAAGTCTAACTGCTAACTGCTATTAAGGTATTTGTAGTTCCAAGGTTAAACGAGTAGGACTTCCCAAATCGTTAGGATAGAAGTGGATATGAAATACGTTTCGCAGTAGCTGCTCTGCACCTGTGGAAGCATTCCCTACCTCCTCCTGTCCCAGATCCCAGCCGTGGAGGATCCTGTTCCCTGTGACTCTTTCCTCTCCTCTATGGGCTCCTGGCAGCAGAGGGGCCCTTGGAAGAGCCAAGGGCTGTTTAATTCTGGCTTGCCGCCATGTTACCTTGATATGTGTCATCTTCGAATTCCTTGCGTTTTGACCCGAGAGCTGGGAGAGTCTTGGAGAGACAAAAGGTGACTAAGCCGATCGTCAGGGGGGTATAGAAGGTGAGGCTTTGCATGCGTTAAAGCCTCTTCCGTATCGCAGACCGCCCAAAGGACACTTCCTCGTCTTAGAACAAGGTTGCTGCACGTTTCAGAAAGGGGCACCGCTTATTTGGCCAGGATCCCCCCTTTTTACAGCAGTCGCTCCCCCAAAGCTAAGCCAGCCTGAGCTGCGGAGAGGTTCCCTGTTGCCTCGCAGTACGCGCGGCCTGTTGCATTTCCGTTATTGGCTCCGTCAAGCCTCTGGAAATTCCTGACCCCCACCTGCCTTGTGGGTTACACTTCCCCAGGACGGGGGGGGGGGCACCAAGCTCCCCTGGCACCTGCAGCCATTCAGGAGATGTAAGGGGGGTGGGGGGGGGGAAAGTCCAATCTGGGTTCATGAAGGGAGGCTGTGTAGAAACTTCAGTTAAATCGGGAGCGGATATTTAACATGAAATTAATCTAAGTTCTAATGCCTAGAATGGAATGCAGTTGATCCCTCTAACGCAGTGGTTCTCAACCTTCCTAATGCCGCGACCCCTGCCCTGCCGCCACGACCCCTCCCCGCACGCAATGAGGTGACAAAGGGGGCGTGGCAACAAGATGGCGGGCTAGCGCGCGCTTAGGCGACCCCTGTGAAAGGGTTGTTCGACCCCCAAAGGGGTCGCGACCCACAGGTTGAGAACCTCTGCTCTAACATGAGAACCGCTTTGGTGGGTCAGACCCAAAGCTCCAGTTGTCTATCCAGATCAGAGGCAAGGCCCAAAAGGCAAGAGGAATTTAGGAATTAATATTCAGTCTCAATTGCCCCGATAGAGCCATCCTCCGAGCATCAGCCGGCTTATAAGGGCACACTGACAATCTCTCTTCCATCGGATGCAGGTTACAGCGCTCTCTCTCGCTCTCTCTCTTTTCGTGGAGACCCTGTGAACTTTTGGGTCAGTCAGGCCTGGGCTTCAATCCACCCTCCCCACCCCACCCAATCTAGCTCTGCATGTTGCTTTCAGTTCCTGACCCTCGTAAATCAGGCAGAGGAGCTTAAGAAATCACGTCTCCTCCCAGAGTGCTTGTAAAGCAACATCTGGAACAACTTTTCTTTCCCACCAACTTCCAGAGTTAATTTTAAACTTCACCCTCTTCTTACAGCATGCAGAAGTTTGTTTGTTTTTTTGTTTTTGTTTAACTGCCTGTTTTTCAATCCCATGCAAAGCTGGATTGTGGGGGTGGGGGTGGGTGGG